>CM068825.1:43823234-44423234 GCA_028554795.2 Sinohyriopsis cumingii
TGAATTCAGATCCAGGCTCCGTAACCCAGCACTTAGTGCTCTACTGGTGTGCAAAACATTATAGTCTCAGCTGGTTCAAAGTGTTTTGAAATGCAAAATGAGAGAATGTCGCTTTTTAAAGCACAAAGTGTTATATACGAAAACTTGAAGCAGTAATTGATGTTAAAAGTCTAGAGAGATAAATAAATCATTTTGTACAAATGCTCATTGAATTTTTATCATGTTATGTGGATTACTCTTTTTCTGCTCGGATTACTCTTTTTGTCCACTTGGATTACACTTTTTCCTTGCCAGGGTTTGGCATGTATGCCATTATCCAACACTTATGAGATCTTGGTGTTCTAAACCTAATTACATTAATAAGACGGTCATGGTATGATACATAGAATGGTAGTATAATATGCTGTACCACAACTATGAGAAGAAAATAATTTGTCAGAAAGCCAGAGAAATTTACTGATTAAATGGTAATTAGTCAGTGTAGAACTGTTAAATGTAATGAGAGGTTAGAGACTCGGACACTCTGTTAATGAAATTCTTAATGTCTGTTCTGTGGTGTTCCTGTATTCAGTAAGCTGTGTTGTATTTCAACAAAAATTGGCACTTATTGTAGTGTGACCAAATACAATCAAAAAAACATCTGTGAGGTGCTGTTGATGTTGCACTGAAATGTATTTTTAACATTTTGTTATAACCTTTTTCTTTCAGAATACATGAAGCTCAGTATACATGTCTCTTGCTATTAGAACAGCATACCACCAGCTATCTCAATATGGCTGACTGTGAATAACATCTCACTGATATATTTAAAACTTTCAAATTCAACATTTAATGATACTATTTCTACAGTACACAATTATAAACAGCAACATTCATGAGACGCGAGTCCCAGGTTTGGGTGCTATAAACTATTTCCACTTAATATTTGGTCAAAATTTTCAGTTCATGTTCCTACTGTGTAGACTATTTGGGCTTTTGTTTAATTTTGTTTATAAAAGTTTGTCATGATTACTGACCGGTTTTGAGATAAATATAATCATCAGAAATTGATGTGCTAGTCTGCGGACTACATTATTCGGCCTGCAAAGATAGCAGAATCCATTTTCCATTAGCATTCTGTGGGAATTTCCCACATCTTCTTGTCTCTGATTGGATATTTTGGATTCATCGAATAAACCCTTACTTAGGACAGTAGGCAATGGGAAGGAATGAGGCTAAATTTTATACCTACATGCAAGTTTTTGTGTCTGGCTCATTTTTTTTAAAACTATTCATATCGCTATAACTGGAAACATGGTGAGTGCATGCATACCCTCATGACAAATGTAGGTTATTTGACCTGTATTTTATGCCTTGTTGACTCTGGTTTTAATTTCGTTTATCAAGCTCTATCCAGTTGTCAAACTAGATGACTACCCACCTCTGCTAGTACCACAGGCTTACCACAGAAAAATGTCATGGTGACCTACACTTTTACTGGCTGAGATAAAGTGTCTGCATTGAGCTCATGACCAAATAGTTTTGTGCGTGCATATGTGTGGGACAGTAGTACTACACCATGATATGAAAAGTCAGTCACTAATACCCATATTTCATCCTTCACTGACATTGATTCATTTGCATTTTCTATTATTTATATGTTTATTATTAAACATGATTCTATACAACTCACTTATTATTATACCCATACCAAACATATTATACCCATACCAGACATGTTATACCCATACCAAACATATTATACCCATACTAGACATGTTATACCCATACCAGACACGTTATACCCATACCAGACATGTTATACCCATACCAAACATATTATACCCATACTAGACATGTTATACCCATACTAGACATGTTATACCCATACTAGACATGTTATACCCATACCAAACATATTATACCCATACTAGACATGTTATACCCATACCAAACATATTATACCCATACTAGACATGTTATACCCATACCAAACATATTATACCCATACTAGACATGTTATACCCATACCAAACATATTATACCCATACCAGACATGTTATACCCATACCAAACATATTATACCCATACTAGACACATTATACCCATACCAAACATATTATACCCATACTAGACATGTTATACCCATACCAAACATATTATAACCATACCAGACATGTTATACCCAAACCAAACATATTATACCCAGACCAGACATATTTTACCCATACCAAACATATTATACCCATTCCAAACATAGTACACACATACCAGACATACCCATACCAAACATATTATACCCATACTAGATATATTTTACCCATACCAAACATATTATACCCATACCAGACACGTTATACCCGTACCAAACATTTTCTCTTAAGGGCACTGATAATCTACTGGCTGAAAGTAATTTCCGTTAATGCATGGTAAGACATTTCCATTTAGCTGCTGAGTGTTGAAACCATCTCTAAATTCTTCAGTGACAAGATTTTGAAATTAGCAGCTTTGGTGGTCATTGATTGTTAGTGTGACACCAATTTCATTTAGAACCAATTGGACATCACTTTTTGATGAAAAGCCCAATGTCATTATGACGATCCACTGTGGGGGGGGGGGGAATAAGGAGAACCAGATATTCAAGATGATTGTAGTGGCAGCCTTAGTTGATGCAGGATGCATCATTTTCATTTAGGAGCAACTAGGTATCACAAGGAGTTTTCTGGTAAAATCCCATGTTGGTATGACCAACTCTCTAAGATGTGTAGAGATAATGGCCATAATGATGATCAATGTGGTTTTCATTTAGGACCAACTCTTCTGGAGAAAACCCCATGTAAAAATGACTTTCCATTTAAGGAGTAGCAATAACAAGCTGGTGACCATACTGGATGTCGGATCAAAATGACATGCACAACAACATGCAGCTTACATATTTGACTAATAAGGTGTAAAAGATAATGGCACGATGATAAAAAAAATGCAATCCATCTTTCCAGTTTGTTGAATTGCTTCAGTACGTTACTTGACAAATCTTCTGATGAAGATGAGATTTTTGTATCCAGCTGACAGTAAAGTAGAACACAAAAAAAATAATGCAGGATAGTTATTGAAAAAGTATTTATTGAAGAAAGGGATTATATTTCAGTGTTTTGATTTTATTCTCTACTTGTAATGCAAAGATGTATGAAATATTTGTGTAAAAATGGGAATAACATAATTGTTAGGTGTAACTGATCGTACCCAAAAGAACCCCACATGGTAGCAAAACTAGCTATATATAATACTGTGTGTATCTCAGCTTTAGAGCATGCAAGTGATAGAGGTAGAGGTATCGTGCACGATTCACCAAATCATCAGCAGTTCAGACCAGCATGAGCATTTTTTCTTCAAAATACATATTTTTATATATAAATATATTTTCTTAGTTTTTTTCTTCCACGATTTGTTTTTCCTCTTGCACTATATTTCTTTTTTTCTAGCATCATATATCCACAGATTTTAATTCGATTAAAAATAATCCTGAAAGCAGTTTGTTTTCGAATACTATTTCAACTGGTTGCTTACAGTTGTCATATCCATCTCATTATTGTTTATCTTTCCACTGTTCCCAGGTGTTGATAAGTACAAAATGTTTCCTCATGACCATTCTTGTTTTGTGGTAAAAGCATAAGAATGACCGTATCCCAAAAAAAAGAAACCATTTGAGGTATGTCTTTCTCATCTTTGCTTGTGTTCAGTTGCTGGATTTTGAACATTACATACCTGTCTTCTTTTATCTTATTACTGGAAATGCATATGCATGGATATGTGGATTGTCAAAATTGGAAGAGATGGTTTTCCACAGCTGTTCCATTATTTTCAAATCAAATGATAAATGAATAGTTCGAATGTGGGCCTCACAAATGGTAGAAAAGTCTCGTTGAGTAAATAGCCCCTTTTAAAGAGACTCAATGTCACTGGACTCTGTGTGCGTGTTGTGTGTGCATGCTTAGCAGGGTACGGCACGCAGACATGTGAATAAATTCTACTTGTGCATGAACTCCATATTGATGCACATATAAAACATTCTGGACATTTTTCACGCCAGAAATTTGTCACATTCTTCTGTTTAATTGGTCAAACATTAATATAAAAATGGTGTATGTCTTTTCAGATTAGTTACATGTTTACATGCTTACAGCAAGAGGAAATGTTAACATGTTTACTTGAAACTTGATTCCATATGACCTAGTCTATCTGAAGTACGAAGGTTTGGTAATACAAAACTTGATAAAGTTTAAAATGTCATGTTGTATATCTGTATATTTATAATACACCATCCCTAATTTGAAGTCATTAAATATAGAATTTCGTAATTTCTGGGACATAAATGCAATAATATGACATGATTTTCTACAAAAAATGAAATCTAGATGTTTTCTGATTATATTAACAACTGAATATACAGGACCTTAGGGGATGTATTTTAAAAAATTAGATCATGTTGAGTTCTAAATGAATATGACAAAATAATGATGTCAGTGATAGCATAATGGGTATGGGAAGCATTGCGCATTGGAATAAAGGAACCAATACATTTGTATTATTTCGTCTACTGTAGTTTTTGTTTTTTCATTCCATCCATTCCGAAACCCATTTGATATATAATAAGAAACTACTGATCATATTGAAAATAAATGTATCAAAACTAATATCCTCGGCTGGTGAAGTAATGAAACCTGCTATAGTGCCTCACACACACTATAGTTTACAGCTGTTGTATTCTCACTCATAAAATTGGTAGAAATATATAAATTTTTGATCAATCATATCTTAAGGAATATTTTTGTCAGAATTATTAATAATATAAACAACTCCCCCCCCCAAACAATGCATAAATAAACAGCCTCCATCACTGATATTTTGAACCTTTTTAGTTCATCTCTATACAAAGAATCAACATTCTGCCATTATTAATGTACAAAGTATATTTACTCCATTTTTGTGTGAAAAGTAATCAACAAATACAAAAATTGCCTTTTCTGGAGTGATTCTTTCAAGAATATGAGAGAAAGATAGCTCTAAACATATTCATGAGCAAAGCATTTTAAATGAAAACAAAAACAGCTGTAAGAAGCAATCAACCAAACCTAATGGAAATATATGCATAATTTATACATTGTTCCAGACCAAAACTGAAGTTTTATAAAGTTTTATCAATTACTGTTGTGCATATTGCATTTAAATGCAAAGTTTAGGATAAATATTTTTTGCCAATATGCCTGATAGGAGTTTTTTAAGCTACACATTTATAATCCATGAAAATTGATTTCACAGTGGAGAAATGATAGGTAATTCAATTGTTAAAATCCTTTATTAAAAGCGGTCCTGGATAAAAAATCACATACATATTCAAGCAAAAATCTGTTTTATCTGTACAAGTTTCATTGAGATCAGGTTATGGGCCCATTTTCGATCATTTACTTTGTAGACTTTTTTAAAATTTAAAGAGCAAATGAAAAAATTAATGTGAAAAGAATGAAAGAATTAGATTCACATAAGCTGATTAACTACATGAATGCACTCCAGTATCATTAAGTGGTTAATAGAAATCATCACTTTTTGGGTTATGTTTCAAACTGAACACCCAAGTTAACAGAAATGAAATTTCAGAAAGTACCAGTGCTCCAGGTAAGTATTTTTCTTTCAGGAATGTACAAGAGGAGGTACCGTTAAATAGGTGCATAGTTCTGGGTTAATGAATGCTTTTTCAAACCAAACAAATATACAAGTCTTCTTCAGACAACGGACGTAATTTTGTTTACAAAATTCAGGTATGAAGTGTTTGAGTGGTCTGGAGAATTGGAGAGGGTCACTAGATTGGGCAGATGGAAAAGTGTTAGGGCAAAGGTAGGTGGAGTAATAAGTACCTATGATGATAAATCTTATAGGAATGATAAAAATATGATGAACCACAGTATAAAGATTTAATTTTAGAAAATGTCTTCATAAGTCACAAAGATCAATGTTGTAATTACACTGCTTGGAAGTAAACAGAACAAAGAAGGTATATTTATCTTTCATTTCACAATGCCATTTTGTGCAATTATCACTGACTAATCAGGCAAATTATATGTTCTGCTTATTGGGAGTCCTCAAACATTTCAATATGAAAAGTAATACAATGAAAGAATATCTTTAATGTGACATGGAATAAAAAATAATCAATTTTCAATATAAGGTGAATAATGAAGAGGAAAACAATCTTAACTGGAGACCATACATACTACAAGAAATGTACGTCTCTGAAATCATGACATCCCAAAAATCCATTGTAAGTAATTAACTCCTGTAACAGCCTCATGAAAATGCATTTGATTTGTAATTTTCGTTAATTTATCCCATCATTGAAAAGAATGACAAAAAAGGCACTCAAGTGATTTGTTTTTAAAATAAAAAACAAATGTTTCATTTAAAAAATCATAAATTTTTTTTTGTATCTTAAAGGAGACTTGCACAAATAAAAATGATCAGAAAATCCGTAAGGTAAAGCTTGAGCATTCAGAAGAAAACCTTGTGTAAGGAATTGGTCTTAACAGGTATTAAATCTGTGCTCATGCTATAAACTTTAAGGTAGTCTTGTTTTACCTTTCCAAGTGACCCAACCTTTTAGATGGCATATTATTGCTCTTTTGTACTTACTTTGGGCATTTCTAGATGTTAATTCACAATATTAAGTACATACAAATATGCAAACTTTGACACAGGCAAATCCATGAATATAGGAAGACATGAATTCTATTTTCATAAATAAAACCACAAAAAAGTCATACCCATGGCATAAAGGTAACCACAGTATACAAACTGAACATAAAGTATTCTCCAGGGAATACATTTGTAATCTGTATGAATATTACAAGAGAAAATGAAGGAAAGCCAATGACAATTGGATTTGTATGATTTTCATATGGAACAAAATGCCACCTTACTCTAACATTTGAATAAAATTTATCAATCACTGTGACATAATTTTTTTTAACAATGGAATTTTCAGTTTATATTCAGCAGTTAAATTTCATCCACAAATGGTGACCATGCTCTCCTAACATAATGAAAAAGAATTGGCTGCAGATTTATAAAAAATAATGAAGGCTTTTCCATTTTAACACAAACAGGAAAGGCAGTTTTAATAATATATGCCAAGGTACTATGATTACTTTCTGAATTCAAATGAAAATGATAACAAAATTATAACCTGCCTCTATAAGTGACTAATCCAAATTGAAAGAGCTTTCCTTGGGTCCCAAAGGAATTGTCAAGTATCGAGTTTTTGTGTAATCAACATGTCTGACATTCAACTGCTGTTTTTTTTTCTGGGAAAAAAGAAACTGAAAAAAGGGCAGAGAATAAACATATACCATGTACTAAAGTCAAAAAACCACATACAATATATAGATCCCAACATTTACTATATTCACTTTCATATATATATAGATATATACTTTAAACAAAACAGTATTTAACATAGAATTGCAAGTAAATAAAAAGTTTCATGTTGCACATATATTAAATGAAGAATAAAAAATGGTACGATACATACTTCTACATAATGCCCCATTGACAAGTCTACAAAGCGTATTCATAATTCATCCAAACCACTCTGGTGTCCTAAGTGGTTTTCAGCATCTGCCTCATACAAACCCCAACCAAGTCATACCAAAGAATTATAAAAATGGTAGTAGCAGGTGCCTTGCTTGGCATTCAACATTAATAGTGCTTGGCCTGTTGTCCGGACAATGAACTGGGTGGGACATGATGCCACGTGTCTGCGGTATGAAGGCCCACTGCAAGACATCACTCTAAATTGCTATACTGCAGATATCGCAGTGATATGACACAGATTGTTAAAAAATAAAAAACACCAACACATATAATTAATCCAAAGGGGATAGGTTTTTATTCAATCTATATCAAGTCTACAAGTATATTCATAATTCATCCAAAGGGGCGAGATTCCTATTCCTATACACACACAAGAACAGACTGCATGCTACTGTAATGCAGTTTTTATTACCGTTATCCTCTGTCAGGTTACTTAACAGACTAAAAGAATAAAAATGGATTTTACTTAAATTATGATGCAATTCTGAGGATTCCAGTTGAGAAATAATAATGGATGTTATATGCAAAATGCTTCCTAATTTATTTGTTATACAAAACAATGAGTTGTATACAAGCAAGCAAAGTCAGGGAATTTTGGTCCCCATACACCATTGTGAGGTTAAAAAAGTTCATAATAAGGAAATCTGACAATGATCCATATGACATGACTGTAAAGTCACTGGACAGACAGAAAAAGTAACCAAGTTTCATTGCCGTCTCAAGTGGCATTAGATGAGAAGTGCAGAAAATGTAGTTTTAAAAACAATTAACTATCAGTTATGTTGACATTGAATTGATTGTGATACACAAGATGCAATTAAACTAAGATGTACAAGTGTATCCTGGTTCATCCCTGTACCTCAAACAGCTTTTATGACACAAAGCAGAAACAAAGGAAATCTTTCAATATTGACACATGACCTTGACCTTGATAAGACCCCAAACATGTGATGCAACATGTCGTCTTGTGACAATTATACCAAGTTTCATCAATTTCTCTTAGCTTTAAGTTAGAAAGCAGACATGCAAATGTTACTGAAACCTAAAATATTTACCTTCCATTAATGTGATTGGAACACCAAGGTTGTTCACAGTGTGTGTGTATATATATATATATATATATATATATATATATATATATATATATATATATATATATACACACATACATATATACACACACACAACAGCCCTCCACTTTTTATGGCCAGAATCCCTTTGCACTGATGAGTTCGTGTTCAAAGGAACCTCAAGTAAGGCCACCCCTTTAATGCAACCAGCGGACAACATAATAGTGCAAAAATGTAAAATTTTCCCCTCACAAGTGGCCAAATTTTATTATTAGTATGTGTCCAGAAGCAATATTTAATTCATATGGTAAGGTAAGTAATCTGAATATCTTTCCGAAAGTCGTTTCTGGATTTCAGATGTCAGGTTTTTGTTGCTCAAAGACGTGATGGCTAAAGTACATATACCACTAATGGGATTAGTATTACTAATGCTGATGTTTAGAGGAAATGGGGTCAGCAATGCTTTGAGTTTTGGGCTTCACACAGCGGTTTGTTTTGTTTCTTTTTCTTTTTTTTTTAATGATTATGACCAAATGTAATTGTCAAGATCATAGCATGGACAGCATTGGCTAAATTTAGATTTTGTGCATTAAAACACACATAGCAATTAACCTTCAACAAAACAGAGTACCAAACAGAGACCGTAAAATCACGAGACAGTACATGTATCACGTCCTTGAAAAACGATTTTATGTTTATAAAAGATTTGTCTGCATAATTAAATTGCAATACTATACCATTAATAATATAGGAATAAATTGTTACAAAACTTAAAACCTAAACAGAGAAATAATACTCTAGAAGGAAAAGAAAAAGTTATTCGACATGACAACAATGGGGAGAGTTCACCTGACGATAAATTTTATGTTGGGAAGACTCAAATAAATAAGATCACAACAGATAATATGAATATTCTGTAGCGTTGGGAAAATGGAGTAAATGGAAAGAGAATTATTTTAAATACAAAACAATGTATGTACCAAGATTTAAATAACATTTTTGAATGGTTCTGCAATGTGCATGCCAACAAGACCCAAATCACATATCGTGTCTAAGAATAAGAACTATTAATTATGTTACCTTGAAAAAAGTATGTTTTTAAACAAGAATATTTAATTAATGATGCTTTTAAATGAAGATATTAACTGCTTTATGTTATATGCAGATTTCTTACTATATACATATACATATACATCTCAAAAATATAGTCCCCTTTTGGAAAGGCCACCAATCTTATATGGCCACACTCCTGGTGCAGAAGGGGTGGTCATATAAGAGGGGGACCACTGTGTTAAAGAGCAGAAGGTAAAATGGAAAGCATAAATACAGAGACATGACCTTGACATTGAAGATAGCAACCCATATGTGGCATGTGATAAACCTTCAAGTGACGATATAAAAGTATAACAAATGTCATTCCATAGATTATGGTTATAGGCCATAAAATAGATGAATGAATGGAAATGTGGACCCAATGTCCCTCACTTTTCTTTGAAAAAGCTGGAGACAAAACTGTGGAACTAAGTAAGTATTTACAATTTATTTTCACGCTTAAATTGTAATGCTATTCTCATCATTTCCTTCTGAGGGAGAAAAACGGGTGTAGTATATACAGTTTTAAAAACTACCGTGATTTTTTAAAAACTGATTATGTTTTAGAAGCATCATTTGCACTGTCTCTACTTATTTATGGTACAAAATGTAACAGGTGAATAAACAACAGGAGAAAGAACCTTCAAATACAAGTAATTAAAGATGAAAAGTCAGAGGTAGAAGATTTCAATGTTATCAGGCTCCCCAAAAAAGTGTTGTTCTGGTTACACTAAAAAAAATTAGGGTAGGTAGGTTGGAACAAACTTTTACTGTCTTGACGAATTTAAATGAAGTATAATGTAGAAAATAAGCATCATTTGCATCCTGAATTGCAATTGTAGCTACATCCCTTTGTTAATTTTCTTACACCCAAAATGTTTCCAAACCCACCCACCCCCAATAGGGTAAGCAGGAAAAAATTTAGGATTGGTCAGGTAACCAGATCCACATATACTTTTTTTGGCCCTATCCTTTTATGGTGTTGTATCCATTTTCTTTTAGTCTGCGAACCACTACAGCATGAAAACAGAGGGTTATTCTTGCAAATACATTTCATAGTCACTGAAGGTACCAGCAATGGCATAATGACACTATTGTAGCAATGAACAGGTTTGGCATCAGGAAACATGCTAGAAAATGTACAAGAAAAAACTGTCCTGAGCAATGGGTTTTGCAGTAAAGGCATTAATAAAATCTGTACATAGTAGTGGGTTTGCAGTAAAGGCATTAATAAAATCTGTACCTAGCAGTTGCAGTAAAGGCATTAATAAAATATGTACATAGCAGTGGTTTATATCCTCTGTACAAAGATAACAAGGCATCAGTTTTCATTCTTTCAGAAGACTTTCTGAGTGCATAACTTATATTTAAAAGGCAGACCAAAAAACATAACTCAGTCATAATTTATCAGTTAGAAGGGTTCACAATACTAATGAATAAATTATACCCAAGCGAGCATACTCCCCCATCAGTTTTCCCGACATATCAATGAACTTGCTAAACACTTTATCTAACTTGCTTTTGTTCTTGCTAATATTCCTTTCTATGTTGTTCTAGGAATTTTATACAACTTTAATATGAAAAACAATTACATGGGTAACTGTTGCACTTCATTCTTGTATTTGCTTAATTAGATTGTGATAACAATTCCTGTTCTGTATGGAACCAACCATGGTCATACTAGCTGTGGTAAGGCACATCTCAAATCACTTAATCTAAATTTAGTTATGCCTTCGATATTAAATTGTCTCACAAGAACTGAAGATGATATGGAAACCAAACCCAGATCATATTCAAGCCTGTTACATTCTACAACAGGGATTAAATACGGACACACTAAGGGACTTGCACCTTTAGGATCTGACAAATAACTAGAACTGTTATACCCAAGCCTATTAGTTATTCAAGAAAGTTTCTCCAAATTACAGAATAGTGAAGATTTCTGGAAAACTGAAAGAGAACAATTTAAATAAATTCAAATTATAAAGTGAAAAGCAAATACTAGGTACCTAACAATCGGTAAAATATGCTGCCTCAAAATTAGACAAACATAGGAATCCGATCATGTGCTGGACTGTCAAATAAGTAGCAAGCATCTCAGCATTGCTGTCAAGCAGTGTGTTGAACTTGAAAAAGCAGCAATTATCTTCCAGCTGCTACTGGCAGACTAGTGGAGCTTGGTGATTCAACATTTAATGTTGCATATGGGCTGTTCAACATGGTTCAAGCTAACAACATCTGTGCTATGTTTCCAGCTTTCAATGGGTTGTTGTTTTTCACACAGGATAACTCATTCCCTTTGTAATCCATTGCACTCTGAAGCTCTGGCTGTCCAGACATGCAGCTATCAACAGGACTCTAATCTTGGTCAGACCAGTAGAAGTCCTGCTCCTCATCAGAATCTTGATCGATCTCCAGGGAATCATTTTGTTTGTTCTGGAACAGCTGCAGGACACCAGGTGCACTCTTGCCAAACAGGCTTCTATTGGGAATATCTGATACCTGAAAAACAGAAAGTGAATGTCTTTTCAATATACAAAACCAGGTAAGGAAACATCATATTCAATGGATTCAATGGAATACATTCTAAGAAGAAGCATACAACTTATCACTGTGTATCATCTGACATGCACTAATGTTCAACCTTTGGATGGTGAAAAACCGATGGAATACACATGAATCTTCTAAATGAATAACTTCCTAGACCAGTGTTTACGACTAAGAATGCCAAATTCTAAGTCATTATTCTCTATATAGATTACTAAAATGCAATAGAGAGCATTGTACATTCATAATCTCGTTTGTTAACTGATCAGCTGTTTTAAAAAAGACTAATCAAAAAATAGTTCAGCCTGGCCTTTTCAATAACTTGTGTAATAGTCAGATCATGTCAAATTTACTTGAACAATAGTGCAACTCAACCTTGGAACGTTATGAATGAATCTACACACTTGGTACATGACTCACCTTTAAAGTGCAAACTTATCATTGATAAGAAATTTAGTATTTAAAATATTAACTAAATAACCCTTACTAACTAAAATCATAAATGATAATACACATACTATAGGTATACATAACACAAAGTACACCCCTACTTACTGGTGGGTCAAAGAGAAATGAGCTTTTTGTAACCCTAAAATATGGGTGGGGGACTTATAGTAGAGTCAACTTAAAATTGAATATATACAGAAGTACAAAAATTATCTAGACACCAACAATTTTTTTTCTTAAAGCCAACCAAACTTTTTTGTTCTTTTATGTTGAAACAAATTTACCCCTCCTCAGAAACTGGTGACTTAATAGTCAAACCTCAGGCCATGAAACTGTTTTGATGACCCTAATTATCATGTGGAATAAATGCCAATAGTCAGCAATAAAAACAGCAGACATGGCCTATAAATCGTGATCAAGCAGATCCCTAACAAAGCGAGCAACAAGACTGTTAAAAATAATAATAAAGGAAAACATTTCTTTCATCTCAAGACAGTTGGCAGAAAAAAATTAATCACTTTGGTAACTTTAAAATCAAGAATCATTAGCATTACATCAAGGATTTGTAGCATTAAGATTAATTAAAGCATTTTTGATGGAAAATAAGGATTATCTTTCAACTTTTCATAAGAAAGACAATTTGAATACCAGCTGATGTACTGTGTGTTATTTTGGTGATACAGTCAGTTGTGGAAAAAAATCTTTACAAAATGTTATCAGTACTGGGTCACGTTTATAGATGGGCTTCTAGAGTGACCAGTATCACTAAACTAAAACAATTAAATTAATATAATGCAGATGTTCATCATTGGCAAGGATATAATGCAACATCGTTTACCTACCTAGACCACTTTCCACCAGCATCATAACTGACTGGATTCTCAATACGCAATCATGATAAGAAAGATATTAATTTTCCAGATAAAATATTTGGGAAAATTTATAATTTTCATTAGAACATAAAGATAAAAGTAATCAGAATCAGGATATTTGGATTAATGACGGCAAAGAGGAATACAACAGTGTTAAACAGAAATATTAGGAAAACAAACTTCAAACAACTGCTACTGTTTGTGTATGGTAATGGCAGAAACTTGATAAGGTTCAAATGACGTTGGACTATCAGCCTATCTAGCATTGCTACATTGTGGGTGTTTAGCATAAAAACCTGTTAATCCAATCCAATGGTTTACTTTATTGGATAATTTTTTGCACTTTTATGATGTTCCTTCTAATTTTCCTTAAGTTAGGTTTTACTGTCCTCGTGCAAACAATTTATTATTTGTATACCATCCATTTCTGAAACATTAATTTCTAACATGAAAAACTGTCCGACTCCAGTACATGCACAGTTTTTAATCTAAAAACCCAGACCTAAGTCAAGTGGTTAAGAATATAACAACCAATAGTTTTGGTGTAGAGAAAGGGACACAATTTTTTTTTATCTAAACAGATAGCACATGTAATTTGGTTGATCAGCTGTTAAGAAAAATTTCAAATCAATATATGGACATAACTAAATTTCATGCCATATAATTTTTTTCCCAGTGGCATGAAATGCTGATTCAGTGTTCTCTGGTGAAATGTTATAATATCTTTTTGTCCAAAAGGTCTTAGATTTGAAAGAATTTTTTCAACAAGTTTTGTGTACTACTTGGTTTTGATTCCTATTCTGAGTACAAAAGCCACATTTACCATGAACATTTTACATGGGAAGTATCACATGGCACTCAAGGTTTATGTGCCTTCCTGCTCATTACATCATGAATTTTGGCCATATGACTTCAAATGAGCACAGCATACACTGTACATTGTATTAAATATATTCAACTGCTGAAATGAACATTTAGATTAGTTCCCTTTATTACTATTGTCATCTTGTTAAAAAATAATAACTATTAATAATCACATGCTTTTCAGGATGATATTAGCCATGAAAAAGATCAATTGGGAAGCAATAATAATCACATGGTTTTCAGGATGATATTAGCCATGAAAAAGATCAATTGGGAAGCAATAATAATTACATGCTTGTGTTTGCACAATTGATAAAGTGGTAACACCTGTAATGGACACAGCAGTTCATTACTGTAGAACTACCCATAAACCCCCAATTAAACGAGAAATTATTATGGCCCTTCCTCCCTTCCCACAATGAAATGGTCAGTCTCCAACGAGATGTACATTCATTTTTCTGCAAAGATAGGTATATCTTGTGGTCAAACTGAATCAGACACAGTTCTGACAATTCTGACATTATGGTAGTCAAGAACAACTCTGTTCTAGTCAGGATTCACTCAGGTAATCCAGCAGGGAAGTTTGAACAAGAGTACTTTACAATCCCTAGTGAGTACAAAGATGAACACTAATGACTTTTGCATCACCTTTAAACTCCCTATTGAACTATTGAGTTTCCAAGACTGCATCTAATTAAACTACACACACGCACACGCACACACACACACACACACTCAGTGGATTTTAAAGACAAAAACTTGATATTTGTTATGATTTAATATTTATGTGGATGTGATTATGTATTTGCACACATGTATGTGTATAGTGCTGATATTCGATATTACCAACAATTTTTTTTCTTTGTAAGTGTTATTAAATGCTCTGAAGAAATCAGACAAGTTATTTTCTTTGATTCACATCGTAATTTCCAATCATTTGTTAGAAGCTTATATGAAAAGATAGCTTACTCTCAATTGAACAATGTTGCTCCTTTTGGTCACACACCTGGGACAACAAAGTACACTTTTTGAGTCTTAAAAAAACCCCAAAACAACATTGTCTGGGAATATGCCAGGTATGGAAGTAATTTTTGTGACCAATTAGTTACCCACCTTGCCTTATGTTATGAGTCTATTGTCCCAAACTAAGTAAGTGAATGAAGCAAAACCAAAAAGTTTTGTAAAACGTACTAAATAATTTAATTATCAAAGTTATAAATGAAAATGTGAGAGGAACTTAAAGTATTATGAAATGAATCAAAAATAATCCTGAAAGAGTTTAAGTCAAAAAGAATGACAAGTTCTGTATAAACTTTAGAAACAGAAATGTAATGGTCTGCCAAGAATCATGATGTTGTCAAAATGGCATTGTCCAGAACTCCTTTGCATAATTCACAATAATTTCAGAGTAATATTAAAATCCAAACAATGAGCTCTTTCTATTTCTGCGGAACAGTCCAAACAAATGTTTTTCATGTCAAGTAATTTCTACATATAACATAAAACATGTCTGTTGGCTTGATGTTACTTCAAGAACACAAGAAATAAGAACGACTCCAAAATAAGAATGAAATCTAATTGCTCAGTTCTCTCCTTATATACATTTTCAAGGGTCTATTATGATTATATGTTGCAATATATTACATGTGACAGATCTTACTACTCATTCTAATATTTCAAAATACATATTCATGTGACCCAACTCATCCAATAGGAATTAACTTAGTTCTTAGATACCACCTGACTGATCTGTCCAAAGTGAAAATAACCAAATTTTTTAAACAGATTTACTTATTTTTTTTATTAGGAGCTGTCAACATATACGTAAGCATCTATTAATAGATTACATGCATTTTTATGTTCTTTAATATGCACCTACAAAATCCAGCTATAAACACTACAATTTAGAGCCATAAATAAAAATTGTAATAATTAAACAAATTCATGTACCAGGAGTTAAAATAAAGTATGTATATATATATATATATATATATATATATATATATATATATATATATATATATATATATATATATATACATACACACACACACACATACATGCATTTTTATGTGTACATATTTATGTGCATACACACACACATACACATATATATAGTAGTCCCCCTTTTATAAGGCCACCCCTATTGCAGCAGGTAAGTGGCCTTATAATGAGGGTGGCCTTTCTAGAGGGGGATGACAAATGCAAATAGTAAATACATATGAAGAAAGTCACAAGTACATTTAATTCTAAAACATTTAATATTTTCATTAAAAAATCACATGCATGTTGTGAAATAAACGTAAAACAAACTTTCATCATTTTTAAAAAAATGTTATGAATGACCATTGATATAGTTTTAAAACTGTCTTTATAACTATGTTACAGATCACATCATCTGTCACTTTGTTGGTAACAGTCTAAAAAAAAAAACCCAGTCTCATCACAGTTAAAAATATCCTTGAACTCATATCCCCTGCATATATCGTTTAGTCTTTTGTTCCAATCTTCAACAACTTCATTATTAACATCAGCTGATTCTCCAATAAGGACAGAACACTTAATATTGTGTCGGACTTGAAATCTGTGCAACCATCTGTTACTTGCGGCAAAGCTGTAATTTCCCATTTCAACTGAAACAATTATTCCTTTTTCTTGGATCATTCGACCGGTGAGTGGAATTTTCTTAGCACGTGCAGTGCAAAACCATTCAAAAACCTTGTCATTCAAATTAAGATACAAACATCTCTTGGCTCAACCAATCTTCCTTTCTACGTCCATTTCACCTTTCCACTTCTGCAGAATTGTTTCCTTATCTTTCACGATATTGTTTATCTGAGTCTTTCCGACATCAGTTTTCTGCAAGGATCCTTGCCTCCCCCCTTTTCGGTCAGTTGAATTACTTTCACTTTCTCTTCTAAACTGAGAATTTTTCTTTTCCTCGATGACATGTTGATCTTTTTGCAGTAAATTATTCATGTTGCCAACTACAATATTGAAAAGGCAATATTTTATGCATCTGAACAAATTGCCTTGTGTTTTTAAAGGAAGTGATCTTGTCACGTGATTCGTTAGTTGCAGTCTGGTACCCTATTTTTTTAATACATTTCTTTACATTATGTGAGAGAAGCTAAAACGGCTTCGATAGGGACCATTAACATCATGCAGATTTGACCTCGCGGCCGTTAGGATTTGTATTCTTGACAATTATTGTTAGTTAAGTAATAGTCACTAATTATCAAAGCGAACAAGCTCAACATCTTACTAAGGGAAGCCATAAAGGCTATCAAACCATTTTCCTGATGACTTGTGTATTGTACACATCAATACTGCCACTTCTCAGCTGTTAATACTGTTCAATAATTGTAATCTTAACAATAATCAGAGTGACTAAACTGGACATCTTGTGATAACAAAGCAGTAGAGCTAATTGGATTACACATACTTACCCTTTTGTATGGATTAAAATTTGAGTTTTTCTTGACTTTATGGAACAAATGTGCCTTCTCATGAAGCGTTAATGATATATTAACCTTAGTGGTACATGTACTTTAGTCAACACTTCTTTCACTAACGAAAACCTGACATTGGGAAACAGAAATTAGATTACTTAACACACATTATGAACAAAATACTCGTTCTGGATACATATTAAAATAAAATATGGCCGCTATTGAGGGGTGAATTTTATATTATTGCATTATTATGTTAGCCGGGTGGCCTTTTGAAAGGGGTACTTTTGAACACAAACTCACCGGTGCCAAAGGATTCTGGCCGTAAGGAGTGGGTGGCTGCTGGTCAGGAGGGCCATTCAAGAGAGAGACTACTGTATACGTATACAAAATTTGTAGTTTGACTAATGAACCATGGCAATTTCATTTATTAAGCTGAACATCTAGATCTGTCTTTTACACTGGTTTATCTTTTTTATACTGACCACTCCGATTGCTTAGTGGCTAGAGCATTCACCTCGGATGAGGGAGATAGTGGGTTCAATCCCCAGCTGAGTTGTACCAAAGACTTATAAATATGGTACTAACAGCTGCCTCGCATAAAGAGGTTAGTGATAGGACTGGTCAGCCTGGTGACAGGATAATGTGACTGGGCGGGACATCATGCTACATGTCTGCAGCATGATGCCCCAGTGCTAGACATCACTATAACTGCTACACTGCAGACATCGTAGCGATATGACTGAAAATTCAAATCACACATATACATACACACTTTTTTACTCTCCAAAATATTGTCCCCAAGGATGTATACAAAGCCAAAACTTTGCATACAAAGTGAAGCATTTGACCTGGGAATGGGGAACAATACTATATCTGTTTTCCATATCTGACTGGTTACCTATAATTAGAAATCAGCTTTCCTTTATGAATAATAATAAGCTACTGTGCTGCTTCAAGCGATCTACCAGTTCCTATGTGTCTGTGTAACAATTAAGCTAGCCAAGGGAATTAGTGACTTATCAAGATCTGTTCACAATAGTGCTGTACAAAATGGCAGTGTTATATAATTACAAAATGGTGATTATTTTTATAATCCATTTAATTCATAAACTACTTGCTGGCCACTGATTCCACTGACAGATGGTGTGGGCATCTTTAATTCTTATCAGTCTGATGTATTGTACCATGAACTAATTACAAAACTGTAGGATTTTATTTTTTAGAGACGAAATCAGCCATCATGGAAAAAAAAACAAATATGGACCATAGCTCTCCAACTTTATTTAAAAGTTCAACTAAACATAAAATGGAGATTTTTTTAAACACATGTTACATAGATGTAGATCTTCACACACAAAATTACTGGTACTCGAGTCCCTGAGTACTATAGACACTTCTGACAGGCAAAGTTTTAATTGATTTGATATCAATTTGGAACTCTATGGAAGTACACAAGTAATGCTGCCCTAAACTATTTTTCAGTGATTCTCAAAGTTAATCTTCTATTTAAAACAGGAAAATTATTAAAATTATGTATAAAGAAGATGGAGACTAAATATTTAAAAACTACAAGATTGAAGGAACATTCATTCAGTAAAAGACTAAAGATATAGGAGCAAAGAAACTGTTTTTCATCTTTGTCTAATGTGATTGACTCTGTACTGACCGCATGCCAGGTCTTCTTGGTCCAAAATTACCTCCCATGGATTGATAACTAATTTATCTGCTAGTCAGCATTAAAAAACTTGTCACTGTTATGCAAACACTTCTAAGACATTTTAATCAGACCACATAGCTGTCAATTTACCTCAAACTTTCCAGTGTAGGACAATGGTTAATATTCTTAAAGAAATTTACTTTTGTGACAAGTCCAACTAATGGAATGAAAATATCCACGAATGTTTTACCGCAGAGAATGAATCATCATGTGTAAGAGCATTACTGAATAATATTATGTAGAAATCAAGAATATTTGTCGATTATGATGTACAGAAATGACAAGATGAACAGTCAAAACAGAGCGTATCTTCTTTTCAAAATACCTGAAGAAAACATTTTTAATTGATTATGCAAAACTTTCAGATCTATAGAAAATTAACATATTTGTATGCAGCTTTTGTGTCAAATGCTTTATGAAGGTTATGTCCTAAAACTACAATACTAAATCAGCTGCACTAATGAGCATTCCATTCAAGGACTTCAATAATTTTCTTTACCTACCTTTGTCTTTTTCCCTTTTGGTGCCTTTTTCTGTGACCCTATTAACCGTCTAGGTCCCTTCTTCTGTTTGAATTGGTATATGATGTGATCAGCAGCTTTTCTGGAAAAGATTATGCATGACTGTAATAGAAACTAATTTTTGGATTAAAATGTTTCTTTAATAATGCTAATCTGATAATAGTGCAATAGGAAAACATCTGTTATCTTGTAAATCCATTCTTCCAACTTAACAAAGACATTAACCACATCTTTTGATTTAGTTTTGCAGTTTTAAAATTGCGAAGATGAGATGTGACTGGCATCTAATTATGTCTATATTATGTATGAAGGGAGTGGGTATGCATGCTCTTCCAGATATGAAGCCGATTCTGTGTACATTACAATCAGATAAGTATTAATGAAAATGCCTATTTTACTCAAAAAATGATTTCTTCTTTACCTAAATTATCTGGTTAGAAGACCAGGTAAAAGATGGAGGAATTTACATGTCTTTACCACTGATTCCAATCTGCAAATGTATGTTCAAGTCTTGTTCAAGTTTTGAGTGAAATATGAGCTATGGTTGGTACAGTTAAATGGGGACCTTGGGAGGTCAAATGATCTGAGGTGCTCACCTTTACCAACCACTAACGTCTCATCTTTATCCACGTGGGTTCAAGTTTCAGGCTCGGAAAGCATGGGTATGTGAGAAAGTTTGACAGTAGCTTCCGGTGGGTCTGTGTTCTTCCAGGGATTTTTCTAGGTAGTTCCTCCACCATTTATATTGGCCACCATGTATAGCCTATTACATGCTAAAATAAGGGCATTAAACCCTGAGCAACAACAGCCTTGAAAAAGCTGCCGAGTAATTCTGTATGGTGTCTCAGGTTTGATGTACATGATGATTTACTGGAAATTAGTTATTCCTAGCATTAACACCAGTCTTTGAAGAGATAAATAGCTGTGTTCGTTTGAGGGGATTGATTTCAATTATTCATTGGAATTAGAAAGTGCTCAGACTTAAGATTCTGTAGCTGTATTAAATTACGGTGACTGCATTTAAAGACATTTTAGATTGTAATTGTGATATGTCTGTAACAGCAGCATGAAATTCATTTGGATTGCCACTGGAACTCATATGGATTACTTAATAGTTTTAGACATGTGATTTTAGGACTATTTAGTATTTCATTCACCATACTGTATGTTATTCTGAATTTTTCACCTTCTCTTTTAGGGAAATAAATTATATTTTGAATTTTACAAAACTTTCTGGTTTTCACTCTTTTTCTGTTACTTAGTTTAAGACCATAGAGTTGGAACAGATCCCCTTTGCCATCTGAGATAAATGACAATAGTCAAGCTGTTGGCAAGAATTTGGACACCCTTTTCAGATAACAGCTGTCAAGATCTAAGGGCATGCAATATGGAGTTCGTCTCCAGGAGGATGTGTATGCAGTGCTTCTAAAGGGACCAAACCCTACCCACTACTGGAAAGGAGGGCAGGAGATGGGCACCCCAACCAATTATGCTGACATCCGAGCAGATCATGACAACTAGACATTAATTGTGAACCAACTGTAAGCAAAGAGAGATCCTCTCATTTGCTGAAATACAATGCAGTTGAAATCTTGACTCATTCTGTCTAGTGGGAAAAATTCTGGCTATCATTGTGATAGTATAGAAGGGTCATCTGTATGGATAACCAGCCCAAAACAAGAGATCTGTGACCACAATGAAAATACCAAAGAGGCAAAGAGAACAAGAGTCTTGAAAGGACTGATGCTATACTGGCCAAAATTCTCAGAATGTTTCTTTTGCTCATTTACTCTTTCTAATGGGGCTCCAAGTGTCAGAATGCTCTAAAGTGTTCACCATTACAAATCACTGCCATCTCATCTGTCTGCATGGTTCAAGTCTTGTGCTTGGCTAATGTGCGTACATGAGAAAGCTTTTTCCTCCACCAGTTATACTGGCCACCATATATAGCGAAAACCTGTGGTAATATCACCATCCATTCAGGAGAAATAGCAAATATCAAGACGAGAGTACTAACATGACATTCATGTTAGGTCAGCACCAACCCGAAATCATAAAAAGTCTTTCAGTTATGTACATTTGATTTAATTTAACTGTTTGTTTGTTAGTTTTAATTTTTTTTAATTCCATTACATGCTATTGTAATGTAACTTTATTTACTGGATTTGACACTGTCCAGAAATTCAGTTCAGTTCTATTTGAACTAACTTTTATTGATAAACACTAATAATAGAAACGCTTATCTAGTTTCTGACCTTGATTCAAAACCAGTGATAGTTTTAGTAAACAACTTTTAATTTTTTTTAAATATTCTTTCTCAGAGTAAAAATTATTAAGTTAAGTCAAAGGCCATACCTAGATTACATGATATTTATCATGTAAAAAACATCCATTTCTAGAAGGCTGACCCCCCATTTGGGAATCTGTTTTGCATGTTAGTTAGACTTATTACTGATGTATTGAGAAAGACTTGTCAGTCGTGCCTTAACACTTGAGACATCAAGTTGTTTATGTTGTGTCCAGTTTGGGCTAATTATTATATTTTCTTCAAATTAGTTTGAATTCAAGTTATTGTTTTCCCTGGAAATACAAGTGTTCTAAATTAATTCTTGGACAAAGACATTTATTGAAATTTATACATAATTCAAAAACAGGAATAATATTTTTCTGTGATTCAACAAGAGACTGTTGACAATGCAGAACTTTGCAGGTTGCAACAGACGTCATCATCTTCCATTTTGGATTTAAATGTGATTTGAACTCAGTTTCATTCATGACTTTTTATTACTAGGACTTCTATTTCTTAATTCTTGGATTATTTTTGGATCTGATTTGTAAAACCGTAAGTTCTTTTTTCTCATTTGATATTCTAGGGAAATAAATTATTTGTCCAATTTTACAAAGCTTGTTGCCTTCACTCTTTTCTGTTACATTTAGCAGGAGACCAGACTCATAACACAGTGAGAAGTTGATGTCAATATAAACAATTGAAGGGAAGAGAAGCAATAAGGGCTATTCCTTTTAAACACACATGGTACTCAGGAAAGGCAGTGTTTTAAACTTATATGCCAGGATACTTCGATTTCACAGATATATAAATGATAAAATTTTAAATTGCATCTATGGGTGAGTAACTCACTTTAAAAATGCTTTCCCTTGGTCCCATGTATTTTATAACTGAACAGCCCTAAAATGATTTATAAGATGGAGAATGGCGACATTATTTCATCGGCAGTCGTACTGGATGTCAAATTGGTATCATCTTCATTTAAAATCTAAAATTGCTCCCATTTCCATTTAGAACTGCATAAGTTGTCTTGTATGATAATGCATGTCAGTATGACCATCCGTTCAGGAGTAGTGAAAACAATATTTTCAAGATGACCATTATTTTCATTAAACATTAGAAGTCTTTTAGTGAAAATGACAGGTTGATAGACCAACTGTTCAGGAGTGTCAATAACAAGGTTTTCAAGATGAATGCTGTGGTTGTCATATTGGATGTCTGTGGGGCACTATTTTCATTTGGGATCTACTAGATTTTGGGATATATGCTGGATGAAATGACAATGATAAAACTATTATGGTCTATGACCATTTGAGCTAAATATTTGTCACATTTCAAACTCAAAAGGGGTACTTCTGTAGCCCTATGGTGGACATTCTGGGTTGTTCCAGTACAAGATACCTGGGACCCAGGGACTTTTAAAGGGGTATTCTCTCATAGATGCAATTTATAATTTTTTCTCATTTTAATATGGACTCTGTGAAATCAAAATACCCTGGCATATATTTTTTTATAAATTGGCCTTCCCTAGGTACCATGTATGTTTAAATGGAAGAGCCCTGACTGATTTGTCATGAGTTGAAAGTTCAAACAACTTAGTCATTGATCATTAACAGCCTGTTTATTATGCTGAAATTTTACATTTAAAAAATAATCAAACATTAACAATTGATCAATTACATGAAGAAGAAAAAAATGTCAGTACAAATATTCTGATACGGCATTGTACATTTATGACGACTACGAATTTAACATTCACACATTGTCCTTCCATTTTACTAATTTTTGTCTTAAACTATCATTTTTATTTTACTGGATTGTGTTTTGCTGAAAAGACACTAATATTAGTGAAAATATTGTTTCTGGAGTTCTTTCAGTCATACCTTTTTCATCTGGTCAGTGCTGCAGACTGTTTTCTTGACCATAAATAAAGAGTCCCTTCAGTTACCTCCATTGCAAACTTCCTTCATTATTGAACAGCTTTAACTTCAATGGCAGCTTCTGTGCATTTACTGGATACAATTTGCAACAAAAACCATTCTATGCTTGGTAATACCCAAGTGAAGGCAAAAATAATCTCCAAAAGCTTTTCAATGTTACAAGCAGAGAGTCTTTAAAAGGACACTTTTGTAACAGTTCTTGACAACAAGTCCCCATCCCAATCTCAGAGAAACATTTAAGAAACAGGTTTAGAGAGATGAATATTGTGTCAGGATGAGTGAGGTGAGTGTGTCCAAAAATCATGCTTTTTGACAATTTTTAAACACTCTAAGGCAGACTGCCAAACCTAAAAAGATCTCAGTATGGCAGTCAATCATTTTCTCTAAGTTATACCAGTTTTCAGTATACTGCTATTGTCAAGCTGGAAAAGATGCATTAAAAAAGTTCAATGTGTTATTAAAGAGCTATGCAAAGACAGTAAACATATGTTCAACTTAAAGTTTGTAAAGCAATTAGACCTTAATTACTTCCAAAACAGTTTCAAAAACTGCAGTTCCAAATTCTAATGGAGCTCACTGATTTCTTGATACCTCTTGACATAATCTTTGGTTTTCCTTTGCAATTTCATGTGGAGATGGCAATCATATCTCCTCATATCTCCAACCATAAACCAGACTCAAAACAACACATGGTGTCCAATAAATGTAATTAATGACCTTCATGATTTTTCCCTTAAGATTCAGTTTATTCATTCTCATCCTTCAATTGAAACTTATTTAAAGGCTTTGTGTCTCTTTCATCTTGAACATGTATTGCTTGTTGGATGCTATTTTTAGAAAATTCTGTCAGCAACAGCTTGATCATGTAGATGTTTTGAATAAAAAAAATAATGCAGATTAAAGTGTCTGATTTACTCATGTAGAGTTAGTCTGGTTCCTTGACCAACTCCACTTAATCTTATATGAAATCTAGATCTGAACTGAGCACGGACAAGCCAGTATACAGATTTTACTGCAATAATCATATTTCTGTAATATGGGCTTTTACATACACACACAAATACATCAAACATGCTGATTTTAGAAATACTTCATATTAATTTGAGACCCAAAATTTTCATTATTGTGATAATTATTATGGTGTATACTTCCTCTGTAATGTTGCTGTGAACAGGGATGGTTCAAAGTTTTATAAATTACCCATCTATAAGAAACCTGTATTTATTAATATGCAAATTCTGAAACTATGCTAAAAGTACATCAGTTTTATTTTCATTTAGCTTCTGTGATAAATTTATTTCCCATGTCTTTTTTAATTGTTTGAGCCCAAATCGATTTAACCAGCTTTTTCCTACAACTGATTTGAACAGAATGGGGGAGAGTTTGGGATATCTCAGGGCAAGTCTACCTGTCCAAATCCACGGAAGGAGTAAACACATTGGAGATTACTGCTGGGGTTTTCTTTTCTGACGCCAAGTTCAAAAATCTTGGGTTCTTGCTCTGAACCAGTGGTGTCTGGAACCGGCTGTGAAGTGAAGAGCGTCTCTTTATCAATTCATCAAATATACCATCCTCATCTTTCATATTGGCACCATTCATCCCCATACTTTTGTCATTCAGCTTCTGTCTCTAGAAACAAAATTGTATTTCATGATGGCATCAAACTTAATTTCACAAAGATATTTTACAATTATCATTCCTGAGGAGGACATATTAAAAACATTTCTAACAGGCAAAAAACTTATTTTGTTACATGCATTATTCTATAAAAGGTACAGATGGTCATTACCTTAGTAGTCAAACTTGTTAACAGCAGCCATCCAGTACCCTTAGGACAATGCAAAATTGGCCTGTGTGCACAGGTTATCTCTCTATGCAGGTATACCTTTCCAACTTGGTTTTTTGAACAAATATAGGAATATTCTATTAAAGATTACTGTATCCTGCACACTTTAATACACCTCTTAAAATAAATAATCACATAAACTTAAAAAAAAAAAAATTAACAAAAATCACTCTTCTTTCCATTGTGCACCATGACAAAATACTAATTTCAGCTCACATGGGCCTAAAACATAGTACAGATTGCATAATAAGGCATATGAACACTTATTCACTCCTTAAAATGATATATGTGTTAACTTGTTGCTCAGCTGGCTGAGATTAACAGAGTATTCTGTCATGATTGGCCTCTGATGATCAAGAGTTAAAAGAGGCTTAAGAACTCGGGGGTGGGCATGGATTGTCTTTCGAGTCCATGTAGATAATTTTTTCATTTTACCTCTGGAAAACTAATTTGTTTCACCTAAGATATTGAATGTAATAGGTTCATTTTCTCACAGGGGTTCGTATTGTTGCTTACAATAAAGGGAGGACACTTCTCTCCTTTCTCTCATCATCTATTTAAGAATAAACGCTGATATTTCAAGCTACATTTCATGTAACGTAAAAAAATATCTCAGGCATTTGACATTGTATGCGTATCCAAAGTCTGGCTTGCCATTATACCTTTTAGGAATGCCAGACCATTTTCCCATGCCAGTGCTTGACATGGCCATGATTGTGCCCGCTTAATATGCAAGAACAATGCACTGAATGGAATACTGCCTTCCCATTAGCCAACTGAAAACAAGTTGTAAATAAATGCAGGACATAATTTTTATTTAACCAATGAGAGGACAGTATTCCATTCAGCAGGATTTCACTTGCATATTAAGCGGGTGCAATCATGGCCATGTCAAGCAGTAGCATGGGAAAATGGTCTGGCATTCCTAAAAGGTATGATAGTAGGCCAAACTTCAGATATGCATACAAAGTTGTATGCCTGACCTAAACATCAGTACCAAATTTATTAAGCTATGTGAAATGTAGCTTGAATATCAGCATTTATTCTTAAATAGGTCGCACGAGAAAGGACAGAAGTGTTCTTCCTTGTAGTTATTGTATAGTGCATGTATGACAGGTACATTTTATGCAATGATACGAGCCCCTGTGCTTTTTCTCAGAGCAAGAATTTTTTGTTCCATCCTATTTTAAAGCTGGAAAATTTTAATTCCCCCACCTATCAAATGGTTGGTCCCAAATGTAGTTGTTTTAAAATGAATCAAAACTTTGCCTGCCTTTACAGACAAATTTTCCAAATTATGAATAATCCCTGAACCTAATGAAATGATATGAAGTAATATGCCTCTTCAAAGATTAACTTTTTAATCAGATTTACAAAAAAATAAGATTTCAATCAATACGTCACAAAAACCATCTGATGTGACTATGACTACTTTTACCTCCATCCAGCTACTGAATTGCTCCTATCCTATATAAAAAAAACGCCTTGCTTTCAATTTTGACAGATTAACATTTTTTACTTAAATTGACAACATGACTGGAGTACAGTGAATACAAGACAGAAATGTGTACAACTTGATTCATGCCCTAATCCTTTTATGTAAACTTATTCATCACAAAAAAGTTCAATTTACACGCATAGAGCATTGTTGATATGCTCCAAAGACCCCTTAAAGCAGGTGGCTGATAAATATAAACATATATACATAGAACATGATACTTATTAAGGAAATATGTAATGGGGAAATTAGAATGGCCATTGTGACCACTGCATAAAGGTGAAGATATATGAATATCCTTAATATTTTTTTCATTACACACATTATTATAGAGATGGTACAGAAAATAGTTTTTACCATAGTTATCAGGTCATTCATATATATATATATATATATATGAATATGAGAGAGACAGAGAGAGATCGATCAATAAAAGGGCCATCAAGAATGATTTTTACAGTGATGGAAACAGCCTTCCAAAAAGAACCTGAACATTTTCCATGCTCCTGTAGGGCACTTGTAAAATGTAGAATTTCACAACTAACTGAAAACATTTCAAAATCATCAAAACATGTAAGAAAAGATTAACTATTATTATCATTTGTTATCTTGAAGACTCTTTCATTGTTTTGACAAGTGACTTGTGAAGAACTGTTGATACCCCTTCTTTTAGCTTGTATGAAATTGTTTTTCAAACAGACTGGTGCGCGTGCTGTGAGGTAAAAACAAATGTGTCTTTTCAACTGCACTGGTTTTAAAATTAGGGTAGGTAGTTTTTTTTAAACATTATATTTATATTATAATGATCAGTATATATAATGAACTAAGCGCTTTAAGTACTGGGGTAAACCAGCTCAATTAGATGCACATATCAATTTTGGGAGGGGAGGGGTTATCCCGGAATGAAATAGGGGCCACGAATGGCAACGAAAAACTGAGATGGTTGGCTGACCGGAAACATTTTCTTTTGGCCTGAGGTGGTCACTGCTATTTTCAAAGATGAAAGTGACCAAAAAACTGCTGAAGCCCCTATGTATCTAAACCTAATCTTCCCTGTATGTACTTTTTTGTTTTAGCATCATTAGAGAGCACTTTGTTGCCAGATCCAGAATTAATTGTCTTTGAAGCTCATGTAACAGGCAACTCCAGGTTCCTCCAATTTCTAAACAGACCCCCCCCCCCCATCCTGACTGTAATCTTTTTTCTTCTAAAAATTTCCATCTGAACAGATTATTTACAGACTAGTCAAAGTTAGTTTTATTCACACATTTTTCTCTTTCAAAAAATTTCAATTCGTAGAAGCCATGAAAAGATGTGAGTGTGTGAGACATTACTTGAACTACATAATGAATGACTGAAACAATGAACAATATCTGCCTGCACAATTAACTTCTGGTATGCAGTGTTTTATTGCCTACTTTCCTACTTGAATTACATCCAGGAACAAATATTCCTCATTAAAAAAACAGAAATAAGTCTGCTGGAAATTTTACCAAAAAAAAAAAGAAAAATTGTCTGCAATAAAAAAACGGATTTCCGACTAAAACCAGAACATTTCCAACTCTGATTTTACTTTCAAAGAAATTATGCTTCCAAAGTTTGATTATGTTCAAGTTTGATTAAAACAAATTAGGAACAACTTCTTCATTGTAAACTGAAAGGGAGGTATTGTTGTTTAGGTGCACTTGTGGATTACCTACTTTGTTAAGGTTCCTGAAGGGTGTAGCATCAAACAGGTCCTCAGAGTAGCCCTCCTGTTGCTGGTCCAGGAAGTCACGCAGCTGATTTTTGCGCTTCAGTGTGCCAGCCTTCCCTGTCAGCTGTGTAACTTTCTTCTTCTCTTCTAGATAGTAATGGTTGAAAATTAAAAAAATGATACCTCCTCTTCAAAAACAAATGGGATCTTATGAGCTATGTTGAGGAAAATACTTACTAATCTAACCATCATTCAGTTACATATAAGACAGTGAGACAAAGAATTCAGTGGAGGTCAACTGACATCTGATAATTATACTGTCTTGATAGTCTTAAGTGTTTATGAAAAGAAAATCTGAAAGAATGGGGAGACTGGACTGCATTGTGCTTGATGCAAAGCATTTTTAATTTATGATTATACAGGTATTGGCAACAAATCCAAATTTGTAAATTAAACAGCACACCCTGTGTTTAATATACCACTAAAAGAACTTTCTTTAAGTGGTCATTATGAGCACATGGTATTATATGCAAGTACCTATACAAGAGTACAAAATTCCATTGACTGGGAGCCATGGACAACCCCAAAAATATTACTGCAAAATTATTACATTAAAAATTATAATGGAATTTTATATTTTTTCCAGTGACAAACATTTGACCATTAAATTCCCTTTGGGTACCTTCAGCAGGATGCTCAAATGATCTCTATACAGTTCCCTAGCTGAGTGTTGGGTAATTGCTATCAGTAAGAAGTCACACTAATCCATGTGTCAGCAACTCATTATTTCATTAAGTACAGTCCGTACTACTACATACTGATCCATGTGCTAGCTATTTGTTATCTGATTAAGTACAGTCCATACTACTACATACTAAACCATGTGCTGGCTATTTGTTATCTGATTAAGTACAGTTCATACTACTACATACTGATCCATGTGCTGGATAGTTTTTATTTGATTAAGTACAGTCCATACTACTACATATCAATCCATGTGCTGGCTATTTGTTATCTGATTAAGTACAGTCCATACACCTACATACTGATCCATGTGCCGGCTATTTGTTATTTGATTAAGTAAGTACTGTCCATACTGCTACATACTAATTCATGTGCTGGCTCCTTGCTATCTGATTAAGTAAGTACTGTCCATACTACTACATACTGATCCATGTGCTGGCTCCTTGCTATCTGATTAAGTAAGTACAGTCCATACTACTACATATCAATCCATGTGCTGGCTATTTGTTATCTGATTAAGTACAGTCCATACTACTACATACTGATCCATGTGTTGGCTATTTGTTATCTGATTAAGTACAGTCCATACTACTACATATCAATCCATGTGCTGGCTATTTGTTTTTTGATTAAGTAAGTACAGTCCATGCTACTACTACATACTGATCCATGTGCTGGCTCCTTGCTATCTGATTAAGTACGTACAGTCCATGCTACTACTACATACTGATCCATGTGCTGGCTCTTTGCTATCTGATTAAGTACAGTCCATACTACTACATACTGATCCATGTGCTGGCTCTTTGCTATCTGATTAAGTACAGTCCATACTACTACATAATAATCCATGTGCTGGCTATTTGTTATCTGATTAAGTAAGTACAGTCCATGCTATTACATATTAATACATGTGCTGACTATTTGTTATCTGATTAAGTAAGTACAGTCCATACTACTACTACATACTGATCCATGTGTTATCTACTCATTATTTGATTTAATAAGTACAATGCATATTACTACATACTAATCCATGTGCTCGCTATTTGTTATCTGATTAAGTAAGTACAGACCATGCTACTACATATTAATACATGTGTCGGCTTCGTGTTATCTTATTAAGTACAGTCCATTCTACCAGCTCCTCATGGTAAACCATGAAGACACAAGACCAGCAAATGCTTGTTTGTGTATCAACACACCAAACACATTTCTAGACTCTCTTGGTGAACCACTGAAGACACAAGACCAGCAAATGCTTGTTTTTGTATCAACACACCAACATTTGGTACTGATGTTTCATCTTTGACTTCACATAATGAATGCCTGCGATCTAGCAGTACACTTTTCCATTAGCCAGTGGAAGACTGGACACTCATTGTAGAGCCTGTGTTCTTTATGTTGGCTAACTTTACATAAAGGATTATGGCAAGTATGAAGACTGAAACCAACTGCAACTGTTAATACATGCTATATTGGCATGAAGGGTAATGACTAAACAAAAATCCTGATTGTAAAGTTCACATTCACCTTCAGTTTACACACAAGAATAGTATCATATTAATGCTAAGGAAAAAAAAAAAAAGTTTCTTATTGCACCAGTTTTAAAATTAGGTTAGTCAGGTCAGTGTTTTTCTAATTTTTTTTGAAACTGCATTTATAATTAATGTGATGTTATGCGATGTTTTTTTTTTACCATGGGTGAAAAATGTGCTAGGGTCAGCAGTGAGAAACAGGGATGGTCGACCAAACGGAAACACATATTTCTGTACCTAACAGACCTGCCAACCGCCATGAGTCCAGCTCAGCAAGGCAGTTGATTTTCTTCCATAAGGTTGACCAGTTTTCAGTAAAGTGTAACAAAATATCAGAAACTGCTGTTGTAAAGTTGGAAAACGTATTTAAAAGTTAGGTATTTGAAACATGCAGCGACAATAAACACTATGTTCAACTGAATAGTGTGTAAAGTATGCACAGACTTTATTTACCACTAATACAGTTGCACAAACTTTAGTTCCAAACCCTAAGCAGCTCAATGGCTTGTTGCTAACCCTCAACTTGACATAATTCTTGGAAATTCTTTTTCCATTTCACATGACAACGGCAATCATATCTCCTGCCATGAGACATACTAAAATTGGCATGTAATGTCCAATAAACGTAATTGTGTCCCTTCCAGCTTTTATTCACAAGAATCTGAATATTCCCTTATATTCTCCTGTGTTGATTATTAACATTTTTCAAGAAGCTTATTTTCAGTTTTGTCCTAAACATGCATTGCTTGCTCGTCGACATTTTTACAAAATTCTATAAACAGTTTGATCAAGCAGACGCTTTGCATGAACAAATAGGTGCAGTTTGAAGCATCTGAGGTGCTGCTGTAAAGTTAGTTTGGTTCCCTGACTAATTTCATTAATCCTATGAAACAGAAAAATATTTTATGGCAACAACAATTTTTCTGTATTTTTTGCTTTTATGCCATAAGTTTGTATTTTAAGGGTAATTTTCATAAGACCTATGACAAAATTGTAAGGGTTGGAAGGTCTGCTTAACATAAACTGTAATGATGTTAACTCATGTAAAAATAAAAGATAGATATGTTTCTGGTCAGGGGTTGTCAAGTAGTATACAGCGCTCACCTTTAACAATCACTGCCATCTCACTTCTGTCATTCTGGGTTTGAGTTAAAGATATCAATAGGTACCTGGGTACTTGGGTACCCACTGGTTGATAATAACTAAGGTAATAAAGTGGGCAACCAGGTACGAGTTAAAACTTTTTAAAAACACACACAAAAAAATCACAAAAAGCAACATGTTTCCAAGTTCAGATCAATGACAGTAGGAGCAAGCAAGATTGATTAACGATTAGTTTGAGGCTCTTATTGTAGTACTATTAGCTACTAGTTTTGTTTTCTATTTATAGTAACTTTACATGAAACAGTTCCAAGAAAACAAACGGGTTTCTTGAATAAGAGACCATATGTCACAGATTCATTCTATTCTGATACTCACATATGTAATGCACCAGTCTAAATTGAAAATACACGGTGACAGATATTAAGATAAACTGACTTTATTGATGTCACTCATGGATATTACATGACCAAAAAATGTTACAAGAGAAGGATTTTGTTAAAATTAAAAACATGTATCTGGAAAAGAACAAATCAATAGCACTTTACAAATTTTGAAAGAAGAATTTGACAGCGATGTAATACAGCATTCATCATTTGTGGACTTCACAACCATTTACAAAGGTTACTGTAGACATGCAGACAAGTTAAAGTGAGTGTCGTGCATAAATAATTAATAAATTTGTTTCTATACTCTCATACTAACTATAACTCCACATGGATTTAACCAATTTTAACTGCAGATCTAGATGCATACCACAAATAAATGCATGTTTGGTTATCTGTAATTATGGCAAGCAATATACAGATCGCTCTTGTTATGCTCAGATTACATTTTTTGCCACTTATATTAGTGATAATCATGCTTATACCTCTACTGGGGGCTTGGCATGTATGAACCAACAACAAAACAGCTCAGGTTCAAATTTAATACAATTTCCGTTTGATCACGTACCTGAGTAACAAATTGTTAGGATCAACAGGTACTCGGTACAAGTTTCCTAAAATGTTGACATCTCTAGTTCAAGTCTCAGGCTCTGTCAATGTGGGTATGTGAGAAAGCTGCCAGTATGTTCCCATGGGTTGGTGGTTCTTGCCAGGGTTTTCCCGGTTCTTCTTGTACTAGCTATACTGCCTGCCATATATAGTCTATCTTGTACTGAGAAATCTCATTAAACCCAAAACAACACAATGACAACAAAACACTAAGCCTGGTTACCTATTAGAACCAGTAGAGGTTTGGGGGCGGATTTATTGCCTATCTTTTATTTGCTGATCTTGAACAAATTAAGTGTGTCAAGATGTGCGACACTTTCCATTAGCAAGACAGATGGTGAGTTACAAATAGTGTATGCTATTTAGATATATATGACAAAAGTTGTTGAATAATTTTGAGTACAGAACCTGGGGCAATTGAAACAATTCACTGGGCAACCAGACATAACTGCAAGGCACTTTGACCAAGAACAATTATGGATTTTCAAACTTTTTCTACCTGAATATAATGAGAAAAGTTTTCAAGGAACCATTACATAATGGTGGTTCTTTTATGCAGTTGGTCACTAAAGCTGGTTTGACTATTCTGTACCATTTTCAAAACTGCAGTGTAAACTAGATTTGTGTTTATAAAACATGTACGTCTTTACTACAGATATCAAGACTAAGATTTATGTATTTCAAAATATTGCCATAACTGCATCAAAATCTAATCGGGTCATCTACATAAAATAGGTAATACACCTAAAAAGTTTTAATTATCTACCCCAGGTAATTTTTGCTCAACATGTTAACAAGATTATTGTTTTTAAAAAATGTCATAGTTAGAAAAGTTAAAAATGTTTAAAAAGGAAATGAAAAATTGCTGTAATGGCCTGAAAATGTAATCAGATCACTTAAATATAAACTTAAATAAGTCTATTCCATTTAAATGGTACGAACTGTGTGCTTTTGATTAATAATATTAAGAAGTTTGGTACCTAAATATCTCAAAAAGTTAACAAAATTAAAAAAAAATAACTTAATGGTATGCAAATTGAAACACTTCATCTATGTATGTAAACAAATATGCCCACAAAATTTATGTTTGATTCAAGTGACTTAATCACATTGACATGGCTTTTGTAAATAAAAAAAGCCATTCAAAACTGTTTTAAAAGATTAACAAGAATCCTATCTGAGAAGGATTTCCAGGAATTTAAGACCTTTTCTTATTTTTAACTTATGAGTGTTCAAATCATCTCGTCTTGAGCTATAACAAGATTTTTTAATTAGCTGCTGTGGTGGCCATACTGATAGAAAGATCAGTACCCGTTTTGCTTATAACCAAATTCATAAAAAAATAAAAAGGAATCTTGGTGAAGGCAGTCAACTTTTCCCCATAAATGTGGCTAGTTTTCAGTAAGGTGTAGCAAAAGATCATGTTATTGTAATGGTGAGTGTTATTCAAGACATATGCAGGGACAGTAAACATTATGTTAACTAACGTTGACTTAGCTTGAAGACAGCTAGTAATATAGGCTCGTATTGACTTAGCTTGAAGCAAACAATATTCATGCTTTTATCCTGACTTTTAATATCCTTCAAATGCTTTCAGTTCAAAGTGGTTTGTCAATGTTCATTGGTAAACAAAGTTAATATTTCACAAAAAAGACAGGTACCAGCAGGTGTATATTTACCGTTACTTTCCTTCTTCTGTTTCTTGGCAAGTTGCGGAAATTCTCTGTAGTAATAATCCTGGCACTCCTGGACACTCCTGGTGCCAACAAGACTGGCTACTGTCTCCCAATACCCTGACTGGCCTTGCTGAAGTTCATCAATTGCACTACAAAAACAAGCAACATAACTTTTATGCACAGTCTTGTTTACACAATACAACCTCCATTAACCTAAAGTCTAACCAATTCAAATGCCAACAGAAACAGCAATCAATAAAATATTAATGTTACTGATTGCACCCTTTAAAGTCCTAAGATACTGCTCATGACACTTGGAAGCAAAATTTCGATAAACACATCTTTCTTGCACCCAAACTAGCCCTAGTTTACACTCATTGCAAATAAGCTATGGGACTGCTGGGTGTGTCAGTGTACCAGGAGTTTCCCAGCTTCCCTGTGTTCCAGAAACAATGCAAGATCATGCTAAATATAGGTTATCCCTAAAAGCAGGGATTCTCCCTATTTTATTGCAATGTGCAGTGGGTTTTTTATTTGTGTGCAAATTCAACACAAATCTATTTTGTTTCTTAAGTCCTGGGACATATGACCTAGATGAAAATAATAGTTTCATCATAAGTTCTGGGAGAGGAAAAAAATTAGTTATTTTATTGAGTTCCAATATACAGAGTTATTGTTGTTGTTGTTGTTGTGGAGTTTAATGCCATTTTTCAGCACACAATAGGCTATACATGGCTGCCAGTATTAATGGTGGAGGAAGAACCCGAAAAAAACCGGAAAGAACCACCGACCCACAAGAAACTACTGGCAAGCTTCTCACATACCCACATTAGCCGAATCTTAGACTCAAACTCACGCAGACAGAGGTGAGATGGCAGTGATCCGTAAAGGAGAGTACATTAGACCACTCGGCCACCCTAATATATAGAGTAAATATGGTACTACTGATCTTGTTTATATTAAGAACTCATCTAGATGCAGTGATACAATGTTGTCTAGTTCCCAAGTAAATAATCTTAATGATGCCTAATCTTAATATAAACATGTATGTTGCCTGGAACTTGCATAGGTCTAGTTTATGATACTTTAATTGAATGTGTTTATGGAAAGAAATGACGAGGAGTACATTCTGACAGAATACTTGTTGCGATATTGCAAGAACTTTCTTAGAGAATCATTGAGAAATTACTAGGAGTAAATACTTCTGAGAAAATACCAAAAGAACATGTTGACAATCATTTTACAATTCATATGTTCTCCCACATCCAGCTAACTGTTGCAGATTTTGGGGAAATACATCTGCAAGTAATACTGACAAGATCTACAACATTCAGAACTAACAGCAAGAATAATCTTGAATCTACCATTTGACACACCCTCTAAAACACTAACTTAAAACAGCCAAAATTTGAATACCTACTTACCTACTCAATATGATGATAATCTTTAAAGTTAAAATTTAATCTTTAGAAAAATCCTTACAAAATATGTTTAAACTGAATTTAATGGAGAAAAAGAACATGAAGGATGTTGGCTAAGCTCAATGACAAATTGCAACTGTATGGCACTTTGGCCAAAACATAAGAACAATGAAATAATCATTCTCCCATTGTGGTGCTATCTTATGGAATGAACTCCTAAAAATAATTTAGTCTGAAACAAAACAAAATAATTGTAAAGATAAAGCATAAAAACCTTTACTTCAGAGACTGAATGCACCTTTATCAAGAGGGCGTGTAAAATGTACTGGAAGTACATCTTGCACAAGAGGGCATGTAAAATGTACTCCAGGTGGTACACCATGCTCAAGTGGGCATGTAACATGTACTGGTAGTATATCTTGCTCAAGAGGGCATGTAAAATGTCCTCCAGGTGGTACACCTTGCTCAAGAGGGCATGTAAAATGTCCTCCAAGTGTTACACCTTGCTCAAGAGGGCATGCAAAATGTCCTCCAGGTGGTACACTTGCTCAAGAGGGCATGCAAAATGTCCTCCAGGTGGTACACCTTGCTCAAAAGGGCATGTAAAATGTACTGCAGGTAGTACACCCTGCTCAAGGGGGAAAGGAAAATGTAATCCAGGTAGTACAACTTGTTCAAGAGGACATGTACAATGTACTCCAGGTACTACACCTTGCTCAAAAGGGCATGTACTATGCACTCCAGGTAGTACACCCTGCTCAAGGGGGCATGTAAAATATACTGGTAGTACACCTTGCTCAAGAGTGCATGTAAAATGTCCTCCAGGTGGTACACATTGTTCAAGAGGGCATGTAAAATGTACTCCAGGTGGTACACACTGGTCAAGAGGGCATGTAAAATGTCCTCCAGGTGGTACACATTGTTCAAGAGGGCATGTAAAATGTACTCCAGGTGGTACACACTGGTCAAGAGGGCATGTAAAATGTACTCCAGGTGGTTCACACTGGTCAAGAAGGCATGTAAAATGTACTCCAGGTAGTACACCTTGCTCAAGAGGTCATGTAAAGTGCACTATTTACCCATGGTATACCTTAATCAAGACTACATGTAAAGTGTATACATCTTGATCAAGAAGGCATGTCAGTGTACTACTGGTACAACAGCTTAAGTCTATAATTAATGATCATTTCAGTACGACTGACAGTCATATCATATGGGTTGACAGGTTTGTTAATTAGTCCTACAATGTAAGACATAGCACATGTTGTTTTTGTTTTAGTGCTATGTCTTACTATTCAAATAACAACCTTGTATAGCGTGTTCCGATGTCATTTACATCAGAATGAGTAGTCAGAGTTTCAGGAACATCTCACATACTTGGCAGCCTATATCGACACTCCTCCACTAATTTATGTGTAATTAATATACTAACTGTGCTGTCTTTATCCTGGTGGAATGAAAACATGATACTAGGAAATGGATGCATTTTCACGTTCCACTGAAATACATTTGAATTTGTTGCAATGCAATGGTAGTTGAGGTATGCCGAAGTAAGTTCAAGTAGGTTCACACTGGGGATATGTTTCTTGAACAAAACGAACCATTGCTAACAGTTCCAATAAGAATAATATATTTTTATTCGCTTCATTAAAGAAAAATATTTCAACTTAACCCAATTTCCCAGCTTACATCGCTTTCCAGCCAACTGGAGTGTAGGCCAATGAAACTTGAAAACAGGTCCATTTCTTGTGAGAATTTGAATTTATTAGAGAAAAGACATCAGAATAGGTAAAGTCTGACTAAAACATTATGAATTTACTTTGTAGAAAAGTGTCGTTATTATAGTTGAGAGTTGTGTGAAATATTCCCAAATTTTTTACTTTCATAATGATGTTAGTCGACATCAAAACAAGCTACACAGCGCTGTTAGTGTTAGGCTGTAAGACCTTGATGCCCACAACATAAATATCAGCATCGAGGTCTTACATGTAGGACTAGTTTGTTAATATATCCAAATCTTGTGTATAATAAAATTCATTGGTTATCTTGACAATATAAGCTTTTTTACAAAGTGTGATATAAAAAAATCAAGTCCAAATAGTTACTGAAGTGTTGATGACCTCAACCAATCAGATGCAGTACCACCTCATTAATATGCATGGATCTCATGAATTAGTAAACTCATATAAGATTCTAAAGCTATAAGCCTATGTTCCATTTCTGATCAAAAACTGGATCAGAAATATGATCTCCAGGAAGGAAAAAAGCTCAGCCAGTCAGATGCAAGCTTGGTAACAAGTGTGGATCTTGCTCACATTCAAACTTACCACAGAGCTTCATAATATGAACCTAACATTAGCAACAGCTGACTGACAGATCATGAAAGATTAACACAGGGCCATACCATATGCTCACTGGAGTTAAGGCAAGCTCAAAGACAAAAAAAATGCAATGTTTTGATTTCACTGTGCTACAAGTTCTGGAGAATTAGGTCATTTACAGGCCTAAGTAGCAACATTATATGGTCTTTATGTACAAGAAATCCTGCCCATCGCCCCCAAAATGGTTCTGACCATAACTGGGTAAAATTAGTAATTACCAAAGCATATGGTATTTGGCTTGAACCAATAACATGAGTGGTATAAAGCAGGTGGCTGAGTCAGTGCTCCATTAAACCTACCTCTCCAATTTCTGAACTTCATCCTTCTGCCAAGCACCATCATTCTTTTTACTGTCACTGTCTGATTTACTGTTGTGAAGAGTTTGATTATCATTGTTCTTGGTACCATCCAAACTACCCTTGTTCTTGGTACCATCCAAACTACCCTTGTTCTTGGTACCATCCAAACTACCCTTGTTCTTGGTACCATCCAAACTACCCTTGTTCTTGGTACCATCCAAACTACCCTTGTTCTTGGTACCATCCACACTACCCTTGTTCTTGGTACCACCCAAACTACCCTTGTTCTTGGTACCATCCAAACTACCCTTGTTCTTGGTATCATCCACACTACCCTTGTTCTTGGTACCATCCAAGCTAGCTGATGCTGAACTTCTTTTGCTTCTAATAGTTGTTTTTGTTCTGGATTGCAGATTCTCTCCATTCTGAGTTAACATTTTTGAAATTCCATTTTCTGCTGTATCGGCTGCAGGTATGGCTTCCAACTTTTTTGATCTGTTTTCATGTAAGACAGAATTATTATTTACAGTAGATTTGGAAGATGTTACCCTTCTATCCATTGACCTTGTTATCCGTTTTTGACCTAAGTCAATCAAATTACTTTCTGATGCAGACTTGTTATCATCTTTACTAGGCTCTGAAGACTGCTCCATTTTATTTTCAGCAGGATTTTTCATATCAGTATTGCTTTCAACCAATGTATCAATTCCTCCAGATGACTGTTGCTTGGATTTGCCACTTGATGTTTTCCTTTTGCATACAGATTTCTTTCGGTTGACTGATTTATCACTTTTAGCTTCTTTTCCCGTACCTGTTATAGTCTGAACATCATCTGAAGTGGAACTAGTTTTATTACTAGTCTTGTATGAACTCTTGGATCTGTCAGGGCCTGGCTTTTTAATGTTCTTAGTTGTTCTAATCCTCCTTTGTAGTTTTTCCTCCTCAAAATCATCTTTTGTATGATCGACAGAGAACACATCATCAGCACTGTTGCTTGGTCTTGAATCCTTTGCGTTATTATAGCAGGTATTTCTTTTGGGTTGCCTTTTACTTTTTACTTGCTCCTGATGACGCTGAATAATATCATTTACCCCTGCCTGAACATCTAAACAAGTGGAATCATCCTTTGATTTTTTGTCTTCCTGTGGCTCTTTAATGACCATACCAGAATTCTTGCTTTTAAAATTCATTGTTTTGGCTTGAGACTTAGAGGACTGTGTTATATCAGAGTCAGTCTTCTTGGCTGTTGGTGATGAGTTTTTGCTAAATGATGCATCATTCTTAACCAATACTCTCCTACAAATCATCTTCTTGGAATTCTGTAAAGAAAGAATAAATGGAAATAGTTATAATTATTTTTCAACATACTGAAACTTATTTAATTAACTTACTCCTAGTTTCATTTGTATGTGGCTACTGATATTACATAAATTGTAAAAAATGTTGTTGTTTAGCTAAATTTGCAAATATTGTATGCTGACAATAGTAGTAATTCAAAGCAAACCCAAGTAGAGTATACAGGACAGATGCAGTTTTGGGTTCAACACAGAGTACATAGTACAGCTGTAGTTTTGAGTTCAACATGGAGTATATAAGTTTTGTAATTTTGAGTTCAACATAGAATTTATAGGACAGATGTAGTTTTGAGTTCAATACAGAGTATATAGGACAAATGTGGTTTCGAGTTCAACATTGAGTGTATAGGACAGATGTAGTTTTGAGTTTAACATTGAGTATATAAGACAGGTGTAGTTTTGAGTTCAACATAGAGTATATAGGACAGATGTAGTTTTGAGTTCAACACAGAGTATATAGGACAAATGTGGTTTTGAGTTCAACATTGAGTGTATAGGACAGATGTAGTTTTGAGTTTCACATTGAGTATATAGGACAGATGTAGTTTTGAGTTCAACACAGAGTATATAGGACAAATGTGGTTTTAAGTTCAACATAGAGTGTATAGGACAGATGTAGTTCAACATACAGTGCATAACAAGCCCTGCAATAACACGAATTCAGATATAAACACTTCGTGGCATAGCTCCCTAAATTTTGCATATTCATTTGCACATAAAAAAATATTTTTTGTTCAAAGTTCATGAATTAAAAAATCATTTTAGGGAATAGATCATGTATGAATTTGAATATAATACGATCGTGGCTGGGTTGCTGAAATTTTTAATACATGTGTATTTTTTTCATACTGGGAATAAATTTATTCATGTACAAGAAATAGTGTGCAAAATGTTTATTATTATTTTGAGGAAGAGTTCGCATCTGAATTTTAATATAACACAATTGTGGCATAGCTTCTGAAATTTAAAAATTTCACCAGGTTTTTGAAGTGTTATGCCAAAATAAACATTATCGGAAATGTTACTTATTACTGATCCATGAGTAAAGCCAGTAAGTTGTTGTTGTATTTGTGGGGTTTAACGCTATTTTTCAGCACACAATAGACTATACATGGCGGCCAGTATTAATGGTGGAGGAAGAACCTGGAAAGAACCACCTACCCACGAGAAGCTACTGGCAAACTTTCTCACATACCCACTTTGGCTGAATCCGAGATTGAAATCAGCTCAGACAGAGGCGAGATGGCAGTGATCCGTAATGGAGAATGCTTCAGACCACTCAGGGCCCCCAGTAAGTTGTCTTTGTAATTGTCTTCAATTAATTCTGTATACAATCATTGCTAAAACAATAGCCAACATGTGTTTCTTCTTTAACTGCATACATAACCAAGCAACAGACAATGCAGTGATTGATAAAAGATTATCACAATTTAATAAACATCAAAAATTGAAAGCCACCAAAATGTTTGCTGGGCTTGGTGGTATTATTAGATACAATCAGTTGACCAGTAAATAATGTCTGCTTTATTAGCTTGAAATTGAAAGGGTATGAAATTGCACAGGCATTCATCTTAAAATAATTCATAAAAGTGACTCGCGACCATTGCAGGCCTAGTTAGTTCTTGGGTTTTACATATGTATGGTGTTTGCTTATGAACTCTTTATTAGTGTCCTATTTTTGATAACAATATTTTACCGTTATGGAAAAGCAAGCTCACAAACGCAAGTCGTTCTCTGCACTTTGCACATTGATTAGTATAGAAGTTTTCACACGTTTCTTTCAATATTCACAAAATCTGAAGTAAAGGTTATATGCACGCTGAATGCATGTGTTGATTGTTAATTATTCTTGCTGTAGTCATTCAATTGAATAGGCATACAAGCGTTAATTATTGGAAATTCAAAATGAATAAATGTACATGGAAACGCATATAAGAAAATTTGAACAGTATGAAATTTGTACAGACACCATTCATAGACCCTGGAACATAATGAACTGTACACGTGCTTCGTCTTTCTTAACCTAATTTTGCTGTTAATTTTTCCCACTGAATTCAGACACATAATGATCTGTGACAAAATTATTTAATAGTTTAATAAGTATGCAATTTTTGCAATGGAATTAAATGTATTATGTATTAATTGCAAGCCCTGATGGTACAATATCAGAGTGCAAGTAAACGGAGTCATAGTTTTAACTGACTTATCCATTTAACAGGTCCTGCCAAGCCAGCCTCTGTATCAAATGTGCTCTTCTGACCTTTGTTATTAACCAATCAGAACTGAGCACAGGGCACACAGAAATACGTTGCTTATTTACAACTATACAATTACAACATATTCCCCAAGAGTGACAACCAGGAATTTTAAATCAAATAGCGCATTCTTAACAAAAAAAATGCGCACAATTCTTAATTTTTAGTTGATTTTGCCTGCACAGGATTAAAAAACTTGTGTTAAATCTTAAATTTGATGTACTGTACACTCTTTGTAATACTTACTTCTGTAAAATCTACTGGTGCATCAGAACTCAGAATCACATGAAAATAATTATTCAAGTAAATCACATCATAAAATGACTAGAGCTGATTTTATTCAGTTTAAGTAACTGATAAACTAATGTGACAGATTAAAATAGAGTTTAAAAATCTGTACAATGTGCAAATGTGGCATTTTGATGCTGACCCTTTTGTTTAGATTAACATTACCTTCACTTGATCCTTCAGGGCAGTGAGTTCCATTTCCCCATACTTAGTGTTGCACGTGACTTGTATATCATCCCCTGACTCTGTGATAGACTGTCCAACCCACCAAGATAACACAGGTTTTACCAATCTTCCACACTTGGTACGATTCAAATTTTTTATGTTGATTATCTGTCCTGTAGGGGTGCAGACTAAAATGCAGAAATATCAGACATAATATAATGCCACTCTTTGAAAACAAGAACTTTGCATAGCAACTGACATAGTGATGTGACACATTAATACAAAATACAGAGGTCAAAATACACTACCATGATAATACTATATGTTGTTTATATTCAGCACTTCTTAGGAACTCGATTTTGTAATCACTATTTACGGCTACCTAAGCACTTGCTCCTGAATTATTTAAATAAACGTTTAATGTTTTTCACCGTCAAATTAATGATACTAATTAAAAAAATGTGAAAAAAATGATAATAAAATATTTACCAAGTGTCCCTGAAAAAGAGATTCTACTATATAAACCACAAAGAATTTCCAGGAATCGAAGACAATATCATCTACCTAAGTCTTGAAACTATCTGAAATTCTTAAGCAATAACAAGATTTTCAAGATGGCTGATGTGGTGGCCATATCTGATGTCAGATCAGCACCATTTTCATTTAGGATCAACCACACATCATAAAAAGTGATTTGGTGAAAACTCGGTGTCAATATGACCAACCATTCAGGAGCAGTGATAATAGGATTTTCAAGATTGTCACCATGGTAGTTATTGGAGGTCAGATCAGCATCATTCTAATTTAGGTCCAACTAGATATATTCAGTCTGCCTTTCTGGAGGGGTAGTGATAAAAAGTATTTCAAAATGTCTGCCATGGAAGCCATACTGAATGTCAGATCAGAATCATTTTCATTTTGGACCAATTGGATATCACAAGATGTCTTCCTGGTTTCTCTCTGATTTCAATAAATATTTACTAATTTAAAGGGTTTTTCACATTTGGAACAAGCCTAATTTTTTCCTTCTGACTTTTTCCCAATTTTCTAGTAATATGGGAAACTGGCTGAAAGTGACAAATTGTTCAGATGACTTGGAAAAACTAGAAATGTGTTCATGGATAACTAAAAGCAAATGAACAAGAGTAACTCTATATGTCCCTGTCACTCTTCTGCTAGGTTATAAAATGTTTTAGAATATTAGATCTTTCAAGACCAGTATTTATCGCATTATGGATTTTAACTTAATGCACTTTAGTGGGTGCCCATTCTGCCATAATCAATATTTTCACTGAACAAGCAAGTCCGAGTTTTTTAATCAATGTTTCATAAAATTTGTAAATCCTATTTTTGTAAAAGATCTATTACAAGTTTAGCTTCATCCTGTAATTTACTTATCTAAATATCTTTCAATATACATTAAGTAAATACAATGTGAACCAACTTTCAAATTCTGATGTAGCTGTCGATGATGTAGGGGTGTCAAGGGCAGGTTCTGTCTTTCCTGATTTTCTTTTCAATGACCGATTAGGAGACTTGAAATTATGGTTCTTTGTGTGGTTCTCCTTTTGACTTCGGGATGTTTCATTTGTCTTCACATTCATCCTGTATAACAGAAGATGTTGGTCTCATTGGAAGAAGAAAAATTTGTAAAAGAAAACGATGAACAAATCCTAATGATTAAACTATGAGTGTGCATGATGCAAATAGGTCAAATTGTTGGATACTTATAAAGATCCTGCATAGATAGAGCATTTTCTGCTATAGCACGTAAGGGCATTAATAACAACTTAGGTATCTATTGCATAGAAAAAAGGGAGTCTCACAATGGTACACGGATGCAAATGTCAACTAGTATGTTCTAAGGTGTTTTATTTTTTAAATAGTTGAAAATACTGCTGAGATATTTAATTTTGACCATTTACATGAAAGTGGCTTACTCCAAAACTCCAATAAAGTTATCAAAGTGAAGGGCTGACGATGGATGGCTGGTAAAGTTATCAAAGTGAAGGGCTGACACTGGATGGCTGGTAAAGTTGTCAAAGATATGGTCTGACATTGGTAAAGTTATCAAAGCTAAGGGCTGATACTGGATGGCTGGTAAAGTTATCAAAGCTAAGGGCTGACAATGGATGGCTGGTAAAGTTATCAAAGCTATGGGCTGACAGTGGATGGCTGGTAAAGTTGTCAAAGTTATGGTCCGTCATTGGTAAAGTTATCAAAGTTAAGGGCTAACACTGGATTGCCGGTAAAGTTATCAAAGCTAAGGGCTGACAATGGATGGCTGGTAAAGTTATCAAAGCTAAGGGCTGACAATGGATGGCTGGTAAAGTTATCAAAGCTATGGGCTGACATTGGATGGCTGGTAAAGTCGTCAAAGATATGGTCTGACATTGGTAAAGTTATCAAAGCTAAGGGCTGATACTGGATGGCTGGTAAAGTTATCAAAGCTAAGGGCTGACAATGGATGGCTGGTAAAGTTATCAAAGCTATGGGCTGACATTGGATGGCTGGTAAAGTTGTCAAAGATATGGTCTGACATTGGTAAAGTTATCAAAGCTAAGGGCTGACACTGGATGGCTGACAAAGTTATCAAAGCTAAGGGCTGACAATGGCTGGCTGGTAAAGTTATCAAAGCTATGGGCTGACATTGGATGGCTGGTAAAGTTGTCAAAGATATGGTCCGACAATGGTAAAGTTATCAAAGCTAAGGGCTGACACTGGATGGCTGGTAAAGTTATCAAAGCTATGGGCTGACATTTACCTGGTATCTGCTTTACCTACAACTACTTTCATACAATATCACAAATGGAAATGATTTCTTAAAAGTAATTTGAAATCTGGATCCATTTATATGAGAATCACCTTTCCCTGATGTTTTAAATTTGCAATGAACTGTGCCAGATAAACAAGATGAGCTTGTATTTGATGCAAACATTTGGAGAAAATTACCAGTACACATTATCTTTTCTCATGGAATAGTAGCTGGTAAAGTTGTCAAAGATATGGTCCAACATTGATAAAGTTATCAAAGCTATGGGCTGACATTGGATGGCTGGTAAAGTTATCAAAGTGAAGGGCTGACACTGGATGGCTGGTAAAGTTATCAAAGCTAAGGGCTGACAATGGATGGCTGGTAAAGTTATCAAAGCTATGGGCTGACATTGGATGGCTGGTAAAGTTGTCAAGTGAAGGGCTGACACTGGATTGCTGGTAAAGTTATCAAATCTAAGAGCTGACAATGTCTGACATTGGTAAAGTTATCAAAGCTATGGGCTGACATTGGATGGCTATTAACTGACTTTCTTAGTCTTTTCATTGATTAAGTTCTGATTGTTCAATGCATCGAGGCAATTATAACTCACCCTCTTCATCGCTACAGCCCACTACTGCAAGGAAATTTTGGAGATGAAACTCAAACTTAGTCCTCTAACTCTGACAATAGGTGACTGATGCATTACTTTGAAAAGGCATGTGTTAATACTTGTAACAGTCTAATTCCTCTTTTATCAGTGACACAATTTCAATGCACATTTTTCAATCAAAACGCCTCATTTATCAGTGACACACTTTCAATGTACATTTTTCAATCAAAATGCCTCGTTTATCAGTGACACACTTTCAATTTACATTTCTGAATTCAGATTCAAATAATTCTAATGCTCTGAAAAGATTTATTTTCATGGATTTATGTTTATGCTGCCACTTAATTTCCTTGATTGGGAAAATGTTCCTGTTATTCCAGCTATTACATCACAAATTAAGCTCTTTATACACTTCCTTAATTTTTCTACATTTTGATGATATCCAGTGCAATAGCTAAAAGTTCAGTTGTCATTCACCTAGATTGTAAAACTCAACTGTTAAACATTTTACTGAGCAAACTTATATATAATTTAAGAACCCAACCTAGGTAAACTATCTGCCAACCTTACATATTTACTATACTCTGATAAAAATTCCTTCCAAAGTTGGTCTTGCTCATAATCAAAGTCATCCAAAAACATGATGCAAAAAGTCTAAAATCATGATTTTTTCAGCACATATCTCTAAATAATAATTTGCAAGCAAAAACTTACCGATCTGGATTGCAATATTCTTGCAGTGTTTCTTGCCAGTCTTTGGGGAAACCATGTTTGAATGCATTAACCACTTCTAAGGGATAACCTGGCAGAAAAGTGAAATGAAGCTTAGAGTCAATAAGAGTATTTAATTTTCATTGTTTTTAAATGTGAAATTATTAATAAAATATCAAATGAATATCAAATAAAATTTCCAATATAACTGAACTAAACAATAGGTCACAATATTACAAGACCAATCCAACCATAATGGATGATTTGTAAAAGTATATGTGTTGCACCAACAAACTCAGTTTATCATAAAGTTCAACTGTGTTTCCCAAACTTATAACATTCTCAAATCCCTTTTGGGACATTGGTCTTATTGGTGTATCCCTTCTCCCAGTGACATAGCAGCTTTTTTAAGTGCTAATTTTACTGATTTATTTTTCTGCCATGTATTTCCTGAATGCTTTCACGTACCACCGGTGGTACAGGTACCACACTTTGGGAAACAATGTGCTAAATTAAAGTAAACCAACATAGTGCATAACATACATTTAGTTCAAAGACACTCATCATCAACAATAAAAGCACAAAAATTGGTCTAAATTCATCAAATTTAACTTTAATGATTGATAACACTGCCATACCTATAAACCATTCATGCTACAGTCCAATCTCATTTACCTGGTATCTGCTTAACCTACAACTACTTTCATACAATATCACAAATGGAAATGATTTCTTAAAAGTAATTTGAAATCTGGATCCATTTATATGAGAATCACCTTTCCCTGATGTTTTAAATTTGCAATGAACTGTGCCAGATAAACAAGATGAGCTTGTATTTGATGCAAACATTTGGAGAAAATTACCAGTACACATTATCTTTTCTCATGGAATAGTGGTATTATGAATTCAACCCTATTTTACTATCCAAAATCTATTAACCCTTAAAGTGCTATATTGTTTTGCAGCACAAGATCCCTCAGTGCTGAATTGTTTGAGAAAAAAAAAGGAAGAAAACTGCACAGTTTTCAAACTGCATGCATTTCAATAAATATACACAATAGATACACAAACCCTATATGAAAAATGATGGTGGAGGTATAAACTTTAAGATTAGCATCAAGGTACATGTGCAAGTTCAACATATTTGCATGTACAGGTGCAAAATACAGGTAAAATTACAAGTTTTGACTGTATTTCATCTGTATTTTTGTTTGTTTTTTAATGAAAAAGCTCCAATATCTAAGAAATGTTATATTCTTTTGTAGTTCATCCATGTACATGTACATGTTATGTCTGTCACAATGTTATATCTAAATTGTGAAAATCACAGGTAAAGAAAAGGTAACAGTTTTGTAAACATGCAATCCTTGAATGTCAGAGGTAAATTTAGACCCCCAGGGTCAGTAGTAAATGTTCATGAAAATTTTTCACTTGTTTATTCTGATATATTTCATGTCAACTTGTGCACTTAAAGAGTCACCCATTGTGTTTATTACCTGTTCAGGTATTATTCTAGCTCATCTGAACTAGTACATTCACTCTGTTGGTAATTTACACGAGTGTGGAATAACCTGAAACAATCAGGTACACAAAGTGCCACTTGGCATGTCTCACATCTGAAAGATGTTTGCTTTCTTTTGAATCCCTCATGGTCCTTTCTTCTCTTATTACAAGCAACACAATCACGTGCAGGGTGTGCTCGTTTAGCTCCAGGTGTAGCTGGAATAAATTCAGGGAAATGCCTCCCAACAAGGCATTCAGGTTGCTCACCAGCAAATTTTCGTCCTCTCCTAGTAGGTTCTGACACATCTCCTGCTTCCAGAACCAATGACTTCACTATTGAGACATGGAAATCATGGTGACTTAGTTTCTTCTGCACAGGTGAGAATCTCAGGTACAACTGATAGGCATTTACAATACATACATTCAGCAGATGAAAAAATAGTTTTCTCCACCATTTCTTGGATTTCCTTACTACAGGATTGTACTGGTTGAATTGGTCACTTAAATCTACTCCTCCCATGTTGTTCACATAATCCACAATGCATGTGGGTTTCATCACAGGTGTGTTTGTAGCAAAATTTGTTTTATTGACCACTGCTACCTTAGTTTCATGAAAACTTGAGATCATATTTACATCTCGTTTGTCATGATATTTCACCAGTAGCAAATTGTCCTTTCTGCGATAAATACTCACCCTGGTTTAGTTTTTTTTAAACCTTCATTGCCTCTGCAACACCTACTCAATTTGTTCACAAGGTTCCACATGCAGAGGTATTTAGCAACTCAAGTTTGTTAAAAAGTTCAGGTGATGAATAATAGTTATCCATATATACTCTGTGTCCTTTATTCAAAAGACTAGACTTGCAAAGCAAACCAATCACAACTTTTGTTGTTTTACTCAGCTCATCAGTGTTTAGTTCAAGTCCTTCACAACAATTGTCAAGGTCTCCACCTGTTTTACCAGCATAAATGTGGTAGCCAATACAATATCCACTGCTTGCCTTGCACACCTGGAACAGCTTTAAGCCAAACTTGTTAGGTTTGGCAGGGTTATAAACTCGAAATTTCAGACGACCTTTCCAAGGGCAGGTAGCTTCATCAAAACTGAGGTTCATATCTGGTGAATAAACCTCAGCAAATGCTTCAGTTTTTTCAATCATTGGGCGGATCTTGTGCAAAGTGTCACCTTGATTGTTCTCGTTGTCTGCCAGGTGTAAATTGCTTAAAATAGCTAGAAATCTATCCCTACTCATTTTTTTGCTGAAGTATGGGGTTGATATCACATCATCAGTAGCCCAGTATGAATCGAGAACAGATTTATGTACCAAACCCATTGCTATAACGAATGAGAAAAAGAGCTTTAGCTGCTCAGGTTTGACAGGCTGCCATTTTTTCATGCGACTGTTCTCCTTCAAGTCTGCCCCAGGAACTCTCTGATCTGCATAATGATTTGTTTGATCTATCAAATGCAATAACTCGTCATCAAAAACAAGTCATAAGTATTCGATAGGTTCACTATTTGCCATATCAACATTTAATTTTGAAGTACCAGTGAATGGGGGGGGGTTGACAGGCGTGCCATCTTTTCGTGTCCAGCCAGCATGTACATCCAACTCCAGTTCCACGTCGATTCCTGGCTCAAAATCACTCATGGGTATTTCCATCAACACTTCGCCAGCTCCAATAATTTCATCCTCCTCAAATCCTTCAAAATCATTGTCGTCATCACTATCAAAATTCAGTATTTGTTGATAGAAATCACCATCGTATTCAGCATCAGCCATTTTAATTTTTTTCAGGCGAGTATTTGTAAAACTTCTTTGCTCAATGTTTAGTAAAGTACAACAGAATGCTTGTTCCGGGCCTTTATAAACCATGCAAATATAGTTTTACAAGCAGTCATGGCAAGTTGAAGTAATAGGACGTGTACATTGTTGCCTACCTGGAAAACAACTTAAGTCGCGACATGCACTACGAGACCTCGAACATCAGCGTGACTATTGTCGCGACTAGCACTTTAAGGGTTAATTGCGACCAAAATAAACTTACAAAGTTTAACAAGAGTACATGTTGCACGATAAGCTCAATATATATATATATATATATATATATATATATATATATATATATATATATATATATATATATATTTCTGCTTGTTGGGTAATTCTGTGCAACATTATGTCATTTCTGTAAATATTGGATCACAGGTTATTTTTGGTTAAAAAATCATTTTGTATAAAAAAAACAAATGATTGTACTTTAATTAAGAAAAGAAATATTCATAAAGTGTACAAAAATATCCCACATTTTGACTTGAAAGGCATAAGAAAATATGATTTCTAAATGTCAAGATGAAGACCCACTCCATGACCTTCTTGAACCTGTAACCCAGAAAATCCTATTTACTATGTATCTTTTAGAATCATACAAATAGATACATTATATAAAAGATGGAAATGTATACATTTAACAAATTCTGTATCTTAATCCAAGTTTCCAATTTTGCACGAAGTTGTCCCACACGTACAGTATTGTCTGCTACCCAATATGTCAACTTGCCGCTAGAATGGCATTCTCAAGATATTCCCCGGAGTATAGTCTGTTACTAAATTCTTTAGTAATTTTTTCCCATAAACAAGATATTGTAAAAACATTACATCCTATTCTTTGTTTCTCTTCCACATAATAGCTTATTTATTTTATAAAATGTTGAACTGTACTAATATTTTTAATTGGTTTAATATCTCTTGCCATTTATTGGCATTGTTATGTTGAATTTTTGTAAAACTAGCTATAAACCTGACCTAATTACTAGACTGAAATGCTGACAGAAACAGTCTAAAGTGATGTACTTCATTTCTATAGCCCTATGGATAAACATTACATCTTTTCCAAAGATGTTGCAGAATATGCTGACATATCGCAAGTCATGAAAACAAGGGGTTGGAATCCTGTTTGTTCAAAATTAATATTATTTTGAACAGAATATTCTGGTGACAATTGCCTCTTTTCAAATGGCAAGCACTGCAGTATTTTATTTTCGTCAATCAGTAGAATTTGCTAAGCGTTTTGCTTCAATATTGGAGATAGAAATATTAGGTTATATATATATATATATATATATATATATATATATATATATATATATATATATATGGAAAAAGTGTTCTCAATAGTTATAAACTTCCACATGAACATGGAAGTAAGTCATTGATGCTGATGTACATTTTCTTGGCTTTGACCTCAAGGCTGGGAGTGCGACTGTGAGGCATGACACAACATCTTTTCATAATATCTAAACCAACTTAAGTTTAACATAATATCCTCAGCATTTTAAAGTTTAACTGAAATATCTGACTCATTTTAAAAGCTGCAGCCCAAATGATTATTCAGATTACTAACTTGCATTTGTCCTTGTCCTGAAGACTTAAATATGGTACACAATGTTAAGTCATCACACACATCTGGGAAAACTTAAATATGGTACACAATGTTAAGTCATCACACACATCTGGGAAAACTTAAATATGGTACACAATGTTTAGTCATCACACACATTTGGGAAAACTTAAATATGGTACACAATGTTAAGTCATCATACACATTTGGGAAAACTTAAATATGGTACACAATGTTAAGTCATCACACACATTTGGGAAAACTTAAATATGGTACACAATGTTAAGTCATCACACACATTTGGGAAAGGTTTCATCGAAATCTCCATAAGACTTGCAAACGTGTGGGCTTGACAAGCTAATTTTAACAAACAGAACAACAGACAACACCATAACATAATACACCCAACTTGATATGGGCATGTACAATGGAAAAGTTTTCTTCTTGCTTAGAAATACAACAGTAGTTCCCAAACCTGCATCGAGAGCATCCAACTTTACAATGTTTCCTACCAACTTGTAAACAGTGCCAGAGTTGGAAAGTACTCTCCTTGCACTGAGTCTCTTTAGAATTGCTGAACTGTGCCAGAACTGGTCAGAATTGCTGTAAAAAAAATAATTAAACATCTATTAATAAAATCATTTATGATGGATGATTCCATGATTTCTGTTCAGTGTGATTGTTTTCTGTACAAATCCATGACTTAAAGCGAAAAGAAACTGCTATCTACCATTTGATCCTGAAATACTTATAAACCTATGAAAAGCAACAAACTTTATCTCAAAAACATCTTGCAACATGACAGAGATTTTTCTTCTTCATGATTTATTTTTGAAAAATTGTTTTAAAAGTATAATGTTCCACCTACATGTGTTAACTCTTTACCTCACAGAGCATAGTTACAAAGTGCAGCACGCTATAAATAGAACACCTGTTACCTATTCAACTCCATACGCATAGGCCTGCCTGTTAACTGTTAAGCAATGTAGTGTATGTTATGTTTAACAGCAATTTTAACCATTTTACATTTTTGGTACCATCTATTATGTGTGGAAAAATTTAAGAGTAAAGTCCAACTGTTATAGCTGTGTAATTATTTTTCAAAGAAGAATTTTTTTACGTGCTTTAAAATCTTGAGAGAACTTGTTTACCATCATGTCAACTGAGAAACAAGGTTAATGATCAGGGACAAAAGACAAAGAAGAAAGATTAAATCTTCGACAAAAGCACTTTTGCATTTATTTCCAAAGTAAGAAAACTGGAAGGAAAAATTGCAGACTCAAGTGTTCAAAGTAAATTTCAAAGGAATGGTTTATGAAACATGAAGAATTAAAATCCAGTGAGGAAAGCCTGCAACTGGGGATGCCTTAAATAAAGTTTGAATTTTCTTCGATAAACCAAATTTACAACATGTTTTATTTAAATGGTCTCACTTTTATTATGCAGATGGGGCACTTGGGCAACATTCTTTCATTCCTGAAATGAAAACTGAGAAGAGTCAAACAGGGGAAGTATATAATATTGGTACATTCATTCCAAGGACACATGTGAGATCTGTATTTAATTTCTTCAAAGTATTAACTTTTTCCCATGCTTTTTCAGAAAAATATTTGGCATGTGCATTGAGTGCATGCCTAATGTAGTCATTAGACATTAACTTAATGTAAAACACAGGTACTTCTGTTATTCATCTGTTCTACAGCATGATTATTTGTTTTATGTTGGAATATCTCTAAAACACATGTTATTCATCTGTTATATAGCATGATTATTTGGTTTATGTTGGAATATCTCTAAAACACGTTATTAATCTGTTCTAAAGCACGATTTTTTGGCTTATGTTGGAATATCCCTAAAACACACGTACCTCTGTTATTCATCTGTTCTATAGCATGATTATTTGTTTTATGTTGGAATATCTCTAAAACACGTTATTCAACTGTTCTATAGCATGATTATTTGGCTTATATTGGAATATCTCTAAAACACATGTAACTCTGTTATTCATCTGTTCTATAGCATGATTATTTGTTTTATGTTGGAATATCTCTAAAACACATGTAACTGTTATTCATCTGTTCTATAGCATGATTATTTGGTTTATTTTTGGAATATCTCAAAAACACATGTACCTGTTATTCATCTGTTCTATAGCATGATTATTTGATTTATGTTGGAATATCTCTAAAACATGTTATTCATCTGTTCTATAGCATGATTATTTGGCTAATGTTGGAATATCTCTAAAACAGATTTTATTCATCTGTTCTATAGCATGATTATTTGTTTTATGTTGGAATATCTCTAAAACACATGTACCTCTGTTATTCATCTGTTCTATAGCATGATTATTTGGCTAATGTTGGAATATCTCTAAAACACATTTTATTCATCTGTTCTATAGCATGACTATTTGTTTTATGTTGGAATATCTCTAAAACACATGTAACTCTGTTATTCATCTGTTCTATAGCATGATTATTTGTTTTATGTTGGAATATCTCTAAAACACATGTAACTCTGTTATTCATCTCTTCTATAGCATGATTGTTTGATTTATGTTGGAATATCTCTAAAACACGTTATTCATCTGTTCTATAGTATGATTATTTGGTTTATGTTTGGAATATCTCTAAAACACATGTACCTCTGTTATTCATCTGTTCTATAGCATGATTATTTGTTTTATGTCAGAATATCTCTAAAACACGTTATTCATCTGTTCTATAGCATGATTATTTGGCTAATGTTGGAATATCTCTAAAACACATTTTATTCATCTGTTCTATAGCATGATTATTTGTTTTATGTTGGAATATCTCTAAAACACATGTAGCTCTGTTATTCATCTGTTCTATAGCATGATTATTTGGTTTATGTTTGGAATATCTCTAAAACACATGTACCTCCGTTATTCATCTGTTCTATAGCATGATTATTTGATTTATGTTGGAATATCTCTAAAACATGTTATTCATCTGTTCTATAGCATGATTATTTGGCTAATGTTGGAATATCTCTAAAACACATGTTATTCATCTGTTCTATAGCATGATTATTTGGCTAATGTTGGAATATCTCTAAAACACATTTTATTCATCTGTTCTATAGCACGACTATTTGTTTTATGTTGGAATATCTCTAAAACACATGTAACTCTGTTATTCATCTGTTCTATAGCATGATTATTTGTTTTATGTTGGAATATCTCTAAAACACATGTAACTCTGTTATTCATCTGTTCTATAGCATGATTATTTGATTTATGTTGGAATATCTCTAAAACACATGTTATTCATCTGTTCTATAACATGATTATTTGGTTTATGTTTGGAATATCTCTAAAACACATGTACCTCTGTTATTCATCTGTTCTATAGCATGATTATTTGTTTTATGTCGGAATATCTCTAAAACACATGTTATTCATCTGTTCTATAGCATGATTATTTGGCTTATGATGGAATATCTCTAAAACACGTTATTCATCTGTTCTACAGCACGATTATTTGGCTAATGTTGGAATATCTCTAAAACACATGTACTTCTGTTATTCATCTGTTCTACAGCATGATTATTTGGTTTATGTTGGAATATCTCTAAAACACATGTACCTCTGTTATTCATCTGTTCTATAACATGATTATTTGGTTTATGTTGGAATATCTCTAAAACACATGTGCCTCTGTTATTCATCTGTTCTATAACATGATTATTTGATTTCTGCTCTCATTTAGAAGCATGGACTGTTTATCTGGCTTCAAAGTCACTACCCAGTGACAAGGCCAGTCATGTATATTTTTAGTATCTGCATTTATAATTTCACCTACATCATTTAGATTTTAAATGATTACATGATTATATCAGCAAACAGCCTAATTGGTAATGGTATACTATTTACAATATCTCTCTCTCTCTCTCATACAAAGCATAACCTGCCTTAGCTGAAACCCCCATATAGTGGACACCTGTTAAGATTTAACACTTTCATGGATCCCTAATGATACTCCTTCCTGTAGATATCTTTCTACTGCAGACAACTGGCTCTTCTTGGTCAATAAAAATAGCATATAACAGACATCATGACCAAATGTGTATTGATTTGCCTCTTATTGCTTCTTGTACAAAATAGTAAAGGATCCAACTTAAAGCTACCAGTTTTATCTATGGTCATCTCCTCTCATATTTAAAACATGTTCTCTATCATCCTTGCCAGTTTTATGAAGGTGCTGCACCCTGCCATCCCTGTGGGGTGCTCTGTACTCTGTAGTATACACCATGCACTCCTTAAGAGCTGCCCTGCCTTAGATCTCTGCAGCTGGTATCAGTCTTCATTTGCATATTATTTTAAACATCTCTTCTAGAGATGGTGCCCTCAAAAGAGATTTTAGTGTAAAAAGCACCAACAGGCAGCCAACACCTACCACTATTTAGTGTTCCTGGGACAAAACTGTATTTTTATGTCTTTTAACCAAAAAAATTCCCTTCACAGTGGCCCTGCTTTTGTGTACGAGTTCTCAATACTAGCTGCATGACAAGGGCCCTGATTTTGCTTAAGAGTTTTCAATGCTAGCTCTATGACAACAGTCCTGATTTTGTGTACGAGTTTTCAATACTAGCTCTATGACAACGGTCCTGATTTTGTGTACGAGTTTTCAATACTAGCTCTATGACATTGGTCCTAATTTTGTGTACGAATTTTCAATACTAGCTCTGACAATGGTCCTAATATTTTGTACCAGTGTTTAATACTAGCTCTATGACAATGTCCTGATTTTGTGTATGCATTAATACTAGCTCTATGACAATGGTCCTGATTTTGTGTATGCATTATTCATACTAGCTCTATGACAACTGTCCTGATTTTCAGGGATCGTCCCCCACTTCGCCAATGTCGCAAATTGTGATTTTGTTTCCTTACTGGTGATAAAATATACCATCTGACGATTTTTTGGGCAACAGTCTTTTTTAGCTATTTAATTTGTACATACAGTATTAAAATTGAGTTGGAATGGAGAAATTCAAAGGGACCACGAAAGGAAGCCACAAACATGGATACACAATGCAATGGAATCTATGTTACATAAATAAATCCTTTGTATTGACAAACCCATCTTTACATTGCACTGGTACATCACAATCCGTTTATGTTGACAGCTGGCCTGAGTACTGTATACTGTGATACACTCATTCATGCTACCGGACTATACCTACAATCGACCGACCTCTGTAGACTCAAACAGAAATAGCTACAGTTAACTGAACGACAGCTAATCCTTCAGTTGTTTTTTAAATGTACCAATAGTTCTGCTGAAACTTCAGAGAAAACTGATTACCTTTGAAGTACTGATTGCTGTGTATAAATACAAAGCAAATGGAAAAAATCTGAATCAAAATTATATACTGTCAACAGTGCAACTCTATCATGGGTAAACATAAATCAGACATTGCATGTTCATCGTCTCATCCTAAGAGTAAGTTAACAAAATTAACCGCATTTGGATTTAGTGCAAATTCATCAGACAAAACCATAGCTGCCAACCTTCCAGGCTCACAATTAGTGAAAATAGGAATAAAAAGTCGTGAATTTGGACATGAATTAGTGAAAAATACCATGACAATAACTCCATCCACTCTGACCGTTAATACTACACTATATCAAGATCGTAATAAAAAAATAAAACACTACATATATGCAGAAATATATCTGCATTTCTATTTATTATGGTATTCATAAACTTCACTTGTTCTTGTGGTTATTTATCAAGACATGATACTGTGGCAGACTTGAACTTCCTCAACTGATTGATCGCAAAAAAAATTCTAAACAGTTCAGACTTCTTGCTGTGAGGAATGCACAGGAGCTGCAGCACTTTTGGTTCTTCCACAGGACAATTTGGAAGCGATTTTTGAGTCCAGGAACATTTGTCGGAACAAATGTTTAGCATGGTCTCCAGCTGACAAAGGTAGATTGTGTTCAACAAGAAAACTCACAAATAATGCCTCAGCGTTGGTAGGTTGCAGGTCTTCCGCCGATGGCTTAAACTATTCCAGAGCTGAAATCTGCGAATTCTTAATTTTCCCAACTCCAATGTGCTTTTTGCAACCAATGTGCTTCCTCACACTTCCTCACATCGTCTCTGTGACCATGCCCAATACTACAATTTGTGGCACACTGTGTGCAAAAAGCATGATGTATATCAATGTTTAATGGCAGAATGCATGGTTTATTTTTGATATTCCAAATTAAACTTACACTTTTTGAGCAATACATTTCTTTTTCCTTGGTGGTGAAGACATTTTCAAGTTCTTACATGTGATGCTGAATGGTAACTCAAATCAGTGTCGGTGACGCATGCACTGAGCAAAATTCCGGTTAGGCCCCAGTTTCTCTCAAAAGCATTTGTAAAACTACTCTTATACATATAGACTAAAATAGGCTAAAATGCTTGCTACCGGGCCAACTGTACTAATCGGCTGCAGTTCTACTAACATTGTGACAAGCAGTACCGGACCGTTTCGGCAACTGACAGTCCAACATCATCTACATGTAGTGATGGTATTAATGCTTCAAGTGCAACACCACATCATGAAGGGGTCAAAAGTTCCCGAAAATTTCTTGACAGCTGGAAACTTGGGCGTCCATGGCTAAGATATGACTCAAAGTTAAAGGTGATGTTCTGTGATATATGTATCAAGGCACAAGTCGTCAATTCATTTACAACTGGTTGTGATATTTTGAAGAATGAGTGTCACCAAACAAAAATCCAGGCAGGGTAAGTAATATATGTTAATTTGGCTCATTGATCTTTTTCTTTTGCCATAAATCCTGTGTTACAACTTCAGGGACTTTAAACTACGCAACAAAAAATTGCCAAACAAACAAGTTTTGCATAATTGAAAATAGTTTATTTCTCCAAATACAGGAGTGAAAAAACTAAATTAACTTACAGCATGGTGAATAAATTCCTATTTCCTTATAGTCCTTTCAATTTCAATAGTTCCAAGAAATATGAATAAGTTCCAATGAAAATGTACCTTCTGTGTTGAAGTTTAAAATGTACAGAAAGATTTCCAAAGAATTCAAAGTCATTGAATAAATTTAATTCATACTGTACAGTTATTCTAGCATGTCATGCAAACAATAAATCTTTTAAAAAACCAAGTTGGAAGATTGAATCCGAAAACATGCAGATTAGGACCTATCATCTGAATTTTTTTGTGGCATATTTAAGCATCGATTTCACTAAATATTCACAGATTTTTTTGGTCCAAAACACGCAAAAGCCTCAAAGGACACGCTGTCACTCCCTGTGGAGTGTGTTATTCCCCCACCCCCCAATGTGCCCCTATTTCATATTCTGGTCAGCTGTGCCCAAACTGCACAATAGATAAAGGCTAGACTCTGCTTACTAAATAACATATTTATTCCAAGTTAGATTTTGGGGGGCACATATGCTCTGTGATCTGTTTCTTCATTCCTTCTTTTAAGTTAATGATGGTAATTAATGCTTATATATACGGTACATTAATGCCAGGGCTTGACTCATGTAATTTTCATTGGTGGGAATGGAGATCATAGTTTGCTTATCGAGAAAAAAATCTACAGCATTCAGTGATCATTCTTGGGATTTAGGAAGCAATTAACCAAAAGCAAAGCATGTAAAGTGTGGAAAAAATAAATTTCTGAACTCCTAGTTGACGGAGATGTATATTGTCAAGCTAGCCATGAAGGGGGAGGGGACATTTAATTCGACCGTCGCATTATACTTCACTTATCTTACAGTGGAAAGTACAATCACAGGGTTGTATTATTAAAATGTTTTTAACTAAAATTCCATACAAAACTATTATTTGGAAAATAATATACATAATATTGATTCGCTTAATACCTGATGTCTCTATTTAAAAAAATGAGAGATATAAACTGTTGATGTCAGAAAAGAAGATATTTTAAATATGATAATGCATTATATCAGGTGACAATTTCAATTTCACTGCATATTCATTATTAGACTTGGAAAAATATTCACTGCTTGTTCTGGCGACATTTTTTGAAAATTGGCGACAATATTGAGGCTGGCAATTTTTTGGGCGACATTTTAAAAGCCAGGACCATCCCTGGATTTTGTGTACGAGTTTTTAAAACTAGCTTTATGACAATGGTCCTGTTTTTGTATACGAGTTTCTAATAATAGCTCTATGACAATGGTCCTGATTTTGTGTACGAGTTTTTAATACTAGCTCTATGACAATGGTCCTGATTTGTGTACGAGTTTCTAATAATAGCTCTATGACAATGGTCCTGGTTTTGGGTATGAATTTTTAATACTAGCTCTGTGGCAATGGTCCTGATTTTGTGCATGCATTTTTAATACTAGCTCTATGATGATGGTACTGATTTTGTGGACGAGTTTTTAAAACTAGCTCTATGATAATGGTCCTAATTTTTTGTACAAGTTTTTAATACTAGCTCTGTGACAATGGTCCTGATTTTGTGCATGCATTTTTAATACTAGCTCTGACAATGGTCTTGATTTTATGGGTTACAATTCACACATGTTCATTATGAAGTCCTGTCATCAAAATGATTAATTGCAAAACATCCAGGTTGAACATGAGATTTGTTATGGCTTCTCAGCCGTATAAAGAAATGTATTAGTTTGCTTACTCTTTCATGCCTTCCACACAAACTCCTTTTGAGTTTGGGACTGGTTTGATAATCCACTTGTGCAGCTCTATTGTCTCTTTGCTCCTCTGTAACTGCATCTCTTCAAAAGCCAGAATAGCTACATCATAATTTTTCAACTGTTCTATGATTTTTACAGCATTTGCACCATCTTCGTTGCCAGATGTTTCTCTACATGCTTCCTTTTCTACTAAAGGCGCTTTAATTGCTCCTTTCTTTTGTTTCCTTCTAAGTTTCTTTCCATTATTATACTTCCCATTCAATTTATTTTCCTTGCCACTTGGGTCTGTAAGAAAATACAAGCTGAATTTCATCATAATTAATCTGTGACATTTAAAACATTAAAATTCTTTAATATATACCTGCATATCAAGGCCAAGGGATATGACAAATTGGTCCTGTATTGACAGGTGTCCTTTGTAAACACAGCCAGTGCTCTTGATATGAATTATTGCTAATACAGTTAGCATTGTATAAACTGTGATGAATGATAAAGATTTTAGGATTTCTTGTCAAAACATGTAGTACCACAGTGAAAGACTATTGCTATCAGGTAAAGCGATCCATTTCTGTACAGAGGTAAACATATTTTCAAGGTAGACACTATTGTGCCTTATTCAGGGCTAGTCATTTTCATTAAGGACTAACAAGACACCATAAGAACACTTCTGAGAAGAAAAAAACTATGTCAAAATGATTTTCCATTTAAGAGTACCGAAAACAAGATTTTTAAGAGGGTCACATGTTAGATGTCAGTTCATCACCAATTTTGGATCAACAAAGCATGTTAGATGCCATTTAGTGAAAACCTCATACTGACTTGAGCATTTATTCAAGAGAAGTAGTGATAATATTTTCAATATGGCCTCTGTGGCCACCATTTTAGACATTAGATTGGCCCCATTTTCATTTATGACTAACTAGATATCATAAGAAGTTTCTGGTGAAAATCCAACGTCAATACGACCTTCCATTCAACACGAGTATTGATAAGATTTACAGGATGGCCACTGTGGCAGTCAGAACCATTTTCATCTAGGATCAAGTAGGCATTAGACATTTTTTGGTGAAAATCCCATATCAATATGACTTTCAATTCAGAAGCAGTATTGATTACAAGATTTTCAAGATTGTTGCTGTGGTGACCATAATGGACACTAGAGCAGCAACTAGACATCATAGCATAGGAATACATTTAGTGTAAATCTCATATTGATATGATCACCCATTCCTTCTGAACACCCAATATATACCTAAATTTCAATGACTCCATGGACAGTAATACCAAACATCCCCTGAAACCAGTCAAAATGTATTATGTGTGTAGGAAGGTTCTAGTATTTCAATGAAAAGCAAAATCCAAAGAATCAATATGTACAAACAGCAGGCAAATTTAAAAAGAAGTTAACCATCTTGAACATGTCATATTGGTAGAGCCTCGCAGAGATTTTCAAAATATTCATAAATACCAACCTTCTTCATCCAGGCTGTAAAACTGGTTTTCTTCAAGCAGGATGAAATTTTCATCTTCCCCATCATCTATAGAATACTCTTCTGTACCTTCTGTGTCGATCTCTTGATGACTGTGCAGCTGCTCTGACTCATCAGCTTTCTCTTCAGTGTTCAGAATAAATCCACTGTGTTTATCTTTCATTACATCCAGGTCAAAGGCTTCATCAAAACTCTCTCTAAAATCTAAAGATCCTTGCTGTGATTTTCTAGAAAAATACTGTTCTTCCCCCGGTCCAACACTGCGCACATCAAATTCTGATGGGGGACGTGATGCAGTCGGAGAGATACTATTGTCAAGTGTTTTAAATATAGTCTCCGACAACTGACTTTTCCTAGAATTTTCACAATTATTGACATTAAAATTAAAGCCTCGTTCATTTCTGTTTAAACAGCTGTTATGGCTTTCATTTACCGATTTGGCCGAATCACATGTTTGGTGCTCATCATGTTGATTAGCAGCCTGCCATGTCAACTGTGGAGTGTTTCCTCCTTGACTTTTCAATTCATTGAAAATCTTTGCTATAGGTGATAGGAAATCTGAAGCTGTTCTAGTCTCACTACTCTTGCTACTGTATGACTGATTTAGAGACTGGTTGAGTGAAGAGTTGATGGAGGTTAATCTTGGAAGAGGGGACACTAAGTAACCATGCCTTGCAGCTGGAGATAACTCTTTGATGGTCCCTGGAACTTGTCGCAACATAGTAGTCTGAAAATTTAGAAATGGCATATATTAATATTGATGGATTTAATGAATATGCAAAAGGTAAGTATCAAATAAAGATAAAAATTCATAGCAAAGAAACAAAATTAGTTTTTCAATTTTAAGACACTGTTAAGCACAAATGTTAAATGTAAAAAAATCAACCAGTACCTGCTGCATACATGTACATATATTTAACAGATTGCTAATGATGCTGAAGCAACTTCCAGTCTGCCACTGTCATCATACAAATTAAAGTGGATGGCTCTCAAGTTCTAAGGAAAGAAATTAATATTTCTTTAAGATGAGATATTTCTTTTCTTTCAGTGACTTGAGTAAGATCTAGCTAATGTTCACTAGCCAAGGGTTGTTGACCTACGTCATTTAACAATGACCAGCTGGCATATCAGTTTCATTTCAAGTTGCTCCACTATCTTTTTTTGGCAATTTTCGGTGCAATTAAAATTCATCCATGCCAACCATATAGCACTTAATAAAGATCCCAGATAAATGATCAAAACAGAACTGAGAGATTCAGTGAACTGAGTATATACATACCAATCTGGCTTACTGAGTAGAGTGCTCAAACACTGAACAATTTTATTAGATAACAAATAATTTACTGATGTTGATTAGCCTGGGAAATAATCCAGAATGTATAGCTGATAATCATGGACAGAAAATTTAGTTTCTTATGATGTACTATGTTAGTTGTGGGTGTGTTTTGGAATTTTAACGTAGCTTTAACTATTTTCCAGTCATATCACAATGATGTCTGCAATGTGCATTTTATCATGATGTCTAGCACTGGGCATCATGCTGCAGACATGTAGCATTATGTCCCACCCAGTCACATTATACAGACATCGGGCTGACCAGTCCTGACACTAACCTCTTAATGCTGAATGCCTAGTGAAGCAGCTGTAAGTACTATTTTAAGTCTTTTGGTATGACTCAGCCAGGGTTCAAACCCACATCTGAGGCAGACACTCTAACCTCTAGCTTGCCAGTAGCTTCTTGTGGGTCAGTGGTTCTTCCCGGGGTTTTCCCGGTTCTTCCTCCAGCATTTAATTCTGGCCGCCATGTATAGCCTATCATGTGCTTAAAAATGCCATTAAACCCCACCATAACAACAAACAACAATAATTTCCAGAAACCTTATTAAGTACAGACTGTTCTGATCTCTCATTTGTGTTGGTGTTTGTTGTAATGTTCCAATTAAAGAAGACTTGCTTTTCATTGTTATGTTAAATTATGTCTTTTGTATCAAATCAAATAAAACGGGTAGGATAAAGTAAAAACCCTTCCTGCATAACTCTTTTAAATTGACCAGTTATAAATATAATTATGTAGGTTACATAATTAAAGTATCTAACATCTAGGTATATGCAACTTATTTACAAAACCAATTAACAATATCAAGGGAATCAAGTAAAAACAGTATTTGGTGCATGAAAAACTTTGTTCACATAGGTATAAGGTTCATTAAAGAGAACCAAGTTCAAAAGTTTGTAGGAAACTTAAAATCCCTGAATTGAAACACAAAGTTTTGCTTAAAATGTGCAAAACTTCACTGTTACTTGCAATGAAATTGCAGTGTCAATATTTCACTCATAAAACATTATATTTAAATGAAATTTCAACACTGATGGTTGTTGCTGCACAAATTAAAAAGATTATAGTTTTTGAAAAAAGGAAATGTTTTCTTTTGTAAATCAATAACACTCAAAAACATGTATATCCAAATTCACATGCAAAAAGCAATAACATAATACAAAGCAAGTATTAAACCATATAACAGCCTCTGTTCTTATTCAATAAGTGTGTGTGTGCGTGTGTGATTTGGAATTTTAATGTAGTTTTTAAAAAAATTCAGTCATATTGCGATGATGTCTGCAGTGTGGCAGATTTTAGTGATGTCTAGCACTGAGGCATCATGCCACAGACATATAGCATCATGTCCCACCCAATCAATTATCCTGACACCAGGCAAACCAATCCAAAAATTAATGCTGAATGCCAAGCAAGGCAGCTGTTAGTACCATTTAAAAAAATCTTTGGTATGACTTGGCTGGGGTTCGAACCCAAGACCTCCTGCATCTGAGGCAGACACTCTAACCACTAGGCCACTGGAGCAGTTGTCTCTCCAACATGCATGCATACGATGCAACATTCTCTTTATCAAGGAACAATGTCTACACTATGGATTGCAAACCAAGTTCAAGCTGAGTGGTCACAACCAATAAAATGATATAAGAGACTATGACAAAAAACATCTTTATGGGAACATCCAAGAAACATGCAAGGGCAGAAAAGAAACATCACTATGCATTAACAACAAGCAGTTTGGTTTGATGTACTATTATCTGACCTGTTCACTTCTGTGTAATCATCATAGATACAATAAGCAGAGTGGTCTAAAGCACTCTCCGTTACGGATCACTGCCATCTCACCTCTGGGTTCAAGTCCAGGATTCGGCTAATGTGGATATATGAGAAAGCTTGCCAGTACCTTCTCATGGGTCGGTGGTTCTTCCCAGAGTTTTCCGGGGTTCTTCCTCCACCATTAGTACTGGCCGCAATGCATAGCCTATCGTGGAAATCTTGCTGCCATTCTTTTGAGTTGTCGACTTGTTTGTCTTTTAAGAACTTTAGGTGGATTACCATTACTTCTATTACTTATTGTTGGAGGTTTTACAGCATGAGGTTTTTTGTTGTTTCTATTCAGTAGTTCTTTCACTGCTTTCTTGGAATTTTGTGTTATCTATGGTGGTGGTAGTGGCTTTTGTCATAGCTGGTCTCCTTGTATAAAGTTTCAAATGGCTACAATGACAAATGTTAGCAGCTTGACACCTTGATTATTTTTCAGCCTTACCATGCCCTTTGTAAGAACATCTTTTCATACATAAGAAACCAGCAATCATATTGCCAGTTTGCAGCCAAATCTCCTTATTTTACTGGCATTCTTCGTAAGAACAAAAGCTCCCTTTTGATAGATTTTAAAAGATTTATTTCTTTTATCGAAATTTCACTTCTGGCGGATCTGAACATTTTTTGTGTTCTGTTACACTTTGACCTATAAAGTCCATGTTTGTTAATGTTTGCCAACATTTGAATACTTGAGAAACATTGGTTGCAAACTTTCTTGTTTTCTTTTTATTCATGTTTCTTCCTATGAGATCTTAAAATAGTTATATTTCCTCATTTTATATTCTAATTAAATATAAAGTCCAAACAAAATAATAAAAAGATAAACTCTTTCAATGAAGAAAGGTCATTAGTGTAATTTATGTTAATATGGTAGGTTGTAACTTAAATATTTATCTTTTTTTGTTTTCTAATTTCATGGTGTTTGTTTTTTGGAATCCTATCATTATATAAGTATTTTTTTATGTTATAGGTGTTCTCTAAAGCGCTAAGAGCTTCTAAAGATTAGACCCTATACAAAGCCCTCTTTATTATTATTATTATCTTAATATGGTTGGTTTTAAAAACTAGCATATTCATTTTTGAGAGAAATTTGTTCTTATAAATTCTTAAAATAAGTTAGTGTCTGCTTTAATAAATTTAGTTTTGGTAATCAATTGTTCTAATGCATAAAAGGCATAATTGGAGGTGGGGAAGAATCACTTAGCCAATCCTTTCCCCGCGGGGAAACTTTCAGCTGGAGGGGGAAAGAACTGACTAGCTGATTTTTTCCCTAGGGAAAGAATAGGCAAGCCAATTCTTTCCATTAGGAAACTTTCAGAGAGGGGATAAATATAATTACTACACCAACAAGATTGGAAAAAGTCAAAACAAGACCAAATTTTATTGTTACAAATGACAACCAATCTCATCAACGCATTGTTTATCACTTCCAAAGAGTGGAGAAAATTATGTTGCAAACAATACTTTAGAGTAAGGAAACTGAACAAATGCATTTCTGACCTTTACAGGAGCTGCATTCATAACGGACAGCATCACATGTTAATACCACAACAATACAGTTTGTTCCATAGCATTGAGAATTTTATCTTATCTGAAACTCAGTAAATTATCAGGTCAGCATCATTAAAATGTAGCTAAAAATTTCATTTTACACTATATATATAAAATGAATCAGGTATTTTAGCTACGTTTAATGACACTAACCTGAAACTTGACAGAATTACTGATACGATAAAATTCATGATACTTGGTGAAAAGAAATATAGCGTAATCTCATTCCAATATCGTCATGGTCAGTCACCAGCTTTATCAATACACAATTAACACCTTTGGTTCAGAGTTCACTGATAAAGTAATTAGTTAAAGTGTTTCATTCTTGGGATGAATGTAACCCTTCAACTTCAGCATGGCCAGACCACATGACATACAATCATCTATAAATAAAATCCAGCAACGGATGTCCCAGAAATGCCTAATCACATGCATTTGGATGCCAATTTTTTTATATATGGGATGCAGAAAATCACTGAGGCGGGAATCCTCCGTACGTATGTAATAGGTGTGTGGCAAAATTCACAAACTTGCCAGTCCTGCTTCAGCCACCTGCTTTGTGGGAAAACATGTTGATCAATTAACTGTGCTGATATTCACAATGACAGAATTCAGTGGCTGAAAGACCCCTTGACATACATGTTGCAATTATAAGATTACATCAAAAGAACATGATGCAATAGCTGGGTGACAAGTTCAAAGGCTTTGACTGGCAACCAGGTGGGAAATTGTTGTTATTGTTGTTGTTGTTGTAGGGTTTAACACCATTTTTCAGCACACGATAGGCTATACATGGTGGCCAGTATTAATGGTGGAGGAAGAACCCAGGAAAACCCCAGAAAGAACCACCAACCCACGAGAAGCTACTAGCAAGCTTTCTCACATACCCACATTAGCCGAATCCCAGACTCGAACCGATGCAGACAGAGATGAGATGGCAGTGATCTGTAACAGAGAGCGCTTTGGACCACTTGGCCACTCTGTGCCCCGCCAGGTGGGAAAATTTACTGATATTTACAGTGAGTGAATTCAGAGGCAGAAAGAGCCAGAGATGTACATGTGGTCATCTATAAGAGTACATCAAACAAACAACTTTAGCTTTCATTATTGTGTTCATTTCCGAATGTAGTGGAATAAGCAATACACGTGACCTCAGAATCAAGACATGTTGAGACTTAGACAAACTGCCATTTGCAAATTTGGATAAGTATTTTGGGGTTAAGAGGCAAACTTGCGAAGACTGTAATGAGATTCAGAAGAGTGCTAAAGCTGCTAGAATTGATAGTCTAGATGGGACAGTAGCAAAGTGTAAGAAAGTGTGTGATGCCTAGCTTAGCGTTTGGAATAAGTCCTTACTTGGATTGACAAAATTCAGTCTCACTCTGATGGACAAACAACAGCTATGTCTGTGTTATAAAGAATGAAGAAATTAAACTCGATGGCAACCAATAGTTCTTCTAATTATCAGTTTTTTGGGAGGGTCAGGGGTCACGCTACCAGGCAAAGTAGGCAACTATGTTGCCTAAAATATTTAAACTTTGCCTTTTTCTGTAAGAAAAGCAAAAACAACTTCACTCTGTGACTTTTTTAAAGAAGTATATTGACCATACATTTGAGATGCCCCCTCACCTTAGCCTGGTTAGTTCTAGTTTTGTAGCGAAATGTATTCATCAAGACATCAGTAGCTAGGCCTAGTTTTGATATCAATTATGTTGACAAACTCTTGCCCATTCACAAGCATGTGTTTTGATAGCTGATTGACTATTAATCCTTTCCCTGAGTAAAGCAGCAACTATCACTGCCCAATTTCTGCATGCTATCCTTTAATGATAAAAACATATAAACTTGTGTTTCAAAACTTTAACAATAGTGTGTAAATAGCAATTTGTGTTTTGTGATCAGAATCGGTGATCTGGATATATATTAACTGCCTCTTGTACACTATTTCATCATAAAATTAGTTTGAAACTATAAGTGAACCAGTATGTCTAACGGGAAATAATGGCAACATCGCTAAGTCTGGGATGTTCCAGTTTATTAGATTGTCTGTTTTCGTAAATCATCGGGCAAATATATTCAGAAAAATATACAATTCACTGAAAGCAAAGCCTAGATATTATTTTATTAAAGATTTAACTTTAAAATGCAAATTATGTAGTTCAGAAACATACGCTATGTTGTAGAATTCGAGAGATGCGTTGTAAGGTCTAAGCTGTTTTCTGACTTGGCACGTATTTGTGAAAATATGGAAAAAAGTAGCAAAGCAGATACTATTTAACCATTGCCTAAAATTACTATAAGTATGTAGACAAATAAATAAACCATACATTTGCAATCTGTCAATGGACTGTTGTAATGAAGCTATATTAAAGTGAGTGAGTACAGTACAAAAACCTCTCCATCTAAAAACAGACGCACTCAAGTCTGTGTTGATTCTGTAGGACAGAAGGGTTTAGTTCATATACTGACTATAAAGGAGACATGTCTGTAATTTTAGGCATTTTAGTTGTTTTATCTGCAATGAAGAAATGAGGACGAACAACATGATCTGAAGATATGTGTGCATTTGCCCTCATGTACATGGTACAGGGGTTGTTTCAAACACATTTAGAAATATTTAAAAAAAATTGATTTATGTGTGAGTGTGTAATTTGGATTTTTAACGTAGCTTTAAAAAAATTTCAGTCATATTGCTACAATGTCTGCAGTGTGGCAGTTTATAGTGATTTCTAGCACTAAGGCAATATACTGTATTTCAAATACATTTCTAAAGAAAGAAAATGTGCCCAGCCCTGTCATAATAGGAAAGCCACCAGTATAAGCGAACAATCATTTGTCAAGATATAATAAAGCTTGTTACGTACCAGTTTACTCATGTATCTTACCTTGATTAAATTGTCTCATTGGTTTGATAAGAATAGGTCATCATGGGAATTTACCAACCAGTCTATTTCATGTTCAACATTTGGATCAAGTCTGGGTGGCACTAAATTCATCTGTAAGGAAGAAACAAAATACTTCACCATACCTGAAGTCTACATATACTACACAGCAGGACAAAATGAAGATCAACCAGTTTAACAACTTTTCCATCGGGCAATAAAACAAACAGCACTGGAAGGGACAGTTCAAATTACTGGGTAGAAGAATTAGCTATTAAACAGAAAAATTATGAAGAAAAAGTTTGATAATAACAGTAGCATGTAATTATTGAAGCAGATCTTAACTCTAGATAAAAATATAAATAAATACTATATATTCATCCCATTGCTAGGTAATCCTGATGATCAGCACACTTGGCTGGGTCACAATCATTCTGTCTCCATGGCATTCATCTCATTCCTTGGTAGTTCTGGTAGTCAAGCTATTTTTAATATTTGTCTCAATGCTTGTTAATTCTGTTAATCAATGTATTACAAGCAACTTTGGGCATACTCCATCCTATCACATAGGTGATTCTCTTTTGAGTGTCATGACTATAATGATTTTCAATGGCAGTAAGATCCCTAGATGTAGTTTGACTGAAGTTTCAGGAGAACCTACTCAAAGAAATCCATTCATTAGGTTAGGTAGGGTGGTAAAACTTTTGCGTCAGCAAATGAAAATGCGACCATATAATGCAAGATAACCAAATTCTCATGAATCTTTCAAAACTTTGAATGACCTGTTATGCGATTGAAACTGGGAATGCTGAAATCAGGTTAAGTTGAAGAATACTTCTTTAACAAAACGAATGAAAATATATTAATATTGACAAAAGTGTTAAGATAGCTTCATTTCATTCAAGGTTCTTATCATGCTTTTAACCAATTTCTGGTTTCATGGCTTCTATCGCATTCCGGCCAACAGAACTTTAAAACATGTCCATTTGCTTGTGTGGGAATCGTAATTTAGTAGGAAAAAGACATCAGAGTAAGTAAACCCTGAATAAAACATTACTTAAATTTGTCCCAAAAAAATGTGAATATGGGCTGCCAGTTGTGTGAGATATTCCTGAAAATCTGACTTGTTGTTCCGATGTTAAATGACATTGGAACACACTCTATAGTGCCATTATTTTGGCAGTAAGACACAGACACCTAAAACATAAATATCAGTGTCAAGATCTTACACCATGTACGACTACCCTGTGACTACAGGCACTTGATTTCCGGGTAAACTAATGTGTACACTCACCAAATAACACAAGGTAACTAACTTTCGCCAGCCACAATCAGACCCCTCGATGACTCTGATCTAATTTTCCAATACTACCTGTGCATTCAGTCACTCTTAACATACACCACTGTAAAGAAGACACTCCACACTTTTCATCCATTACCATTTAAGCAACCTTACTGATTCTGAAGGGCCAATTTTGTGAAAAGCGTATTCACTGCTTCATGCCTTCAACACACAGGCAACCATTCCAAAGATCAACTTCTGGTCTACTTTGGAGTGAATGAGATTGGATCTTGATTACTTCAGTGATTGGTTCCTTTGTTGAATGAGTCTCTTCAAACATCACTTTCAATTGCTACATCTTGGCTTAACCCAGCAAATATGCAATCGGAATATCCGCAGTATTTTTTGTCAAGTTGTTTCGCTGTTCTGATTGTTACATGTGCTCAAGACTACGTGACATTTGCCAGGAAAATATTTAACATTTCCTGACATGTTAATTACATTGATTTTATTTCTTGGCGCTTTCTGAATAGCTATATAGGTGATCTCTGTTTGTGTGTGAAGAAAGATTTTTTTAAAACTGTAGACTTATTTAATTTATAGTTAAGTAATTACCCAAATTTCAACTGACATGTTATCTTCAAAATGTTAAAGACTGCTTTGTAAACATTTCTCTTTTTGCTAAATACTATCAATCTCATATAGGATTTACCCTGTCAAGAAAACTCAAGGATTAACTTGGTTAGTTTTTGTGTAGTTATTTGTCACTAATTTGCATACCCAAACACAAAATTTAATCTCCTATAGGATTTACACTGCCAAGAAACCAAAAGGACTAACTTGGTTAATTCTTGTGCAAATATTTGTCACTAATTTGCATACCCAAACACAAAACTGAATCTCATAGATTTACACTGTCAAGAAAACAAAAGGATTAACCTGGTTAGTTTTTGTGTAGTTATTTGTCACTATTTGCATACCCAAACACAAAACTGAATCTCATATAGGATTTACACCGTCAAGAAAACAAAAGGATTAACTTGGTTAATTCTTGTGTAATTATGTCACTAGTTTACAAATCCATACACAAAATTTTATTTGAAATGTATTTATGTTATGACCTGTAGAACTAATGGCACTAAACCAACCATGCGAGGTAGTTGATTGGATTTGGTTATATAACAATTTATTCTTTGTAAATGAAAACTATTTTCTTTTGGTAAACTTCACTTGTTTAAGCACTGTATGTGTGTACTGAATGTAAAATGAATAAAGCACAATTATTTGCAAGCTGGAGTCAAAGACATCTGTCAATAGTTGGTAAAGTAATTGTTGTAGAAACTCTTGTTCTGCCCATATTCATATATCTTTTTCCAGCACTTCCAAACCCATCAGTAAAAGCTGAAGCAGAACTAAATCGCACATTTTTTAAGTTTGTATGGGGTGGAAAGGTAGAGATAATAAAATGTGATAGACTAGTTTCCCCAGAAAATGAGGGAGGACTAAATATGATACACATACTTTCATTCATTAGGTATATTAGGATAAGATGGGTAGAAAGATTGCTGGAAAAGGAAAATGGAACGTGGCAGAACTTAGTCAATACAACTATACTCAAAAATAAAAAGGATATCTGGAATTTAGGGAAAGGGAAATTAGAAGAATTCAGTAACTTCATTAAAAAAAGTTTTTGGAAAATGTAATTTTGGCAGTTTCTAATTGTAAAGAGGAATCGCAAAATCCTAATGAGTTTCTGTCCATGAGTATTTATAATTTTGTCCCCCCTAAAATGTTCTATCAATACAAATCCTGGACAGAAGCCAGTTTTAAAATTGTGAATGAGCTAGTAGATGATCACGGTAATTTAATACCTTCTGAAATAATAAAACAAAAAACTAGAAGCAATAATTTCTTGAAATACTTCTCCTTTATATACAAAATTCCAAAAGCATGGAAAGACGCCATAAAAATACATTTAGTACAAAATAATCTTGATAAGCAGGAGGATAAAATAATGAACTTGCAAAGACAAAATTCACACAAGTTTGTTGTTGTTGTTGTTGTTATAGGGTTTAACGCCATTTTTCAGCACAGGATAGGCTATACATGGCGGCCAGTATTAATGGTGGAGGAAGAACCCGGGAAAACCCCGGAAAGAACCACCGACCCACGAGAAGCTACCGGCAAGCTTTCTCACATATCCACATTGGCCGAGCCCGAGACTCGAACCTACGCAGACAGAGGTGAGATGGCAGTGATCCGTGACGGAGAGTGCTTTAGACCACTCGGCCACTCGGGGCCCCCACAAGTTTGTTTACAAAGATCTTTTAAAAAAAGCTAAAAGGCAACACACTGAGAAGCAACAAACTTGGATGCAAGCAGTGTTTCCCTTTACCCTCATTTGCGCTTCATAGAACCCCAAATTTTTAATTTGACCGCCCAGATTTGATACCAAAGTTTGTTTTTTACTCAGTCTGACCCCTAGTTTTGACACTAAGGAGATTTTTGACTCCCAGTCTTGCACCCTTAGGGGATACACTGTTGCAAGTATTTAATAAAAATGTAAGTAGTGAGGTTAGTGGTCTGAGATACCAAGTTATCTCTTTTAGCTTTAAATTAATCCATAGAATAATCGCTACTAATGATTTTCTCAAAAGAATTAACATATTAGATTACAACATATGTACTTTCTGTAAGAGTGAAAATGTAAGTATTGAGCATCTCTTTCATGATTGCAGTATTACTTCACACTTTTGGTACCATTTTATTGAAGTTTTTGCACCTTTTTGCCCAAATATTGTACATTTGTCCCAAGAAAAAGAAACATTCTTAGGAAGTGAACAACTGGACAGTTTGTGTAATTTCCTGCTTATTTTGGCTAAATATTATATTTATACTTGCAGATTCAATATGAAAAATCCTTCTATTTTTGCTTTTAAACAAATAGTTGCAATACATAAGAACAATGAAATTATACTGCTAAGGTAAATAAAAAAATGGACCTCAATAATGAACATGCAACTTGTATCTGACTTGATGGTAAACAGGAACAAAATACTGTAATATCACAAAATCTATGTCACCTAGATTATGTGCCATATGCATGTGTGTTTGTGTGTTTTCTTTTTCTGTAGATTATATTTATTATCCCTAGATTATCTGATAACCAGAAATGTTTGATTGTATGGCGACCTTGGGATGGTTCCCCGACCCAGTGGTCAACCTTTTATGGAGTTAATATAAAAAAAAAATAAAAAAAAAAAAACATTATTTGCTGTTGAAAAGGCTGTATAGGACCACAATATCATTTTTGTTAGGTCAAAGTGGGACAGGCAAAAGTTTTGTGCTTAAGGAAATACAAAAGAAATTGTCAGCAGCAGGTAAAAATGTCAGTGTAACTGGCACAACAGGCATTGCAGCACTGAATGTGAAAGGATGCACAGTGCATTCCTGGTCTGGGATTGGTGATGGTAGATATGATAGTGATGTACTATGTACAAAACTTCTCACTGATGAACATTTTGATTCATATAAACAAAATATTTTGAAAGCAGACGGTTTGATAATTGATGAAATTTCTATGCTTACACTGAACTGTTTTGAACAAATTGAACATGTATGTAGAATGAATAAACATTCAGACTTATGTTTTGGAGGTATACAGTTATTTCAAGTGGGGATTTTTTTTTCAGTTTCTGCCAGTACCTGACCCACTGACATGTGATTTGGGTGAATATTGTTTCAAATCCACCATTTTGCAATGGTATTTGGGCATAAAATTGTCTTTGATGATGTCATAAGATGAGATGAATTAGATCTTATAAAGGCTATCAATGATGTTTCAAAGGGAGAAATTCCTAAAGATACCAAAAACTTGATATTGAGACTGCAGAGACCTCTCCCTCTGGGGATGACCCAATAAGACTGTGGATGGAACTTTATGAAATATATAATGCATGCAAACTTATGGAAATGGATGGTGTATCAAAGTGTTAACAGTCAACAGACGATGGTGACAATAATCGGTGCAATAAGATGTGTATTCCAAAAGTGTTACACTTGAAAATTGGCTGTCCAGTTATACTGGTCAAAAACTTTAGTTCAGCATTAGTAAACGGTTTACAGGGAAAGGTTGTGGCAATGAAGGAAGACTCTGTGACAGTTGATTTTGAAAATAATTTAGCTCAGTTGGAAAGAGAAAATTTTACTGTTTACAGTACCATTGATAAAAAGATTGTAGCCACAAGGCATCAAATTCCACTCATTCTGTCTTTCAGCATCCACAAGTCACAAGGATTAACTTTACATACAATTGAAGCTGATGCATCAAATATTTTCAAAATAATAGTTCATGTAGTCTTTTTCGTCCATAAATCAGAGCAAGAAATTTATGTGAATCTATTTAACAACATGAAATTTGGTTCCAATAACTTCCAGTACTTTAACCCCACCCATTTTTATTAGAAAAAAAGTTCCAAAATTGATACATTGGCAAAGTAGCATCGAGCACCTGTGATTGGCAAGGAATGTTTTTTTTTAAACTTCAGTCTACAAGCCAGCACATACCAAGGTGAGACTGTAATTTCAGCAATTCTCCTGTATTAACCAGATTTTCTTAAGCCTTATGTCATACTAAATGTCTGGGTTTTAGTGATTTCCGAATTAAGAAAAAATACTTTGAATTACCCTCTTTTCGAGATATCATATTTGAGATGTCTCTCATTTTATGCAAATGTTAATGTGTTGTGACCGCTATGATACACGTAAAATTGGGTAAAAGAACAGATTAGTTGAAAAAACATATGTGAAATAATAATGACTAAATGGTTCTGAAAAATATTGAACTTAATTTTAATTTTGATTGTTCTTATTTATATCTATTCATAATTTATATACATCCTGCCCAATAATCTCATTCACTCGGAAGTAGAACGTAAGTTGATCTATGGAATGGTTGCCTGTGTGTGGAAGACACGAAGCAACAGATACACTTTTCGCAAAATTGGCCCTTCAAAATCAGTAAGGTTGCTTAAATAGTAATGGATGAAAGGTGTGGAGTGTCTTTTTTTTACAATGGTGTTCATTATGAGTGACTGCACAGATATTATCAGAAAATAAAATCGGAGTCATCGAGGGGTCAGAATGTGACTGGCAAGAGTTAGTTACCTTGTGTTAATTGGTGAGTGTACACATTAGTACCATGAACCAAAAAGGGACACTTCCTACCACACTAAAATCAACAGCCTCACTTTCATGTCGACATTGACTGGCCTCTCAGGGGTGTTCTATCATGCCATGTCTTTCGGGTTTTTTTGTTGGCTGTTTAAAATTAACATCCAATATAAACTCTTGATACATTAAACTTAGAGTGCTGTCATATTAAGTTCAAAAAACCTGCTGGAATCAAAGATTATGATCGATTTTGAAAATTGTTGAAACTTGATTTCAATAGTACTAGCTTCTGTTCTGCTTTAATTTTACAATAGCTTTGAAGCACAATCAATTAACAATATACACCTTCAAGGATTTTATGTGTATACTTAAAGTGTTTGAACTTACTTTGATTTCAGCTGAGAGGTCATGTGTGTGCAAGCCAAAAGTTGATACTTAATATGCAAGTGAAATCACGCTGAATGGAATACTGTCCTCATATTGGTTAAAAGAAAACGATGTCCTGCATTTGTTTATAACTTTTTTCAATTAGCCAATGAGAAGGCAGTATTCCATTCAGCATGTTGTTCTTACATATTAAACAGGCATGATCATGGCCACATTGAGCATTAGCGTGGGAAAATGATCTAGCATTCCTTGAAGGTATGATAGTAAGCCCAACATCAGATATGCATACAAAGTTTAATGCCTGAGCTAAATATCGGTACCAAATTTATCAGGCTACACTAAATAAAGCTTGAAATATAAGTGTTTATTCTTAAATAGGTTTCATGAGAAACGAGAGAAGTGTCCTCCCATGTTTAAAATTACTATAATTATAATATATTAAAAAAGCTAGAAAATCTATTTGTGGCCCAATTTAAAAAAAAACATAGCATTTTATAAACAGCTAAATAATCTTTATGAATGTGCGAAATATGGTTTTTATATCTCTACAAATAAAAAACGCTGGGTATGGTACCACTTTTTGGCACAAAAATAAATTTATAAACAGTATTAAGTCGACATTGTTTGAAAAAAATCATAAAAATTACAATTTCTGACATATTTTCATACAATAAACTTTTATATGCTTCTTTCAAATAGCATTACATGTGTGCAAATTTTGAATGAGTTAGCTTTCAAAAAATAAAAAATGATTGGTTCATGCTGCATTAGTTACCACGGAATCAAGTGCATGTGCCTTCGACCGTGCGAATAGCATCTCTGCCTCAGTTTAAATATGACTTGATATAAACTGATGGCTAATCATGAACTTATATATGCAATAATCTCTTGTACGATATACTTCCTAAAGTGGATAAAATTACTGGAAAGACATGTTATACGGAACACCATCATACTATCGAAAATTGGAAGTAGTACCACGCAAACTCAAATGTACACAACACCATTAAAGAACATATTCAGAGCAATACAACATACAATGAAACTGATACATTCGTCAATTTCAGCATAACAACCCAAGAAACTAAGTTATGAATGTATGAAACCTTGAAAACTTGAAATGTCAATTCACAATGCCCGCCATTTCACAACCATATTCCGATAAGTCGCAAACAATACAGTTTGTGTTGATGAAAAAATAAAATCATATTTATAGTCAATGATACATTTACCAAATTATGATACAATATTATTGTATAATCAATTACTTATGTCTTATTAACCTCTTCATTTACGACATTTAACTTACAGCATGCGGCTACTTTTGACATGCCTTCACACCTATCGTTATACATCGCATTTTAAGTTTATCAGGATTTTGAAGGCGGTAATACCATCATCTCGGTTGACTAGTGGCGTTGGTGTTGTTCCAAAATCAATTTCTACAATGTCATTATCAGAGGAGGAAATAAAACAGGCGTGTCATGTCCCGGACCCAAGTACTAAGGTGCAGGCTCACCGACATAATTTTCATATAAATATCATCTCGTGTTAATAAATGTGGCATTTTGTAAATGTCAGACATAATAAATTACAAATTAGCAAATAAAATATATTACATTTTTTTGTTGTTTATATTAAGTGCAGACAAGTAGAGATGCATTATATTTTGTTAAAAATGGGCTAAGTGCAACTACAATCTTGTGTTGAAGCACAGAGTCCGACGTTTTATCAATAAAGTAGGGCGAAATCTCTGACAGCATGAAATCACCTTATATGGAATACAAATGAGCACAAGGAGTGCAAGTGTGACCACAACAGTCCACTTTTCTCGCGCGTCTTTTATTGATTAAGAATCGCAAGAAGACTGAAAAACCACACATATACATTCAAAAGACAGTGACGTACCAATGAATAACTCTTGGACGACCATCGCATGAATCCATTCCGGCGAATTAACCTTTATTTTCAGCATTACAGTCACAAACTCTTTCTATTAAAATCCACCAGATGGATGTAGCCCATTTTACCACGGGCTGTTGTTGTTGTTGTAGGGTTTAACGCCATTTTTCAGCACACGATAGGCTATACATGGCGGCCAGTATTAATGATGGAGGAAGAACCCAGGAAAGAACCACTGACCCACACAGTGTTTCCCTTTACCCTCATTTGCACTTCAGAGACCCCCAACTTTTTAATTTGACATTCAGTTTTGACACCAAGGAGACTTTTGACTCTCAAGTCTTGCATCCCTAGGGGATACAGTGCCCACAAGAAGCTACTGGCAAGCTTTCTCACATACCCACATTGACCGAACCCGAGACTTGAACCCATGCAGACAGAGGTGAGATGGCAGTGATCTGTAACGGTGAGTGCTTTAGACCGCTCTGCCATGCAGGGCCCCCACAGTAAATGTGAACCCAGCTGGTAAATATGAACCCATATTGTAAATGTGAAACTAGCTGGTAAATATGAACCCATATGATAAGTCTGAACCTAGCTGGTAAAAGTGAACCTAGCTGGTAAATATGACCCCATAAGGTAAATGTGAACCTATATGGTCAATATGAAACCATATGGTCAATATGAAACCCAGATGATAGTGTGATTGTCAGATGGATACAAGAGGATGAACTCAGAAAAATTTAATCTGACAGAATTCATTCAAATCTCAGAATAGTTTGTTACATTTCACAACCTTGAACTTTAAAAGTATCACAGGTATGCAAGGCATAATTACATAGAATGAATTGACATCAATAGTATTATTCCCCTGCACCTCAGCAACTCGGACTTTTCTCTGTTTCAGGATTTTCTCTTCCAACAAACCATGTACAGGATCAAGGATCCAAAGCGGTCGCTTGAGTTTTATACAAAGGTTCTTGGAATGACGTAAGTGATTGTTGCTTGGTTGTAATATTCATGAACCCTTAGCATTCCGTTCATATTTAATATACAAAAGACCATTAAATTTACATTCCAGGTTAGTTGTCTGTATTGACATTTAATGTGGGGAGGAGTAGGAGGGGAAGGGGAATGCAGTGTAATTATATCATTCTTTTGAAAACCCTTGTGTATGCCAGACACATCCAGTAAAAGATAAATTTGCATGGTAGTTAGATGGGGAGGGGGATGCTGTGTAATTATATAATTCCTCTGAAAATCCTTAAATATGCCAGACGTGCCAAGTAAATTATATTTTGCTTGGGAGGGGGAGGGGGATATTTTGAATTTATATCAAGCTTCCAGAAACCCTTATATGCTAGACATGCCCAGTGGTAATTATTTTTTTGCTTAACTGTTTATTCTTTTTCTTGTATTTAACTTCATAATTGTAAAATCAAAAAATTTAAAGGCCTTTATGCTTTAAAAGCAGTAATGTGGGAAGTAATAAATATACATTCCTCAAAAAATGAAACTGGCACAATGTAACACTCATGTTACTGTGTTTAACAGAGTTTTCAGACAGGGTAGATGTAGCTATGACAACATAATTTCCAAATGCATATCAAAAGTATCCTTTTTCCACATCAGGTCCTATATTTCAAAACCACTTAGAGTTTTTGGTGCTGGAAGCACAATATTGTAGATGAAACAAAAGGTCACAAATACAGGACAACAGATTAATGATTTTGGCATAAAAAGCACTGGAATGTTAAGATGAAAAGCCAAATACCTATACAGTATTTGTACTGTAAATATATACCAGGGGTGCACAACCCGTGGCCCGGCCCACATACGTGTTCTGTCTGGCCCTCAGGGCAAATTAAAATAACACAGAAATCTGGCCCATGAACAGTAATTATATTAAAGAAATTAGTGCTTGCAGCCCTGAAGTGGTCTTAGAAAATGCAATCCGGCCCTTGGCTGAAAAAGGTTGTGCACTCCTGATATATACAGATAACTATATATATGTATATTTAGTTCAGACATATTTAGTCTTTTTCTTTCCTATTTCATTATTTTTTCCCAAGAAACATTAGTCTTTATAGATGCAGTTATTTCAACTTTGGGCTTTTAAATAAAAGTATGATAATATGCGCTTGTTTATATAATTTTTTTAGTAAATTTGTTTGGTTTAATTATGGATTGAAGTGATTGTATGTACCATATGTAATAAGTTGCAGGGTGGGTCCAACTACATACACCACGGACCTTGATCTGCCATCCCATCATGCAACTGCAGATGTAGATCTGTCTTTTTTGCACTTGGATCCGACATCAATATACAACTGAACAGCTGCAGGAAATCATCATGCTAGGTGCCCAAATTTAAAATGTCTGACATCATATAAAAAATCTTCATGACATCTGGTCATTGGGTGTTTATGTATGAGTGTGTGAGAGAGAGAAGAGGAATAACTAACTATACTTGCTAGTAAATTCCCATGGTAAATGACATTGACAGACATTTCACTTTGCACTGATTATTATTTAGTTTACCCATACAATCCGAGAAATTGTAGTTACATTTTATCCTCACAAACTAACATGTGACAAAACTGGACTCATCCTTGTATTCATATGTACTAATGATTGTCTCTACACTTTCAACATACCATTACATCATGTATATCATAAGGATTAGATACCATTACATCATGTATATCATAAGGATTAGATGCCATTACATCATGTATATCATAAGGATTAGATACCATTACATCATGTATATCATAAGGATTAGATACCATTACATCATGTATATCATAAGGATTAGATACCATCACATCATGTATATCACAAGGATTAGATGCCATTACATCATGTATATCACAAGGATTAGATGCCATTACATCATGTATTTCACAAGGATTAGATACCATTACATCATGTATATCATAAGGATTAGATACCATTACATCATGTATATCACAAGGATTAGATACCATTACATCATGTATATCATAAGGATTAGATACCATCACATCATGTATTTCACAAGGATTAGATACCATTACATCATGCGTATCATAAGGATTATATACCATTACATCATGTATATCATGAGGATTATATACCATTACATCATGTATATCTTAAAGATTAGATGTTGTTGTTGTGGTTGTTGTTGTGGGGTTTAACGCCATTTTTCAGCACGATAGGCTATACATGGCGTCCAGTATTAATGGTGGAGGAAGAACCCGGAAAACCCCGGAAAGAACCACCGACCCACGAGAAGCTACTGGCAAGCTTTCTCACATGCCCACATTGGCTGAATCTTAGACTCGAACCACCGCAGACAGAGGTGAGATGGCAGTGATCCGTAACGAAGAGCGCTTTAGACCACTCTGCCACTCGGGGCCCCTAAAGATTAGATACCATTACATCATGTATATCACAAGGATTAGATACCATTACATCATGTAAATCACAAGGATTAGATACCATTACATCATGTATATCACAAGGATTAGATGCCATTACATCATGTATATCATAAGGATTAGATACCATTACATCATGTATATCATAAGGATTAGATACCATCACATCATGTATATCATAAGGATTAGATGCCATTACATCATGTATATCATAAGGACTAGATACCATTACATCATGTAAATCACAAGGATTAGATACCATTACATATGTATATCACAAGGATTAGATACCATTACATCATGTATATCACAAGGATTAGATACCATTACATCATGTATGTCACAAGGATTAGATACCATTACATCATGTATATCACAAGGATTAGATACCATTACATCATGTATATCATAAGGATTAGATGCCATTACATCATGTATATCATAAGGATTAGATACCATCACATCATGTATATCACAAGGATTAGATACCATTACATCATGTATATCATAAGGATTAGATGCCACTACATCATGTATATCATAAGGATTAGATACCATCACATCATGTATATCATAAGGTTTAGATACATTACATATATATCTTAAGGATTAGATATCATTACATCGTGTATATCAATTATTAGCTACCACTACATCATGTATATCATAGAATAACATCCCATTACATCATGTATATCATAAGATAACATTGCATTATGTTATTTATATCATAAGGACTAGGAATATTTGCTATCCTGTTAATAATGATTGTCATGAATACTTAAAATACTTATAAACTCATATTTTTAAACCGGCTGAGTCATACCAGAGACTTACAAAAATGGTACTAACAGCTGCCTTGCTTGGCATTCAGCAGTAAGAGGTTAGTGTTAGGACTGGTCAGCCTGGTGTCAGGATAATGTGTCTGGGTGGGACATCATGCTACATGTCTGCGGCATGATGCCCCAGTGCTAGACATCACTATAAACTGGCACATTGCAGACATCATAGTGATATGACTGAAAAATTGTTAAAGCTACATTAAAAATCAAAATCACATCACATCACATATTTTTAAAACTATGGAGCTGTATTACTTTGCTGGCAGTGAGATTTTTACTTTGAGTATTTAAGTTTACCATAATTTTAAAGATAGAGCTTGCATTCAGAATATATGCAAACGAGTACAACTTTAGTCATTGAGTACTGGTTTTTGTGAGTTTTATGGTTGCTAAGTACAGCAATAGGTTACCAGTCAAGACACACTGTTTCCTTCCCACCCCCAACCCTGTATTTATTTACCTACAAAACGGTCAATATTTACAGAACTGTGAAAATTGATGCTTAGGAAAATAGATGATGTACTGACAGTGGATCTTATTTTATTAATTTTATTTTATTCTTTTTTTATTGATTTTATTGTATTGATATTACTTTATTAATCTCATTTTATTGATCTTATTTCATTGATCTTTTTTATTGATCCTATTTTATTGATCTTTTGCATGATTTGCAGACTTCTGAACAAATATGACTTTCCTGAAATGAAGTTCAGCTTGTATTTCCTTGGTTATGAGAAATCTGAGGATATTCCTGAAGACAAAACAGAGCGAATCAGATGGTGCTTCTCTCGCAAGGCAACTCTTGAACTGACACAGTAAGTATCCAGTTCTCTTGAATTCTTGTAAATTCAGCTAATAAGTTGTAATCCTCCCTTATCTTGGCAATTTTGTCAGAGAGCTGACTTTTGTACAGTGTGGGTGGAGTCTGATTTTTATCATTTTTTTAAGTTCTACCGGACAGTGACTAGAAGTGTTTATGCAATGGTCTTACAGCAAGCGGTCATTATTCAGGTTTGTTATTGTTAGGCATGTTAAGTCTAGTTGGTCTTAAATGAAAATGGTGCCAATTGGACATTTAGCATGGCTGCCATGATGATCATCTTTATTACTATTTGTTCTGCTCTGGAGGTCATGGAACACCATTGAAAGTTGAATAAGCACAAGGCAAAGTTTTTTCTCAACATATCAAACAGTGTAGAGAAAGTTATCTTATGTTTATATATAACTTTCACCAGCTTTACATTAATTTTTATAACAGTTAGGAAAACTACTGTCTGAAGCAGACAGATGATGAAAATGACTGCTTCTGTGTGCTTGGGGAATGTACTTGAAATAGCATTAATTACATACACTTTGCCTGTATTTGATTGGTTTGTGGTTCAGTGGGTTGAATGCCATTTTTTGCACATGATAGTCTATACATATTGGCTAGTATATTTAGTGGAGGAAGGGTCTTGAGAAAACCCCAAGGAAGAACCACTGACCCATGGAGAGTTACTGGCAAGCTAAGTCAGATACCAGCTTGGCAAAGTTGAGACTAAAACCCATGCTGACAGAAGTGAGATATTGGTGATCTGTGAAGGGAAACTCCATATACCACTCAGCCCCATATGTAATTGAATTATAGAAATGAATCCTCATATTATAGGCATTAATACTTTATGAAAATGCACTTGTAAAATTTTAAAATATCAGAAATGTTGGAAAAGTAAAATCAATGTTATCTGTTAATTTTTGGTACTAAATGATCATAAAGCTGGAAAAGCTTATGGTATGATCTGTTGTCTATTGTCTGTCCATTTGCACAAGTTTGTTATCATTTGGTTCTAAATGAAAATGGTTTTGATCTGTTATCCAATGAAAATCTTGTTATCTTCCTGAATAAAAAATGTCATGGGATTTTCACCAAAAGTCCTGTTCATGTCTAGTTCCTCTTAAATGTAATGGGCTCTGCTTGCACATCCAGCATGGCTTTATTATTGCTCCTCCTGAATGGATGGTCGTATCAGACTTGCAATGTCTGTTTGGTATTAACTGATTCGGCCCCGATCCCGTCTGTAGGCGTGATGAGGATGTACCCTACTTCAAAGCCCTGCAGCATCAAGGCCATTTAAGGTACACCAATGTGGGTGGTATTAAAATAAAGCAGACAGATACAGCTCTAAAATGATATCAAATAATCTGGAAGTTCTAGTTGCACTACAAAATACAGAGAGAAAAAGCTCATTTTTTGGACCCGGCTTTTTTTTCACCCAAAAATTCGCTCGAGATCGGAATGCGATTTTGTGTCCGGATTTTAGACCTTTTGGCATCAGCTCTGAGGCATACCAGTCTTAACTTCTAATCGAAAATCGTGTTTGTCAGTATCTTATGTTCATGTTAATTCAGATATTAGAAAATTCTTTTGTTACCAAATTTGGTATATAGGAGTTTCACAGGAATGTTAGAGATGGTTTCTGTACTCAGGAATTAAATAGAAGAATGGAGATTCTGGGAAGTTTTTTCTGTTAGTAGAACATCATTGCTTTTGATGGACTGTTAAGTTTTATTGTGCATTTTACTTTTATGGAAATTGCAAGGGTGTAAACAGGTTTTAGTAGTAAGGGGCCATCCATTTACATGTAGTATGTACGCAAAGCTTGACCCCTCCCAGTACATGTGCATACTTTTTTTACACACCCCACCTGTGTACATACGCTTGATGCACACACACACACCCAATTCTATAGAAAGTTTACTTAACTTGCAATTTACGCAGTTTGTTCCCTTTTCAAGGTTTTATTCCATTTTGCCTGGAAAAATAAATATTTATATGTCTCATGGGTGCTTACCATCTCATCTGTTAAGTTTTGGCATTTCTGCTGTCAATGATCTGCTTTCTTGTGTTGTATTTGTTACTTTCTCCCCTGTCCAGACTTTATTTTAAGGTATATTTGTTCCATTTTCTTGAATTGGAGGGTTTAATAGTTGTAATATACTATCTCTGCTATTGGGACCCTGAGTGGCCAAGTGGTCTAAAGCGCTCTCTGTTTCGGATCACCTCTGTCTGCGTGGGTTAGAGTCTAGGATTCATCCAATGTGGGTATGTGAGAAAGCTTGCCAGTAGCTTCTCGTGGGTCGGTGGTTCTTCCTGGGGTTTTCCCGGGTTCTTCCTCCACCATTAATACTGGCCACCAAGCATAGCCTATTGTGTGCTGAAAAATGGTGTTAAACCCCACAACAACAACAACAACTATCTCTGCTATTGCTTTCCATTTTATGAGAGACTTAGTCCACAATTGAAGTTAAATATTTCACCAAATAGTAATTGGAGGCCCATAATTTAGAAAAATAGTATCTTAGTCAGACTTCTAGTCATTGATAACAAAGAAAATATCTTCCTCTTTTAGTACATGTGAACAAAGTTGCTTATAGAAATTTGCCATTGTTGTCATTTTTAAATATATCTTTAGCCAGTCATATACCTTTTTGTGTCAAAGCATTCCTCTAAATGGCACTTCATGTCTGAAATGAATTACTAGGAGCCATGTGTCTATGTGAAGTAGGTAGTGGATACATGATAGTGGTTTCCCGAGAATGCTCCATTGGATACACACCCAACCTGCCTTTAATACATTGGTTGTATATGCCTCTATTGGATACACACCCAACCTGCCTTTAATACAGTTTGGTTGTATATGCCTCCATTGGATACACACCCAACCTGCCTTTAATACATTGGTGGTATATGCCTCCATTGGTTACACACCCAACCTGCCTTTAATACATTGGTTGTACATGCCTTCATTGGATAAACAAACAGCCTGCCTTTAATACATTGGTTGTATATGCCACCATTGGATACACACCCAACCTGCCTTTAATACATTGGTTTTATATGCACTGACAATATCCTGTATGTTATCTATGGACAAATCAAGCATGGAACTTGGCACAAAGTCGTCACACCTTTAGAGGGAGGGGAAAGATCCTACTTCCTTGTCATTGTCACAAGACAACCCCTCCTTTTCCAGGAATGGTTATGGAAAGATAACCCTCTGTGGAGCATAAATGATGATGATCTCCATGGTTTTGGATTGCCAAAAGACCAAAGACTCATGATCCTCAGTTGATGACTATCAGTGCAAGTGAAGGATGGATCTTTGGTCCTTTGCAGGAGAGGGAAAGTGCCTGAAAGCAAGTTGCATTTTCCTGACCACAGGGAGGAACAGTGATCTCCATGACCTGACAAATGAGCGTTGAGAAAATATTGAGATGGCAAAAGAGTGCAAACAATAGAGATTTAAAAATACTATACTTTCGAAAATAGTATATGATAGAAACATTAAAAAAGTTACACATTATTTTCATTTTAATCTAATTTCTAAAATATGAACATGAAAATAACATTTCTCAGTAATCAAATACAAAGTTATACTGTATAGTCAAATTATGACCAATGCTGCTTAGATAATCCATCAAGAGTGCCAATAAAAGAACTTTAAAAACACTATATTTAAAAAATAAGACATTAATGAAAACATTGAAAAAGTTACAGATGTTATTTATTTTTAAAATTTAATTTCCAAATGATGAACAATGTCACAAATAGTAGATTAAAAAATATTATAAATGTATGTCAGCCATTACATTATTGTGGAATTATTTGTTCCATATATTAATCTGCACACGACTTTCTTAAAGAGTATCCTGATTGGTCAAGGTTTAAATTCATCCAATGAATCTTCATGTAATGGAAACATGGCAATGGAAAGAAGAAGCATGCTTGCAAAGCATGGCATCCCGAGTTGTTGAGAGAGATGATGACACCAAAAGTTTAGATAAAGGTTTAAAAAATGTTCCAATTCATGCTTCAGAACTTCACTCCTTCCTTTACACCAAAATCTCAGAGTCAGGTTGGGGAGCTCATCTAGACCTAGTGAGAGTAATCCTGGAAATGCTGTTTCGATAGAACTACAAGGTGCTTCAACTACACAAGATATTACTATTTCAAGGTGGTCAGGTGATTAGCAAATGATCATTACAAATTTTAAAATCAATTTACCCCACCCACCCCCAAATACATTCTCTTTTCTCACTTTAGTAATTGGGGCACAGAGAAAGAAGATGGCGATGTTTACCACAATGGCAACAGTGACCCCAGAGGATATGGTTTGTATTTTGTAACTTCCAAAGATCCAAATGCTCAGTGCACTTCACTGCAGTATTATACATGTTTTACAGTTTGTTTCAATGCCAGTTATCAGGAAATGATTTATTTTCTTCTGTACACAAGCACATTTCAACTTTTGTAAAACAAAACAAAACAAAAAATAACAAAGAGAGCAAGTAATTGATACAATTGCCACACAGCTGTTCTTGAGTATATTCAGTATGACAGGTATTAAGACAAACACACGCAACTCTTGAGCCACAATGTATCCTTTAGTTTATTATTTATTAAATCAAATATCTATTTAATATGGATTTTAATCTTCCAAGTCAAAACTATTGATGATTCCTTTCAGCATGAATAGAATGATGGAGTTGTTAGCTTATTTACAAAACATCTGCTCTTGCAGGTCACATTGGACTGAATGTACCTGATGTAGATGCAGCCTGTAAGAGGTTTGAAGAACAAGGTGTTCAATTTCAGAAAAAACCTCAGGATGGTGAGTAGCATGTTAGCTGGCCAAATTTGAAGTTATTGGATGTAGTTTTTAATTAAGCATCTGCAATGAAATTTTTAACAGTTCTGGGAGATTTGAAGAGCATTAGAACAGCTTTTTGACAACAAAGCTTCAATCTACAGACCTGACTAGGTAATGCAGGGTTTTGGAAGTTTTGATGTTAAATCTTTGAACAAGACTGGATTATATAGGGATCAGTTGAAGAAGTTTTGATGTCCAGTCTACAGACAAAATGGCGCCATGTGGGGGCTGGTTTAGGAAGCTTTGAAGCCGAGTCAAATGAAACTGGGCTATGTAACTATGTAAAGGGTGGTTTAAGAAGTTTTGATGTCAAATCTACAGACAAGACTGGGTTAAGTAAAGACCTGGTTTATGAAGTTTTAATGTCCAATCTACAGATGAGACTGGGTTGTGTAGTGGATGGTGCAGGAAGTTTTGATTTAAGATCTTCAGAAGAGACTATTATGTAGGGGTTGGTTTAGGAAGTATTGATGGACACTCGACAGACAAAGCTGGGTTATGTTAGGGAATGGTTTAGGAAGTTTTTATGTCAAATCTACAGAAAAAGACTTGGTTATGCAGAGGCTGGTTAGGAAGTATTTTGATATCCAATCTGCAGACAAGACTGGGTTATGTAAGGGGATGGTTTAGAAAGTAATGATGTCCAGTCTATAAGCAAAAGTGGATTATGTAGGGGCTGGTTTAGAAAGTATTGATGTCCATTCTACAGACAAAAGTGGATTATGTAGGAGCTGGTTTAGAAAGTATTGATGTCCAGTCTACAGACAAAAGTGGGTTATGTAGGGGCTGGTTTAGAAAGTATGGATTTCCAGTCAACAGACAAAAGTGGGTTATGTAGGGGCTGGTTTAGAAAGTATGGATTTCCAGTCAACAGACAAAAGTGGGTTATGTAGGGGCTGGTATAGGAAGTTTTCATGTCCAACAGATGTGACTGGGTTATGTAGTGGTTCCTTTTAAGAAGTTTTGATATTACGTCTATATGACAGGGTTATGTAGGGTTTTATGACAGTGCTCCCTTTTTATAGCATTTTTCATTGGAGTTTTGAACATGAGCCAGAATATATGCAGTCACCTTATGATATTCAAGCACCACTGTGTTATCACAGTACATATTATGCGACACAGAACAAATAAACAACACAAAAGAGATCCTTAATGATATGAGGATAGGATTTGTTTTCATTAACCAAGGACTACACTGAAGTGAAATAAATTAAGTAGCCATAATAGAACATTGAACCAACTTAAGGTTTCCTGATGATATCAGTATTGCAAGAAGGGCAGTATTATACTAAGGAGCTTTATAGAGTGACTACTATACTAGTATTATAAGAATGACAGTGTGGTACTAAGGAGCTTTACAGAGTGATTACTGTTCCAGAATTATAAGAATTGTGGTATTATACTAAGGAGCTTTATAGTTGTTGTTGTTGTTGTTGTTGTGGGGTTTAACGCCATTTTTCAGCACGATAGGCTATACATGGCGGCCAGTATTAATGGTGGAGGAAGAACCCGGAAAACCTTGGAAAGAACCACCGACCCACGAGAAGCTACTGGCAAGCTTTCTCACATGCCCACATTGGCTGAATCTTAGACTCAAACCGCCGCAGACAGAGGTGAGATGGCAGTGATCCGTAACGAAGAGCGCTTTAGACCACTCAGCCACTCGGGGCCCCTAAGGAGCTTTATAGAGTGACTACTGTACTAGTATTATAAGAATGGAAGTGTTATACTAAGGAGCTTGATACAGTGATTACTGTACTAGTATTATAATGAATGGAAGTGTTATACTAAGGAGCTTGATACAGTGACTAGTGTACTAGTATTATAAGAATGGAAGTGTTATACTAAGGAGCTTGATACAGTGATTACTGTACTAGTATTATAATGAATGGAAGTGTTATACTAAGGAGCTTGATACAGTGATTACTATACTAGTATTATAAGAATGGAAGTATTATACTAAGGAGCTTGATACAGTGACTACTGTACTAGTATTATAAGAATGGAAGTGTTATACTAAGGAGCTTGATACAGTGACTACTGTAGTAGTATTATAAGAATGGCAGTGTGGTACTAAGGAGCTTTACAGAGTGACTACTGTACTAGTATTATAAGAATGGAAGTGTTATACTAAGGAGCTTGATACAGTGATTACTGTACTAGTATTATAATGAATGGAAGTGTTATACTAAGGAGCTTGATACAGTGATTACTGTACTAGTATTATAAGAATGGCAGTGTGGTACTAAGGAGCTTTACAGAGTGACTACTGTACTAGTATTATAAGAATGGAAGTGTTATACTAAGGAGCTTGATACAGTGACTACTGTACTAGTATTATAAGAATGGAAGTGTTATACTAAGGAGCTTGATATAGTGACTACTGTACTAGTATTATAAGAATGGAAGTGTTATACTAAGGAGCTTGATACAGTGACTACTGTAGTAGTATTATAAGAATGGCAGTTTGGTACTAAGGAGCTTTACGGAGTGACTACTATTCCAGAAATATAAGAAGGGAGGTATTGTACTAAGGAGCTTTATAGAGTGATTACTTTACCAATATTATAAGAAGGCGGTATTTTACTAAGGAGCTTTATATTGTGAGTCATATACCTATATTATAAGAATTTTTCTCTTTCTTCATCAGCGGTTCTGCCATTGTTATTATTGTTGACGTAATAACGATTAGATGTACATGTATTTTGGTTTTTATAAGGTTTTAGGGAAATGTGGAATAAATATATATTAAATACCAATGAATGAAACCAAAAGACATAATTAACTCATCAAGAAACAATACATTTATTTTGAGACAAAGTTTAAATCACCAGCATTATAGCTCTATAAACAAATGTTGCGACCATTTGTACCCAGGTAAACAGATGGTGACTTGGTGAAACAATATAACATAAGAATGAAATATAAAAAAAATAATCCAGAAATATTCTGACTTACTAGTATTAATCTGGAAATAGTCTAACTTAATAGTATTAAAGACAAAGAGCTCATTTGCCCCCCAGGCATTACGGATTAAATGGAAAGACAAACAATGGACTCAACCCTACACTGAAACCCTTTCAAAAGATTTCTCACTGGAACATTAAGACTACCAACATTGTGTCAGTTGTTACGATCTGTTTCTTTGTGGTGCGACTGTTCATAGCAGTATCAAAATGCATATTTTGCCAAGATATCACGGTTGCTGGTCACGTTCAGAAGGTGGTTGCTCATAGCAGAGGTCACTCATAACAGTTTTTACTGTATATATAGTTATCACATTGTTTGGATGGCTTGTACTTGTGGTAAGGAAGAAGCCCATCAATTTTAGAATCAGAACATTGTCAAACATTTGGAGTCAGAACAATGCCACTGTAACTGAAAGAGAAAGAAAATGGTTTCAGCATAATTGCCCTCCATGTACAGTTAGCATACTTGTGTATGGCTTGCATTTGGGGTAAGGAAAAAACCTCTTTATTTTCGGGTTCAAGGTTGCTGTCACTGGAGGGGAAAAAATGGTTTCTGCACAACTGACTTATAGAAGAAAAATATTTTTTGCATAGTAACTTTTGTTCTAGACTACTTACCTTAAGAAAATTGTGTGGATGATTTACACTTAAAGGATGGAAGAGCCCAGCTGATTTTCTGGATGAAGAGGTCAAAGGTTAAAGGTATTGTGGCTCAAAGGAAAATTGGTTTTATGGAAGAAATTTTATTCTAAGAGTAAATTAGTTGACATTGCTTTGTGGGTGGATTTCACTTAGAGTGATAAAGAAACTTGTTGGTGTTTGGTTCTAGTGGTGAAAGACAAGTCATGCTAGATCTAATAAAGAAAATTATGGTTTGGGCACATTTCATTTTGTTCCAGACCACATAACTTGACCAAAGGTTAAAGTCATTGAGAAGTGTTCGTCAGTAATCAACAGAGTAGTGCCTACATGTCCAATATGGGGCATGCCATTCATAGTACTCTTGTTAATTGTCATTACCACATATTGTAAAAGTGTCAGTGCCCCATAATTGAATCTAGATATATATTGTCAGCTTGTCATTTCCCATGTGGAGATTTGGATTTTGTGGAAATGATTTTCATTGTAAATCAGGGATGACACAAATCACAGGAATTAGACTTGGAATTATCAACTTTGTCCATTGCTAGAACCAGCATGGATGGACATGCTGTAAAAAAAAGTTATAGGCATATTTGTCAGTTTTTTTTCCTGACAAAATAGCATGCAAGAGGGGCACACAGGGTCTAGCTTTGAGGGACATAGGACACAAAAATTGCATGTATAAAGATATTACATAGTAGTCACATCAATGGTATATATTAATATTACACATAGCTCTTGATATCTTTACAGGTAAAATGAAGGGAATAGCCTTTATCAAGGACCCTGATGGTTACTGGATAGAGATATTTAACAACAATCACATAGCAGAGCAGCCCTTCATGAAAAATTAGTCACCCATGTATGCACATGTACTCATGGGAGAAGTCTTTTTCATTGTTGGATACTTGAATAAGTTACACACGCAAAATAGCTGGTTCAGCAATTGCTTAACTTTGTGAGAGTAGAACTTTAGGCTTAATAAGTTAATATTTCCATTTATTTTGTAAAAGGATTGTATTTATCCATATGGTGCAGTTTGATTTCTTAATTGCATGTCATATCATTGGCTATTGATCCGTATACTGCAAGTTTGATTTCTTAATTGCATGCCATATCATTGGCTATTGAACCATATGGTGCAGTTTGATTTCTTAATTGCATGCCATATCATTGGCTATTGATCCATATGGTGCAGTTTGATTTCTTAATTGCATTCCTTATCATTGGGAATTTATCCATATGGTGCAGTTCGATTTCTTAATTGCATGCCATATCATTGGCTATTGATCTGTATACTGCAAGTTTGATTTCTTAATTGCATGCCATATCATTGGCTATTGATCCATATGGTGCAGTTTGATTTCTTAATTGCATGCCATATCATTGGCTATTGATCCATATGGTGCAGTTTGATTTCTTAATTGCATGCCATATCATTGGCTATTTATCCATATGGTGCAGTTTGATTTCTTAATTGCATTCCTTATCATTGGGAATTTATCCATATGGTGCAGTTTGATTTCTTAAATATATGCCATATCATTAGGTATTTATCCATACAGTGCAATTTGATTTCTTGATTAAATGCCTTATCACAGGGTATTTATTTGCATGCATTTTGATTTGCTAATTAAATGCCTTATCACAGGGTATTTATCTGCATGGTGCATTTAGATTTCTGAATTAAATGCCTTAGAATGGTGAGCAGGATCTAGAAATCTAGTCATAAGAGTGTTTCTTAATGCTTAGCAAATTTGAGAAAAATAATACGTGCAAAATTTTCTTAAGGAGGAATAGCAGTTGGAATCCTCTGCATTGTTTGTTTTAAATTATACAGAATACCATAAATGTATGAATTTTAAATCATTTGACAGCGATTATCTAAGATTTCATGGACCATTTTATGAAACTTATAGTTAAATTTTTTATAAGGAATCAGATACTATCATGTAAATGCTAGGTTGATACAGTGTATGGGTTAATGCCTGTGGCGTATTGATACAGTGTATATGTTGATGCCTATGGTATAATTGATTCAGTGTGTATGTAGATGCCTGTAGTATAATTGATGCAGTATATATTTAGATGCCTATAGTATATTGATACAGTGTGTACTATATTTGCTGGCCTTTAAGTCATTCCTTTTTTTTTAACCAGAAAATCTAATCTTCTTCTTGCACCACAAATTGACTTGTATATGGATCATGTAATTCAAATTGCTTATGATATGTCATGTAATTGTTCGTATATAAAATATTCTCCCAAAAAAATAATGTGTCAAATAATGGAAAAATAATGTGTTAAAATAATTATCACTTTGAGGAAGAGATCACTTATGAAAAAATATAGGACTTGACTTTAATAAGAATTTAAAAATATATACATGATCGTCATTATTAAATTCATGTACATAAGATGTCATTGCACTAAAGCAACCTGCACTAGTAAAATACATTGTTCAAATTTTATTACAGATGTGTGCATTAGAATAGACAAGTTAGAAATTATATAAGCATAACAGAGACAGATATTTCACATTTTTCTTCTTGCACCACGTGATCAAATAAAATATGCCCCAATATGAGAGTAAGAGAAATTTTGTATAATCATGACAAAGACAGGTATTCCATTGCCCTTTTTTTCATGAAGTGTATATGACCTTACTGATAAAGAATAATCTTGTTGGGAGCAAAGAGGTTGTTGTACTCGCATGAAAATTACACATCATGTTTAATGGTTTATTCTTGCAATTTAACCTAACTAGAGTCTATATGGATGTAAATATTGTGAATATTTAAACTCTCTCCTTTCCTCCTTCTCTCTTTTGCTCTTTCTCTTTCTCTCTCTCTCTCTCTCTCTCTCACATATATTGGGGCATATTTCTTTTTTGATTATGAGTTGCAAGGAGAAAAATATGATGGAATTCATATGCCTTCCTCTCTTCAAAACAGTGATGCTTTTTCCCTATTGCAGATTATCTGAAATAGCATACAGTGATAACATTAATGTTCATCAAACTGGAAGTTCCTATAGTTTCATTCCACACAGCATCACAAATTTTATCCTATCTGTAGCTCAGTAAATTTTCAGGTCAGCATCATTATGTGTAACAAAAAGCACATAATTCATTTAAAATACTTCCTGTGAAAAGAATTAGGTACTTTTAGCTACATTTAGTAATCCTGATCTGAGAATTTACTGAGTTATAGAGAGGAGAAAATTTACGATGCTGTGTGGAATGAAGTTAAAAAGACAAAGTCAAGGTATTGATCTATCTTTATCTTATACTCAGCATAGACTTTTATGTGGAATGAAGGATGGAAAATTTAAAAAATTGCAAATTTCGACTTGGCATCAATTATTGGCAGACAAATATGGTATGTTGATTCCAATGGTATATTGGGACAGTGTATCGGTTGATTCCTATTGTATATTGGTACAGTGTATCAGTTGATTCCTATTGTATATTGATACAGTATATAGGTTGATGCCTATGGTATATAAGGCTGCAATGTTTAAACATGTAAACGGCTTGGTTTAGTTTACTGCATGTAAATGTTTACAAAATCCATAGACATGTAAATAAACGTGTGGCCATCACTGTTGTAAGAAATACCAGTTCCAGTTATATTGTACATTTCCGCATCTCTGCTTAAGAGAATTGTTAGTGGAATATTTCTGTTGTTAATATGTTCTTTTCTAAAGTATGCATCTACAATTTCACATAGAAATTACACATCGGGCTGATTTAGGGATAATGTGGATAAAAATTCTTTAAACTAGTGTTCGCTTTTAAACAACATGTTTGTCAGCAGAATCTTTGATTAGTAACAATTTAATTTAAAGAAATACAGTTTCAGATTTGTAACCCAGAGAATAGTCTCTTAATCACACTAGTTCCCACAACAACATAACATGTGCATATCCAGTCAGTTCTATTGTTGATTTTAATCATGTACATATGTAAAATCTATGTGCATATCCAGTGGGTACTATTGTCGAAATCATGTACATTTGTAACATTAATAAACAATGCCGATTCAATTCTAGGGAAGTTTTATTGACGCTGTCAGATATATTCAACAAAGAGATGTTACACAAATCCTGAGATAAGAGATACAGCAAATGAAGCATTTGCCAATTGAGAGACTTAACGACCTGTAAATTATGATATCTGTAAGCTGTTCAGTAAATCTAGCAGGTAGATAGGGAAAAGAGTTTCTAATCTTCTCTGTTAAACTCGATCAATTTGTTTGTTGTATACATTTAGAACCTTGGGTAAACGTTGCAGCCTTAATGGCATATTGATTCTAATTTTTAACTGATTTTTTTTTCCAACTTTTTTTTATTTTGATGACTTTGTTGTTTGTGTTCTAGCCTCATATAAACGGACACTTTATACGTGTATGCTTGATTTCATTTTCAAATAAGGACTTTATAACCATTTTGGACTTAAATTGTACTTATTTAAGAAAAGACTGTTAACTTTATAATGGGTATAATTGATATACATTTAATTTTAAGTGTTTAAACCTTGAATTATAGCAGAGCCAATTATATCTATGCAGGTTTACACAATATATATCTTTAATAAAGGAATATTTTCAAAATTTATTTGGCTTATTTTTTAGTCAAGTAGACCCGAATCTCTCTCTCTCTCTCTTTCTCATGGGTTTTATCAGTATGTTAAATCTTACATGAAATTACTGCAGAATGACAAAATACAATTTAGCCTTTATATATTACTACATGATAAGTAGGAAACTGGTTTGCTGATTAGTGTAATATTGTTTTTTTAACTAAGTCATACATGGTTATCATAGACATTTACTTCCAATGTATAAGTTAGCATTAGTATAGTTAATAATTTCACAGTACGAGGTGGCTGATTGTGAGGTCATGGTTTAGCCTTTCATTGTAATATTCATTAGGGCCCTCATCACTCAAAAAATAGATGCTGTTTGTGATATGAGTGAATTGTGTCATTTGCATTAAGCATGCACACCCCTTGTCCTATTTCGTTGATGGACATTCGCCTAATTTATTTATTTAAACTGATTACCACTTTTCCAATGATAAGTTACCCATATAGCGAACCAGTTTCAGCATTAAGTGTAACTGGTCTAATAAAGCAGACAAATTGCTGAAAATATGTTTTGATGGACCGTTGAAAGGGGCCTTCAGACAGGGAATATTCTGTATATATTTTTAACATGATTGATAAAAGATACTTAATATTCAGTATAAGGTCCTGAGTAATTATTAGGTAATTGGAGCCTAAAAGGAAGAAAATTTAAGAATTTTTGGTGTATCTTCAAGCATAGTTTGTTTATGGACATCAAACTTTATCTGCCTAAACAATTTTTCATGCCATAAAATATTCTGACATTGTGAAATAATTTTATTTACGCATTGATGATTTTAGATGGCAATTATAGTTATGCAGTGATCAGATGAGAGAGTCTGTCTGCTTTTAGAAAGTGAAGGAATGACTTATCAGGAAGGAATGGTAGATCATTAGGTAGAAATGGATTATCATTAGGAGGAATGGCCCATCATTAGGGAGGAATGGCCTATCACTCGAGAGGAATGGTATATTAGGGAAGAATGGCCTATCTTTAGTGAGAAATTGTTTATCATTAGGGAGGAATGGCCTGTCATTAGGGAGGAATGACCTATCATTAGTGAGGAATGAATTATCATTAGGGAGGAATGGCCTGTCATTAGGGAGGAATGACCTATCATTAGTGAGGAATGAATTATCATTAGGGAGGAATGACTTATTAAGGAGGAATGGCTAATCATTAGGGAGGAATGACTTATCATTAGGGAGGAATGGCCTATCAAAAGGGAGGAATGGCTTATCATTAAGGAGGAATGGCTAATCATTAGTGAGGAATGGCCTATCATTAATGAGGAATGGCTTATCATTAGGGAGGAATGACCTATCATTAGTGAGGAATGAATCATAATTAGGGAGGAATGGCCTATAAATAGGGAGGAATGGTTTATCATTAATGAGGAATGGCTTATCATTAGTGAGGAATGGCTTATCATTAGGGAGGAATGACCTATCATTAGTGAGGAATGAATCATAATTAGGGAGGAATGGCCTATAAATAGGGAGGAATGGTTTATCATTAAGGAGGAATGGCTAATCATTAGGGAGGAATGACCTACTGTTTGTGAGGAAAGGCTTATCATTAAGGAGGAATGACATACGATGGTTTATAGTGACAGCACGTCAATTACCGCAAGGCATCATTCACATTACTCATCAAGTAGCCTTGACAACAACTGACCGATATCCGCATCGACACTCAAACCACAGAGCAATTATTTTAAAACCTGGATGTAGCGGTTCTCTAAGAGATGTCATCATTTGCTCCCATTTAAAATGGAATCCTAATGCCCCTAAAGTCCTCCCCAAGAAAAAGGCCACTCCAAAAAAAGCCAAACGAACCCAAAAGAAGAAAAACAGCAACGGTGTCAAAACCAGGTCCAAGCCCCAGAAAAACAAAGTCCACAGAAAAAAGAAAAAGAAAAGGTCCCAGAAAAAGAAAACAGATTCTACCCCGCAAGAGAGACACATCGGCCAGGACGCAATCGTACATTTGCAAATCACGACTTGCAGCGACGGTGACCGCGTCTCCAGTAGCCTCAGATTCTCCCAATTCTCCGTTGCTGGTGATGCCTGCCAAGCCGAATTTGACGCCCGTTCTTCCTCATTAGATGAAACACGCGTCTCCAAGAACTTCTCCGACGACGGTGGCACCTCCTCCTTTTTAGTTACAGTAGGAGCTGCTCACAAAGTATCTGCCCCCAAAATCAATGTCCAAGAGAGATCGGGCATGTTACAGAGTTTATTGGATTTGTCCGATCAAGAACTGTCCCTATTTAGTCCTTTTCGAACCCCTCCAGGACGTTTGATGTCTGTCATCAAGTTGATACGCGTAACGACAATCAGTGGCAACGCACTCCAGTATAAAATAGACCATCCGTAAAGGATGGTGATCAGTGTGTTTGTGTTCCTGAACACCCAAAGATGTCTCCTCAAAGAAGTGTACACCGTCACCATTGTCATTCTCCTGTCCAAAAAGGAAAAGGATAAAGAAAAGGACAGTCTCGTCATCCGATATAACGCTTAGGCAAGCATCGACGTCACACCCAGAAAATACATAGTCGTCTAAAGAAAAAGGAGCAACCAAAGGGGAGGATTCTTTGGCGATTTTGGAAAACATTTCGTTACCTTTCTGACGAAGCGATAGTCCAAAAAATGGATAACAGGTTGTGTCCCAAGTCATCGAAGTCAGTGTATTTTTGTTTTGTGGTAAAGATGTCACCCTGCCCCCCCCAAGTAAACGTCCTTCACTCCCCAAAGGAAAGAAAAGGAAATGACTGCCTCCTCGTTTAGTCAAACATGGGGACATGTTTTCCCTCCTGTCCAAAGCTTCTCCATCCGTGCGAAAAAAAAAAACCTCATTTAAACAGCCTCCAAAGACGTCATCGATACCGTGTGAGAATGTTGTTTGAACGTCTTGAAAGGCACGATACCTTTGTCTAAACACCAGGGGAAAAAAATGCTTAGCCAAACATCGTCACGGAATTTTACCCATGTTAGGAACAACTCTTGTCAAAGGAATAGTAGGACACACAATGGGTCTCCTGGGAAGTGTTTTACCCATGCTTCCAAGAAGACAAAAGGGACCTCTGGAGTCAAGAGATCTTATAAGTGACCATTGAAATTGAAAAAAAAAAAACAACCTAAAGCCATCCAGTTACCATCCCCACTACCACTACTACCCTCGACTTCTACTCCAGAGGCACATCGGGTACGTAAAGCCGTTTCCAAACCACCGCTTCGCCCCGTCCAAAGTAGCATCAGCGAAGAGTGGATGACTTATTTCAAAAATGGAGAATGTGTTAGCCAGAATTACTACGATCCATCCCATCCTGCAGGTTACGGAGGAGTTTAGAAATTGTATCGTGCTGCCAAAACCCGTCTGAAAAGTCTCCGTTTACCTCAAGACGTGCAACGATGGTTACAAGAACAATCCAAGTACACTTTACACAAACCCACTTGGCGAATATTTTCCAGAAGTCGCACTTGAGTGGAGGGCATTGATTATCAACGGCAAGCCGATTTAGCCGATGTCTCTTATTTGGCAATCTACAATCGTGGATACAAATATTTGTTTTGTGTCATCGACGTCTTTTCTAAATTTGCCGGGGTCGTGCCATTAACTTTCAAATCGAGCAGTAAATTAGTGCGAGCCCTCAAACTGGTGTTGAAACAAATCAGTCGTCACCCTGTTCGATCGCAAACCGACAAAGACGCCGAATTTCTGAACCAAGCGTTCCAAAAAGAATTAAAGAAACGAGACATTCACTTTTTCACCACCGATAGTCCCAAAAACAGCCAACATCGTGGAACGTTTTCAACTCACCTTGAAAGAACGCACATGGAAATATTTTACGCATCAACACACTCTCAAGTACATCGATGTCTTATCGCACTTGGTTCAAGCGTAAAACCACTCTTACCATCGAAGGATCGGATGTGCCCCCCCCCCCCCCCCAAGAAGTGACTCGAGACAACGAAGTGACCGTTTTTGAGCGCCTCTTTGGTACGTACCAGACAGTGGCTGTCGCCAAGAAAAGTGGAGTGTTTTCAGCAGGAGATTAGGTGCGCACTGGCAAAACCAAAACGCACTTTCGACAATGGTTACATACCGAAATGGACCACCCAATTGTTTCGTGTCACTGGAGTGGACGAGTGCGTGGCCGTCATCCTGCCGTCTATTAATTAGATGACATGAATGGGGAAGTGTTAAAAGGAACGTTTTACTTGCCCGAGTTACAACGCGTGACCAAAAAGGAAGACGAAGAGTACGACATCGAAAACATTCTTGAACGAAGAACTCGTACAGTGGGCAAACGACGTGTCAAAGAAGTCAAAGTGCGTTGGAAAGGATATTCTCCCAGTTTTGATTCTTGGATCGATACTTCGTAAGTCATCGACTATGAAAGGAAGTGACCATCATGCCCATCAACACAGCCTCAGCAACCGCTGCCAACGTGACCACTCCTTCACCGAGTTCTTCTCTGCAAGATCTACAAACACAACCTTTGTGGATGTAGTTTAGAGAACCTGTGCCTGAAAAGCATATCGTCTTTTTCTGCCAAATCTGTGTGGTGTATTGTGTCATCGGTGCTGCCATTGCCAATTTGAGTTTGCAACAAGGAGACAAACGATTGTGGGCCATTTTACTGATCAGTTTTATCGGTTACCTTCTTCCCATTCCTTCCCTGAAATACTTCTCGAACGAAATAACGGAAGTCTTGTGCCCAACGTCAGTCACCACCCAAACAATAACAACAATCACCAAAATAATCCTCTTTTAGACACTCCTTTAGAGTGACTCCTCGGACAGCAGCAGAACTTTGGAATTATGAATAACTGCAACCAATTTCACTTAACGTTACCCAGTGACAGTTCCATGGAAGTATTGCCCAACAAAACCTTGTGCTGTTTCACAGCCAAATTACCTCAGGCCATCCAGTTGGTTCACAAAGCCCATTGGACAGTAGCTTTGGTGGAAATGATTCACTCGACACAAATCAAAAACATCACTGAAACTCAAAACACTTTTGGGGTCGAAGTTCTGGATGTCCAAGTGCAACAATACTTGAATGAAAACCAAACTGTAGATTACTCTAAGAAACGACAAGTATCCCCCACTACTCAACGATACATCTATACTGTGAAAATTCCGGCAGCCTATGATTTTAGCGGTCAACATTTGGTGGACACGATTGCTGCCAGATTCAATGCACTGTTTAAAAAAGTCTTGGAGAGAAAAAAAAGTGACACACTAGAGTACCATAAAACGGCTTGTCACCTACTGATGAAATTTCAGGGTGACAAAACGTTAGCCATTCAATTTTGTCCCGAATTGTTTAATATTCTGGGTGGGAATGTCAAGGTGATTAAGCTAGGTGAGCCCGTATAATTTATCACCAACAACATGTATTTTGCGAAATATTTTAGATTCCCTGTATGACTGAACCATAGACTGAATTTGTGTTGCAGTGTTTTCTTCCATCACTGTTGTGATGCTCGCTTGTTCAACGTGGAATTGTGAATGAATGAAAAAATTTCCACTCTCTCCATTTCTCACTTCTCGTTCTACCTAACAATTAAGATTATTTACAATATTTACATTTATTCAATTAATAATAGTAGTGTATACAAAGAGAATTCTGACACTGCATATAACTCAAATACCACAAATCCCTCAAAATGTATACTAGATCACAAGTTAGAATGAACACAAATAGATATGCAATTTGGAAAACCAACAACTTATTAAACAAATTTAGCAAACTGAACAGTTCAATAGGAAATAATTCAGCAAGCCCTGACACCTCTGGCAAGATTGGAGAAAACATGTGAAGCAATGGCACCAGTAACAGGTCTATTTCAAATGTTAGACCGGACAGTCCCCTTAATTTTCATATCATTCTTGGGCATTTTACATCTAGCCCCACCTCATTCTTAGTTATTCAGCGTCCGTTGGATGTTATTTCGTACAGACCGTGCGACGACCTCTTAACAACCAACACAGAAACCACAACAGGGGAAAACGTACCAATGGAATTGGGCGGAATGACCGAATCGTCCCAAATGCCCTCGCCCATTTCACGTAGACGGATATTGACCTATCGGGCGGCACTGAGAAAAGCAACATCACCGACAACTCTGCCTGCCCCGACCGGCTTGGAGGTGCTGAGCCTGTCACCAAACAAGGAAAATTCAAATAAAATTGGATTTGAATGCAACAACATGGCAACCTTGACAGGATCGCCAAACAAAACGAGAGGGCGCGGTGCTTCCGGACTTGTCGGGACTGCCGGACTTGTTGGACTTCCCTGTAATAAACTTGACCACAGAACACCCCTCTCACTCAGTTGAACACCTTACATTTACCCCTTACTCAACAATTAACCCACAATTGCCACAATTACCATCACCTACCATCCCATCTCCAATTAATTACCCACCAATGTGTCTGTCCCCGTTACCACCTTCACCAACCCACCGCTGTTCCCCGAACTAGAAATGTCAACAGGATAACCTAATGACAGATGCCCCAAAATCTACTACCACCAACAACAAGATTCAGAAAACCCAACAGGGAAATTTGGCTCAAACCCCACTATTACCACAAGGTAAAAATAAAAAGGGACTGACCAACTCAGTCAGATCAAAGAACCCGAACCACCAAAAGGCAAAAGAGGTCATACACTCCAGCCAAACCCCAGGCCCTTCAAATGAATCTAACACATCAGATTTAGCAGACCCAAACATGTACAATTTGCTACCGACAGAAGAAGAACTTATGCATACGTTATCACCGGAAAAGAAAAGAGCAAGGTCACCAGAAGAGATATTGAATCCAAAAAGGGGAAAAACTCCGATGAACGGAATATCCAAAGCAAAAAATACAACTAAGGCAATTATTTTTACAACAACCAAACTAATCAAGACCCCTATCAAAACAACAAAGGAAATAAAGACAACCACACAACCAACAGTAAGTAACACCAAGGAAGGGACAAAACAACAAACAAGAATGAATAATCGACCAACAATGGGAGATAAACAGGCAAAAAATCAATATCATAGTATAGACCTAATCTATTCATCGCCAGCAACAGCTCCAAACAACTCAACATAAGTACTATTAGTTTAGCATCCATTCTAACTAAAACTTATGCCGCAGCCTTCGAAATCATCCGACCAAGATCAAATTACATCATAGTCAGATTCAGCATCTCCAGGCAAGTAGCCCAATACATGGAGATACAGCAAATAGGCCCAACCAAAGTGAACGTAACAAGGCATAAAGCGCTCTCCAAAAACAACCCAAGCATAATCAAGCAGGACCCGACAAAGAACAAGAAAAAGGAGGAAAAACCTGATGCTGTCCAAAAACTCAATACCAAACAAACACTAATGACTGGACCTAAATCAATTATAACTTACAAAAAGGTCATTAAATTACATCAAAAATTGAATCACCTAAATAACAACGACATAACCTTAGAACTAATAAACCAGGGAGGTGAGACATCAAGAGCTTCCAGGTTTAAGTCGAGTCAAGGACAACCGACCAACATTATCCTACTAGACTTCTATTCAATTCCACCACTTCTCGTCTACTTTGATGGCCACTCGTATCCACTACTAGAATTCAATATCAAACCTCGCTTCTGCAGTCATTGCAAGTCATGAGGACACCAAGCCAGCAGCTGCAAAAAAAAAAAGATGCGACACTTGCGGCGGCAACCACAGCAGCAGATGCACATACTGAGGACAAAAATGTGCCAACTGCAATGGACCCCACCATCCCATCTCCAAAGACTGTCATTACACCAGAAGAGAAGAGAAAATTATAAAGGTGATGAAAGAACAAAACTTCCCTATGCAGCTGCCAAATCTACTCTCCAATCGAAACGCACCGTGCAGGAAAAGGAACAAACTCCACAAATACCTGCTATAACTGTGCCAAACCCAAACAAAACCATAAGCCCGCCCCTACCCAAGCCCACCCTAATCCAACAAAACAGCTGACAACAGGAACCACCCTCTTGCCCTCAAGCATCAATAATAATTAAAAAAAACAGGTGGATCTTAAACCAAAACAAGTAACCAAGGTTAACAATACTACTACTAAACCAACCAAATCAGACATATCGACCTTCGTCCGGGAGGTTCGAAACCAAGCAAAAACTGAAAATGCAGACCCACCACTACCAAGCAATGCAAGTAACAAGGGCGAAAGAAATGCAGGTAACACAAGTGCTTCCCCACATGAGGAATTCTCACATAACACCGTTCACTACTTAAAGAACCTCGTGGTGGGAATTACAGACATCTCTCAAAATCATCACACACCTTGTATCCCATTATTCAGGTTATTATCTGACTTACTGGAAAAACACCTCCAAACCAAATGCTAATTTGACCCTATAATTTACCAACATAATTATAACATTAGAAATTGATACAACTAAGAAAATTAATATAATAATCTGGCAATGGAATAGCCGGGGATTAAATATTAATAAATCGGAATTAATGATCAAACCTCAACAAACTAAAATTAAACCTGATTTGATAGCTATTCAAGAAACGCTTATCCATCAAAAAACTAAAAATATACCAAAAATCCCAGGTTATTCAGCCAGTAATTTCACTACGAGATATAATGAACAAAGAGCGGGTGGTTTAGCCATCTTTGCCAGTGACACACTCCCAAATACATCATTTCAACAGCACCCTGTAGCCACAAATGACCCCAACAATCCCACACCCCTTGAGTATCAATCGATAGTTATCGCCCAGGCAAGCCTCATGCCGTCTCCCCCCTTAACTATGCCCAACTCAACAGCACAACAAATGAATACATGATATGCGGCGACTTCAGCGCACATAGCAAAAGATGGGGAGGAAAGCACGAAAACAAGAGAGGCAAATTAATCGAAGAATGGATCACCAACAACAATCTGGTCATACTTAATGATGGTACTAAAACCAGAATTTCACCAGAGGATGGATCACTATCGGCAATTGACTTAACAATTTGCACACCCAGATTAGCGTCTATATCTAATTGGGAAGTAGATAGAGATTCCACGTTGGGCAGTGACCATTTCCCCATAATTATTACTACTAATTTAACTTAGTCCAGTTGCCACTTCCTCTAAAATTTCCAAGTGGAGATTGGACAAAGCCAACTGACATTCGTTTAATTCCTTGCTCGCCGGAATAGTTATAGCCAACCTACGGGAAGACGACATTAACAAATACAATCAAAAAAACCTTGAAGCGATCAATGCAGCCGCCACTCAAAGTATTCCCACTACTGGAACCAAAAACACCGCGAATGCAAAACAACCGATCCCATGGAGGAACGGCGACTGCAAAATATAATCAAGGAAAAAAAAGAAAGCCCTCAATTAATTTCGCCATACAGGTCATTTAACTGATTATACAAACTATAAAATACAAGGAAAACAAGTAAAGAATATCATTAAAAGAGCAAAGAAAAAATCTTGGCATAAATTTTGCTCCGCCCTTGAAATTAATCAATGCAATTCAATACAGGTTTGGAATAAACTAAAAGCAATGCGAGGCACAAAAGTAACAATATTCCAAATATCAGGGGTGTAATAACTGACAAAGAAGACGCAGAACAACTAGCAGCTTCGCTGGAATGAGCAAAAATGACATCCACATAGCCAGATTCCAAGCACATATAATAAAAATAGCGTATAAATATCATTACCTATTTACTGACCTTTATCCAAGGATTTCTCCCCTGAATGAACTGTTTAGCTTGGATGAATGGAAATCAGCAGTTAGAAATTAGAAATCGACCTCCCCATGAGAAGATAATATATGAAATATATAAGAAAATAGCACCCAACATGGAAGAAATCATATTAGATATGATTAATCAATCATGGCAGACATGACTAATTCCCCACAAATGGAAACAGGCTATAGTTATCCCGATCCCTAAAGCTGGCAAGGACGCCACATAAATATCCTCCCACAGACCGATCTCCCGTAGTGATACCATATGCAAGGTGACGGAGACAATGATAAGCAACAGACTCAAACATCACTTTGAAAGTAACAATCTTCTCTCACAAAACCAAAGTGGCTTCCGCAATAAAAGATCCACCCTATATCAACTAATAAGGCTCGAGTCCCGCATCAAACTTGCTTTTAATGCTAAAAGAAAGATAGACACCTCATAGCTATTTTCTTAGACCTTGAGAAAGCCTTCGATTTAGTTTGGACTGATTTTTTAATTGCCAAATTGAACCATTATGGAATCAATGGCAACATGCATAAATGGATTAAAACCTTTATAAAAGACAGACAAATCAGAACCAGAATCGGGGCACATTATTCAGAAGAATATGTGCTAGAGAATGGCACCCCACAAGGAAATGTCCTGAGTCCGACCCTATTTAACATCACGATAAACGATCTAGAACGCTCTGTTGACCTCAGCAAAATAGACCTATCGCAATTTTGCTGACGACTAATGCATTGCTAATGGAAAGCGGGCAACCCACGCAGCCAACAACTATTAACAGAACTACAAGTCAGTTTAACCAATATCGTCAAATGGGCCGACAAATGGGGGTTCAAGTTATCAAAAGGAAAAACAACGGGGATACTATTCTCCCCCCATAAAGGATACAACATAGAGCCCTTGTATATCCAAGGCGAACCAATCCAATTTGAAAGAGTGGCAACATTTCTAGGCATGTACTACGACCAACATCTCACATGGAACCATCACATCACTGAATTAATACCGAAATGTAGCGGATACCTTAACCTTCCGAAAAACAGCAAAGCTTTACAAGGGGGTGCAGACCAAGATACATTGCTAACACTTTACAGGGCATTAATCAGATCCAGTCTGGATTATGGATGTCAGATCTATGCATCTGCCAAACAATCAATTCTCAAACGCCTTGACATAATGCAAGCGAAAGCGCTGCGTATATGTACAGGCACACTCCGAAATACTTCTAAAGAAGAACTACAGATCCTAACAGGCGAAACATCTTTAACATTAAGGAGAGAAGAATTGATACTAAGATATGCAGCCAGAATTTCTATACAAAATCCGAGCCATCCAACAAGGAACATCATTAACAAAGGCAACATCCCATTTAGCCAGAGATTCGTCCCTTTCCCACCATCTGGGAAAATGAACCACACATTATGTAAAGAACTACAACTCGACTGGCTTCATGCAGAAATAATACGATATCCAGACCCTACTTCATGGTCAAGGAAAAAACCAATCATCAACACCCTAGCAATAACCTTCGGATCCAAAGAAGAACATCCTTTAGAAATAAGATTTGAAAAAAAATCCTTACTGTATTAGATAATTCTTATAAAGGTTTTTGTCAAAATATACAGAGAAGGGTCTAAATCAAACAACCCGGACAGAACTGCTGCAGCACTCACTTCCCGGAACTGAATAACGAAATAGGAAGCCGACTCCCAGATAAATGTTCAATATCCACAGCGGAATTCTGAACCATACTTGAAGCAGTAAAGACAGCATATCAACAGAGAATTCAGAAAATACTAGTAATAAGCGACTCACTCAGTGCGCTTAAAACACTGGAAACAGGCAACTCAAAGGGTCGTGAAAACGTCCATAACGAAATCTACTTGCTGCTTAACAACACGGAAAAACAAGACCAAATTATAGAATTCATGTGGGTTCCATCGCATATAAGCATCCCAGGTAACGAGAAGGCCGACCAAGCAGCAAAGAACGCAGTTAACAAACTAGAACCAGCCCACATCGATTACAACGTCCCAGCATTATACAGCATGATAACCAAACAAATTGTCTCTAAATGGCAAACACAATGAGATACATGCCTTTACTGACGTACGCTGTACTCGATTTAAAAAAACAGTGAGTCGCAATACCAAAGCACCGAAAACCAATATCAAACATCATTAACGGATCATTAAGCGAATCAATACAGGAAAAACCTTACTTGCAAGCAGTATGGTGAAATATGTCCTGGCTAATTGTGGATTTGGAGCAAAATGCGCCAATTGCATTGATGATGAAGACCTCAGGCATATTTTCAATATATGCCCGTAAATATGACGAACAAAGGAAAAATTGGAACAATACATGAAAAAAAAAATTGGTTCATCATATACCTATCCCGAACTTCTTTACCAAACCAATCCCAACCCCAATCCAACAAATGATGCCATGCTAATCTTCCATAAGGAGATTGACAAAATCAATAAAATATAAGCCAACCAATCCATATACTCAAACCGACCTGACACCTACAGTGATTACATAAGTAATGTACTTTAGTCACAATTTTAGAAGTAGGACTTAACCAATATACATCCATATAACATTAGATTGTGCATTATCGCACATCCCTCTTAGTGCGGCTGGGTGGGAAATTGAGAGTGGGAGTAGCATACGGTTTACAGCCCTAGTAGGGGCTAGTACCGACAGTGCGCGGGCCAATGCTACACTTCCACTTATCACCCACTTCGACGCCTTGAGCTGTCCAAATGTATCTATTAAGCAATGCAATAGGTGGTCGGTAATTAAGTAACCATCATTCATGACGAATCGTCTTAAAATATACTAATTATGACTGGCCAACAAAAACTAAAATTATACGGTTGCTTAAATCCAAGCCTTCAGGGTCCGCTGTACAATGCGGCAACAAATTGACTCATAAGATAATTAGAAATTAGAGTAACAAACCAAAATTAGATCTATACGGTGGCTAAAAACCCAAAGCCATCAAGATCAGCCACACATGTGCTACCAAATTATATAATTAGGAAATATGTCCTTAAAATATTGAACTGTAAGGTGACTAAATTCCAGTCATCAGGCTCCCGCACAAGGCGGAAATAATTATATTTAGAATAGAAACACCAAATATTACTCGATTAAATAACTTTTGCCTAAAATAGACTAGGAGATTCATCTTGCCATCCAGATCTGTATCTTTTTCTACAAGCAGCACAAATGATTTTCCAAATTATAAATACGGCAAAACGACTCTCTTACTATTCGGAAATTGATACCGGATGTAGGGCGCATCCCTTCCACTGAGTCCGATCCTCCTTTTCCAACCCCAGACATGTACCATCTAGGTGAGTGCGTGTGGACCATTCCTCACGAGTCCCGTGAGACTTTAATGTCTCGAAATCGGACTACCAAATAGCACTTCCTATGTGCATTAATACGTTGGGTAGAAGTGGCACCATTCCTTCATCTTCTAAAAATCAATTATTCTATAATCAAAACGACTGACTGACCATCAGTCTGGCTTCATTCCATCATTCAAGCTCAAGACGTCGACCGGTGAACATCGCACAGCTCTACTTAGGAGCCGTCCACGTGGCGCCTATGAAATTACCACGAAGAATGGTGATAATGATGAGCCACCTGCCATAAACGGACTAAGTTGTTTGCCCGGGACGGCAATGAGTATTGCCAAAATACTTCACCGGAAAACTACGGCTTGGGGACGGATGGAATCAGATTTCCTACGGCGCCATTTAAGGGTCCTTTTTCAGAGCCTCAGACTGGTACTTGTCAATGTTGCATTAGGTCCATGAAATTTCATGAGACATGAGCTGGCACGGGGACCTGCAGAATTGCGGAGGAACAAAGAAAGATGGCCGATAAATACATACATGTCAACGGTCTCCACTACTGAATAATAATGGAGAGTACTACAGATGTAAAAGTGTGACCTTACACTCCAAGTATACAAGCCATTTCATACCAGCTGGGAATCAGCAGTCCGTTTGCTGTTTGGATCCCTCGTGCCTAACAAATTGCCTTAGGGAGTCATCTAGTTTCCATTTGGCTGGAAACTGCTTTTGATTATATCTCTATTTTCGGTATCCTAATTTGACCTGTTTCGATACCGCCATCAAAATTTTTATTCTCCTATTTTTCCCTTATGCGTAATACAAACTATTCATAAGTCATTTTGACATGATGATTGGTATTTAATTAGCATATTGAATGTACACTCTGTACACTAAATTCCAACTTTCGAATGAATCATTATCAAAATTTTGGACTCAGTTGATTTGAACAATTGCATATGTGGCTTACACATTATTGGCTTTTGTATTGTCCATTTATACAACTGGACTTAATTTGAAATAAGTACGGGCTGGCGTTTTTAGGAGTACACGACATCCATGGCCAGCTTGCCGAGTTCCTTGCTTCCTTGCCTCTCTCGGACATCGTACATTGACGGATATGTGGAACCATCTCCACCCGTCAAAAAAAAAACAAAACAGGTGTCCTAATGTGACGTCATTACTGCTGACCAATCGTAGCAGACGTTACATACTGCTTGGGTTGACACCTGGTGCGTTTAATCTCGGCTGAATACCAACTTTTATCATGAGTGCGTGTTGGGTTCATTCCTACTCATGACGGTTCTACATTCAGGTAGTTAGGGACTAATTAGTCCTAGGACCTGATGCCCAATTTAATAAGTGTTCTTTGAACACATAAATGCCTGGGGAGATGAGGCACTAATTCCTTCCCCCAGGATCAATTAAACATCTTGCGGTGCAACCGTCGTACATACCCAGTCGGGCGAAAACGACGTAAATTTAAATAATCAATCAGTCAGTCTGGCTACCCATCATTGATTCATCAACTAAAAGAAGATGAGCAGATTCGCCAAATTACTTGAACTCCAAATTCACCTGGAGTATGCCAGGCGCCTCCTGGACGAGCTGGCCATGGGGGCGATTGCAGAAATTGCAAGAATTGAAGAGGAATAGGAGAGGAAAAATAAGAAAGAAAAGGATTAAAGAATTCTGCCTCACCTCATGCTAAGGCATCTGTATGAGGTCAAGCCTGAAGTAAGGACGCTTCCAGTGCAATGTCAGCTACAGCCACAGCCACGACAACCACTACAACCAGCACCAAGAGCCGTGATCCTCCAAACGGAAAACTGTGAAGAAGAAATAAGGAGGCCAGATCATCCCCGGGTGTGGCATTGGAGAAGTAGGGAAGCCTTCGCTATCCCAGAAACGGAAGATTGGGGTGCTGATGCCACTCAAGCTGCCTCTGCACTCCTAGCAGCTTCAGTCAGTTGGAACAATGACTGGAGCCGCCGTTGTGTCTGTGGTGCCTGGCCTGGAAGGTATTACCATTACCTAGATGCATCTGGAGGTCAAAACAACATCCCATCTCAGGACTACCCCAATACTCTAGAAAAGAGACCATTCAAGTTTCCGATTTGTGTGAATGTGGAGTAGTGTGATTATAAACATTAACTCCTTTCCTAATATATATATATATATATATATATATATATATATATATATATATATATATATATATATATATATATATATATATATATATATATATATATGTGTGTGTGTGTGTGTGTGTGTGTGCGCGCAAGCCCTCGTACGTTTGTGTGGATAGTAGATAGTGTTTTTTTTTCCCTCCTTCCCGTGTGTGGATAGTAGATATTGTGTTTTTTTTCTCCTTCCCCTGTGTGGATAGTAGATATAGGTTTTTTGATAGTATATTTTGGGTTTGTATGTGTTCGGGTACGTTAGTGTGGATAGTAGATATTGGGTTTTTTGATAGTATATATATTTTTTTAATACCTTTCCTTTCTGTGTGGATAGTACATATTGAGGTTTTTTATAGCATATTTTGGGTTTGTATGTGTTCGCGTAAGTTTGTGTGGATAGTAGATATTGGGGTGTTTGGTACTTTATTTGGGTTTTTTACCCTTCTCTTCTGTTACAGGAAGTGGTGGACAATTTGGGGATCATAGAAGAGATGCTGGTAAAACTGGATGAGGATCACTGTTCTTACAGGAACCATAGAATCAAGATGGAAATGAACAATTTGAGAAAGCCTAAGGAAAACCTAAGGGAAGTGATGAAAAAAGAAAAAGAGGAGAAGGAGGATGAAAAGGATAGAAGAAAAACGAGAGCCTGGAACGAAAACCTAGAAAAAGAAGAAGAAAATGAGAAGAGGAAGAAAGAGGAGGAGGAGAAGGAGAAACAGGAGGAGGAAAAGAATGAGAATAAGAAAACAAAAAGTGTAAGAAAGAAAATAAGAAGCTGGTGAAAGAATAGAAGAAATTAGAAGAAAAAGAAGGAACCCAAAGGAGATATTCAGGGACACTCATATGCCTCGAAAAGATTTGCTTTGTTGCCTAAATATTTTGTAGTCGGTTGTATAGTTGCTTGTGTGATAGATTGATGCTCATCAATCTATTTATGTATGTTGTATATATTATACATATCTGTCTCTGTCTATAAAGAAGTTCTATGTCCCACCCCGCCAAGCGCTGTTTTATTGTTATAGTTTATGATCTTGCTGAACTTATCCTTCACCCGCTACCCGCTGAACTAGCTGAATTTACTCACCACCCGCTACTCGCTATCCTCTGGACTATCTGTAGTTACCCGCCACCCGCTACCCGCTAAGCTAGCTGAACTTATCTGATACCCGCTAACCGATACAACAACCCCATTTTCCTTTGTCCGTATACAGTCCGAATATTCCCCTTGTTAGATTCCCACTGTCCGTAAACGTTCCCAAGGGAGTCTGAAAAATCTTGTCCGTAAACGTTCACAATGGTTTTTTGACTGAGATTTCCCTTGTCCGTAGGGTATCCCACTATATTACTCTCAGTTCCGTTCACCATCGAATATTTTAAACCAACATTGGCTCAGCTGAGAAAAGAATGAGCTTGACTGCTATTCAACAAGGACGTTCTTGTTCGGGTAAGAGATACTGGACAAAGATGATCCTTGCAAGATTCTAGCGTAATCGGAATGTTTTTTAATGAAAGGGGTGCCAAACCACCAGAACGCACCACTGCTGGAGATTTAAGTATTCCCGAGGAAGAGGGCTCTTATTACTGCATGACAAGTATGCAAGTCGTAAAGAATAACTCGTTATAAGTGCATATATGCTGAGATCGGAAAAGGTCTACCTGTCATGCAAATAAAATACGATATTATTAATGGAAGAACTATGACAGAGCCTCAGTCTTACCGACGTGAAAAAAAAGTAATCGAAGTAATTAAAGTACAAACGCACATGCTTCATCGCAGATGCTATCTGCGGGCTCGTTGCGGTAGTATCTGTCGGTATTGGTGTGGCTAGAATCACGACATCATCCATTGTAGGTGCAACAATCGGTATTGTTGTCGAAGCTGTATCGAAGCAACTGGTGTCTCTGATGGAGAGAGCAAGTTAATTTCTATTCGACTGCATTAACGAGTACGCTTCTATTCCGAATTGCACGTGACCACACATATCAGTCTCAATACGATCAGTAAATTGTACTCGGTAGCAATCGAGGATAAAATAATCAGTGCGGTCGAGTTTGAGACTTTCCTGGCGGAAATGAAAATCACAGACAATTTCAAGCACAAATAAGAGACCGTGCGGTTGCAGAGTTACAGAAAGTAAAAATCGAGTTACAACAAACAAACTAAACAATCTTCATGTACTGTAAATATTGATCGCTACCATAGATTTGCCTGCAGGTCTGAACAACATCATCACTCTCTACAGTATTTTCCTTTCCACGATCACTGCATGATATAGTAGTATGGAAGTGCTGTTTGGTCTTATTCGATACCATATGGGGATACGATACTCTAACCCCAATAAAATAGAGACAGTTTCTTGACACCAACAATTCCAGATTCGGAAATAAATCACGCATATTTTTCTCAGTTCTTCTGCGTGTGAATGGGACAGCAAATCGACAAGCTTCAAGAGAACGAAGATATGCAAATCTGCTGACATGCGCCAAATCTATCATGGTATTTGTATTGATGTTCTCAATAGTTATTAATTTACTGCAGTCTATTTCAATATTGTTACGACTCTGTAGTCATAAATTAAGTAGCAAAATGAGGCAAAACCAACACGTTTTGTAAAACATAACAAATAATCTAATTATCAAAGTTATAAATGAAAAGGTGAGAGAAACTTACAGTATTATGAAGTGAATCCAAAATAAGCTTGAAAGTGTTCTATTAAAGTAAAAAAGAATGAAAAGTTCCGTATAAATTTCAGAACCGGAAAAGTACTGGTCGGCCAAGAATCGTTACCTTGTCTAAATGGCGTTTCCAGAAGAACTCCTTTGAATAATGCACAATAGTTCCAAAATAAATTATAGTCCAATGAGTTATAAATGAAAAGTTTAGAGGAACTTACAGCATTATGAAGTGAATCCAAATTAATTTTGAAAGTGTTATATTAAAGTGAAAAAAGAATTAAAAGTTCGTATAAATTTCAGAACCGGAAAAGTATTGGTCGGCCAAGAATCGTTACCTTGTCTAAATGGCGTTTCCAGAACTCCTTTGAATAATTTACAATAGTTTCAAATTTTATGTAGTCCAATGAGCACTTTCTATTTCCATTGAACAATCCAAATAAATGTTTTTCCTCTCAGATAATATCTAAGTATAACATAAAACACGTCTGCAGACTTGATGTTACAACAGGAGCACAAGACATGTAAATGACTCCAAAGTATTTATGAAATCTGATTGCTCAGTTCTCTCCTAACATACACATTGAAAGTGTCTATTACGATTATATGTCGCAATATACCCAACGTGACAGATCGTGTTACTCAGTTTAATGTTTAAAAATATCTATTCATTTTACCTAACTCATCCAACAGGAATTAGCTTAATTAATTCTTCTAAAAGACCATCTGATCAATCTTTCCACTATGAAAATAGGCCGAATCTTCTAAACATATGTATAAATAATTATATTATTAGTAATAGTCAACACGTAAGTAAGCATATATTTACAGATCCTATGCAATTTTACTTTCTTTAAAATCAAATCAAATCTTTACAGTTATACTCCTGAATAAATAAAGTGTTTGTAGAACTGTACAAAGTCACCGTAACTTTGTAGGACTGCAGAATCCATTCTACTGCTGTAGACCAACTGATAAATAACAATATTATTCGTAATGCATGAGAGAGAGAGAGAGAGAGAGAGAGAGAGAGAGAGAGACAATAGTTATTTCTGGTGAAAATATAAATATTTATGACAAAGACTAGGAAAGGATAATATGTGTGATTCCTCTATGCATTGCTGAGCCTTGATAATGTGTGCAAGGTCAGTGCACCCATACTGGAAATGAAAGTCAGTTCCAATGAAGCATTTTTCTCATTAAAGGCGGAGACAAAATTGCAATCTCTCATTTGCTATATTACCATTAGTTCTTTTCTATATATTTCACTAATCTCCCCAACAACAAATAGGTCATGTTTCTCTCTGAGAGAAATCAAGCCAGGTAGGATATTAAAGTAAAGAGAAAAAAAAAGTACAAAAGTGAAGCACGTAAAACTCGTAAAATGTATTTTATTCTCCAAATGTTTACTGTAATAAAAATCTAAACGTACGAGATCCTACAGTGCTGTACTTCATTACAGTGTTCCAGAAATATGATAAAGTCACATTTTTCTGATTTAATAATTAGCAACGATAAACTATTAATACATTTTGATACAATCGGACCCCCACCCCACTTCATCTGGAGTATTCTTAAGCGAATAACGAATGGTCCCGTATTATTAACCAATCATCATCGCACTCTGCATTTTTTTCAAGACTGTCAATATGGCAGCGCCTATGTAGATTTTGTTGCACCCAAATGATAAGTTTTCTAAATGTTCATGATATCTTAAGAATGAGGCCAATAATCATGTCATGGAGTCGATATGTAGCCATGAAAAGTGGCATACTTGGCCCAGTTGGATCAATAGCTTGTTGGCGGTGTTTGCTTAGTACTGAAAGAGGACAAACGACAATGAACGTTTTTGACAGGAAAGCAAAGCGTATCCAGCGAGATCGAACTACAATATTGCCTGATTACAAAGTTTACGAATATCTTAAAGATGAGGTACATGCAAAATGCAAATTAAAACTCAAAATCCTTTGACCAAGATCTGTGCTTATTAAACTGACGGGTCATATATATATATATATATATGTATATATATATATATATATATATATATATATATGGGTGTTTCTTGAATGAAACGTTGCTTACATTTCCAATAGACATTTGTATTTGTTTCGTCAAAGAATAATATATATATATATATATATTATATAGTATTTATATATATATATATATATATTAGTCCTATAATGTAAGACATAGCACATGTTTTTGTTTTAGTGCTATGTCTTACTACCCAAATAACGACCTTGTATAGCCTGTACATCGGAATGAGTAGTCAAAGTTTCAGGAATATCTCACACACTTGGCCACCTATATGGACACACTTCCATTAATTTATGTGTAATTAATATACTTACTGTGCAGTCTTTATGCTGGCGGAATGAAAATATGACACTAGCAAATGAAAGCATTTTCATGTTCTGTTGACATACATTTTAATTTGTTGCACTGTGACGGTAGTCGAGGTATGCCGAAGTATGTTTAAGTAGGTTCATGTGGGGGATATGTTTCTTGAACGAAACGAAACGTTGCTTACAGTTCCTATAGGCATAATATATTTCTATTCGTTTCATTAAAGAATAATATTTCAACTTAACCCAATTTAGGCATTCCTGGCTTTCATCGTTTTCCAGCAAACTGAAATGTAGGCCAACTCAACTTGAAAACAGGTCCATTTTTTTTTGTGAGAATTTGAATTTATTAGAGAAAAGACATCAGGGTAAATAACATCTGGTAAAAACATTATAACTTTACTTTGTAGAAAAGCATCATTATTGGTTGCCAGTTGTGTGTGATATTCCTGAAAATTTGACTTTTGTTACACTGTTAATCAACATCAAAACATGCTACACAGTGCCGTTATTTAGGCAGTAAGACCCATTACCTCCACAGAACAAAACTATTGGGTGATGTGTCTTACGTTGTGGGATTAATATATATGTAATGTGTGTCTCAAGAATGAGTCCAATAATCATGTCATCTCATAATATTAAAGATAACATGGCTTTTAAAGTGTTGGTATAAAACAATTTGATATATCAATACTATTGTTATATCAAATTGTGATCTGTCCATGGTACAATGATATACATATATAAACATTCTTACAATGGTGCCCTTACAACTGTGTACTCTCCACTCATTAATAATTAGTGATATATGAAAAAAACAATAAAAAGTATTAATAATACCCATTAACTAAATGAATTTAATATGGTACACAGTTTCATTGCAGTCCTTTCAGCTTTTCATTTCCCTACCCCTCATGTATAAGGGACAAAATATGTAGATATCTGGAGTGAGAGAGAAAAAGAATTTGGGCTGATACAAACCTTGAAATTGAACTTACACCAAGTAACATATAAGAATATGGTTCCTCGTAAGGGTTATGTGTGCACTTTCCTTTAGATTTATCTACAGTGTTTATATAATCAACGATACAAAGTTGCAAACCCAGTCTGCATTATATGGTAAATTTCTCGGTTACATGGTACACATACTGTGATGTATTTAATGTTTTGTTGTTTCTTAAACCTATTATAATGTTCTAAAAATTGATTAAATATGAAAATGTCCAAAGCCCCCTCTGTAGCAAGGTACGGGTGAAAATCTATGATAGTCAAACCGACCAAAGGAAGAGAGAGAGAGTTTTATGGTCAGTAGTACTGTTATTCAGGCAGAATAATGACTTAGATCATTGACTGTAAATATAATAAAATATTTTAATTACCTCTTGTTGGTTCATCATTTCGTTTAGTTTCTATTCCACACTAAATTCCATGCTAAAGTATGTGATTGGCTAAGCTAACCATGTGTTTGTAGTGCTCCATTTTTTTTCATTAAAACCACCATTCATTTTTAAATCATAAGTGTGTCCTATATTGATTTAATCAATGTGAATAAAACTAAAACTCAAAAAAGAAAACAATCAGTTTATCAATATGCAAAGGTGATTGTAAATAGCAACAAAAGGCACAGACCTGCATTTTGAAGCAGACACACTCTAAAGGGATGTGAGTTCATTCACTCGGTCAATACACAGTTGCCTGTAGTCAGTCGTAAACATCGTTCAAGGGTCAGTTACATGTATTTTTATGGGATGTAAATAAACTAAACGTACAATATGTATGCTGTATCAATGATATACCACTCATTGTATACATTTTTCATTAAAAGGAAACTCGATAAGCCTTGTTCCCTTTTAATGAAAATTGATAAATCTCATGGTATAGCATTGATACAATGTACTTACCATGCATATAAAAAATCTGACATGTTAATTTTCAACCAGTAATTTAACAAGTTCCATGAGTAACAGCAACCATCACCTAACTAAAACTTAAACCCACATGGAACAAGGTTGAAGGTAAAAACTTGTGGTGCATGAGAACTCACAGTGTAAATAGACTTTTAAACTGCTATATGCACAGACTCAATGGATTTCTGTTGAGAAATGCAAAGTATATACCTGAAGTTATAATTATATAATGACACTAATAGTGAAACAGATTAGATAGATACTGTTTAATACAACCAGGAGTCAAACCAGTGCATTGAGTAACAGAACATAGCTCTCGTATACCCGGATCACTGCCATCTCACCTCTGTCTGCATGGGTTTGAGTCCAAGGCTCGGCTAGCGTGGGTATGTGGGAAAGCCTGCCAGTAGCTTCCGTGGGTCGGTGGTTCTTTCCTGGGTTTTCCAGGGTTCTTCCTCCCCCAGTTATACTGGCCGCCATGTATAGCCTATCTTGTGCTGAAAAATGGCGTTAAACCCTAGAACAACAACAACAACTCTCGTGTACCAGTGCCCTAAATCAGTGAACCATACACTCCTCTCCGAAAAGCATGGTGCAAGGTTGAAAGTAAGGATTTAAGGTTCATGAGAACTCACATGCAAGTGGAATTTACTAGTAACACTCAGCAATATGCATAGACCCTGTGGCTTCCTGTTGATTAGATTAAAGATTTAGCGCTATCTTTGTTATATAATGCTATTTTTATTTAAGTCTTTGCTGTCTGTTTGGTTCAACAAGTTATATAATATTGCCAAATAATTTTGTTTTGATTGTAACTTAAACTTGATGGCATTATAAAGATATCACTGAGTACTAGCAATCCACCAATCATCACAGTGGTATATATTCCTAATTAATTAGACAGTGGTATATATTCCTGATTAATTAGACACTGGTATATATTCCTGATTAATTAGACAGCAGTGGTATATATTCCTGATTAATTAGATGCAGATTACTTTAAATTATCCTTTGAATCTTGAGTACATTTTCTTTGCAGAGTTTTTAAACATCTTGATCTCTCTGTGCAGTGCACATTAAAAACCAATATTTTTATTTTATGCTGAAATATAAAATATTGTGTTAAATTGCTGTGTTCTGTAAAGTATAGTTTGGAACAAATTTAATTCTTACACAGGCCTGGATTCTGTGCTTTGGTTGGGGACTCCCAGGATTTTATTTGGGACTCAGCATTTTTTAATCCAAGATTCTTTGACTCAGTTTGTTTTTTTAAAACAAGGGAAATCCCTATTAGTCTAAGATAAGGATTGAGGTAATCCCTGAAATGCAACAAAATCTGCTACTGGATACAAAAATAGCAAGTAAATTTCTTTTATCTCTTCATGGCATTTATAAATGCAAACCAATTTAAAAATTATCTATTTATAGGCTTGTTATGCTACCCACTTGAAATATCTAATGGGAGAAAACCTAAGAGTTCATATTGCACCCAGGAGACAGATCCAGAAATATAATTTGTGGTGGAGGTCTACACAAGTAGGTAATGGGGTCTGTGTGATGGAACCCTTTTTTTCCATGGGAACGTTCTGGTTGTTTTGCACTCATTTTGGGGTTGGTGTATGTGCACTGGCTCTGTCCCACCCCATGCCTCCTTTCCCCAGATTTGCCACTATCACTTCCAATCACCACCACCCCCTGGAGCTTTTTGTCTTTAATCATGACCTTAATCCTAATTTTAAAGTTGATTAGGGGTAAAAATTAGTATATTATCATTATATATATTAATTGCTAATAAGTCATAGTTCTTCTTCTCATAATAATTATTTATATTTTTTAATATTTGTAAGGTCACAGTTTCATTTATTATGTTTGCAGGTTGGATTCAGAGTAGCTGACAGAGTGTTTGATGTTAAAAGGTTTGATGATTTATTAATTCTAATTCTGAATGTAGACTTATATTTCACAAACTTGTACACCACATTCAAAGAAAAAAATCATCAGTTTTATCACAAAATTGTAACATTCACATGCATTGGGGGACAGGGACATTTGGTAAAATGGATGCGGCAGCTGTTGATTTTCAGTACTCTATGTCTAGAAATGGACCTGACAATATTGTCCTTTATAGACATGTGTCCTTTATATAATGGAAACTGTCTAAAGTACTTGTACTCAACATGTTTTTCCATTTATTATCATTTTGCTTCAAATGTTTTGGAACACTGGTGAAAATGGCTACTTTATTGTGCTAGGGACTCATACAGGAAATACTGAAAGTTAATTTTTACAGCGTATTCATTACTATTTTCTGAAACTGCACTTTTTAAATTTTTAAAACATAAAAAAACTGAAAAAGTTATTGCCTTTTCTTAACTCATTCGGCCCCAGAGGTTTTTGTCGTTTTTGCCTGAAATGTGCATAGAAAAGACATGGGCGAGGGCTATGTCTGAATACATTGTAATACATCGGCTTTCAACAGATTTTCCATGAGACTAATGCCTAGTTGTATTAGAAACATCATTTTCCATTGGTTATTTTGCTTGTGCATGAGCAGAAGGGTAAATGTTGGAGTTTTTTTTTTTTTTTTTTGCCTAATGGACCCATCATTTTTGTATGGAGACTGCAATTTATTCCAAATGCCCACCTTATCCTAGCTTTTGCAAAGGTTCACCTGTCTGTGTGCAGTTAAGACAGTTATGCCTTAGATTTGAGGCCAAAAGGTCTAAAATCCAGACACAAAATCACATTCTGATTTCGAGTGAATTTTGGGTGAAAAAAAACCGGGTCCAAAAATTGAGGTTTTTCTCTCTGTATTTTGTAGTGCAACTAGAACTTTCAGATTATTTTATATCATTTTAGAGCTAAATCTGTCTGATTTTTTTAAATACCACCCACGTTGGTGTATCTTAAATGACCTTGATGCTGCAGAGCTTAGAAGTAGGGTACAGCCTCATTACGCCTACAGACGGGATCAGGGCCGAATTGGTTAATAACAATTTACCTCAGAAGTTCATGAAGTGAAAATAGGCTTGCAGTGCGCAAGCATCTTCTATGAGATGCACAAAAAAGTAAAGCCTGCTCTCAAACCCAAATGTACCCTATCATTCAGGGGATGCTCATCAGTTATTATGTACTTTTGAGAGAGTAACATATGTAATGTGAAGTTGTTTGCATTTGAAACATGCACGATGGAGAGAATGTTGGCATACCTCTATGCTACTTTGATATAATGTGGCTGACATTTCTGTGAATATTGTACTTATGGAAATTGTACATGAGCAAAGCACATTAAAGGTTCTTTGAAAGTTTCACATCTGGAGTAAGGCCAAGCTGTATATTCTATAACCCATATTACACCCATTAATCATACACCAAAATGAAGGGAATTAAAGGTTATTTGAAGAATATCCAAGCTATACAAGGTCTTTTTCAACCAGTCCATCCCTGTTCACATTGTATGTACAACGAACCCATCATGTTCATAGTGTATGTACAACGAACCAATCATGTTCATAGTGTATGTACAACTAATCCATCATGTTCATAGTGTATGTACAACCAATCCATCCTGTTCATAGTGTATGTACAACCAGTCCGTCATGTTCATAGTGTATGTACAACCAATCCATCATGTTCATAATGTATGTACAACCAATCCATCCTGTTCATAGTGTATGTACAACCAACCCATCATGTTCATAGTGTATGTACAACCAATCCATCCTGTTCATAGTGTATGTACAACCAACCCATCATGTTCATAGTGTATGTACAACCAACCCATCATGTTCATAGTGTATGTGCAACCAACCCATCATGTTCATAGTGTATGTACAACCAACCCATCATGTTCATAGTGTATGTACAACCAACCCATCTTGTTCATAGTGTATGTACAACCAACCCATCATGTTCATAGTGTATGTACAACCAACCCATCATGTTCATAGTGTATGTACAACGAACCAATCATGTTCATAGTGTATGTACAACTAATCCATCATGTTCATAGTGTATGTACAACCAATCCATCCTGTTCATAGTGTATGTACAACCAATCCATCCTGTTCATAGTGTATGTACAATCAATCCATCATGTTCATAGTGTATGTACAACCAACCCATCATGTTCGTAGTGTATGTACAACCAATCCATCATGTTCATAGTGTATGTACAACCAGTCCATTATGTTCATAGTGTATGTACAACCAACCCATCATGTTCATAATGTATGTACAACCAATCCATCATGTTCATAGTGTATGTACAACCAGTCCATTATGTTCATAGTGTATGTACAACCAACCCATCATGTTCATAACGTATGTACAACCAACCCATCCTGTTCACTGTGTATGTACAACCAACCCATCCTGTTCATTGTGTATGTACAACCAATCCATCCCTGATCATAGTGTATGTACAACCAACCCATCATGTTCATAGTGTATGAACAACCAATCCATCCCTGTTCATAGTGTTTGTACAAACAATCCTCCCCTGATCATAGTGTATGTACAACCAATCCATCCCTGTTCATAGTGTATGTACAACCAATCCTCCCCTGATCATAGTGTATGTACAACCAATCCATCCCTGATCATAGTGTATGTACAACCAATCCATCATGTTCATAGTGTATGTACAACCAATCCATCCCTGATCATAGTGTATGTACAACCAACCCATCATGTTCATAGTGTGTGTTCAACCCATCCATCCTGTTCATTGTGTATGTACAACCAATCCATCATGTTGATAGTGTGTGTACAACCCATCCATCCCATTCATAGTGTGTGTACAACCCATCCATCCTGTTCATTGTGTATGTGCAACCAATCCATCCCATTCATAGCATGTATACAACCCATCCATCCTGTTTATTGTGTATGTATAACCAATCCGTTCTGTTCATTGTGTATGTACAACCCATCCATCCCATTCATTGTGCATGTACAACCCATCCATCCCATTCATTGTGCATGTACAACCCATCCATCCTGTTCATAGTGTGTGTACAACCCATCCATCCCATTCATTGTGCATGTACAACCCATCCATCCCATTCATTGTGCATGTACAACCCATCCATCCCATTCATTGTGTATATACAACCCATCCATCCCATTCATTGTGTATGTACAACCAATCCATCCTGTTCATTGTGTATGTACAACCCATCCATCCCATTCATTGTGCATGTACAACCCATCCATCCCATTCATTGTGCATGTACAACCCATCCATCCCATTCATTGTGTATGTACAACACATCCATCCCATTCATAGTGTGTGTACCACCCATCCATCCCATTCATAGTTTGTGTACAACCCATCCATTCTGTTCATTGTGTATGTACAACCCATCCATCCTGTTCATTGTGTATGTACAACCAATCCATCCTGTTCATTGTGTATGTACAACCAATCCATCCCATTCATAGTGTGTGTACAACCCATCCATCCCATTCACAGTGTGTATACAACCCATCCATACTATTCATAGTGTGTGTACAACCCATCCATCCCATTCATAGTGTATGTACAACCAACCCATCATGTTGATAGTGTATGTACAAACAATCCATTCCTGTTCAGTGTGTGTACAACTCATCCATCCTTTTCACTGTCTATGTACAACCAGTCCATCCCATTCATAGTGTGTGTACAACCCATCCATCCCATTCATTGTGCATGTACAACCCATCCATCCCATTCATAGTGTGTGTACAACCCATCCATCCCATATATAGCATGTGTACAAACCAATTCATCCCTGTGCATAGTGTATGTACAACCATCCCATCCTGTTCATTGATTATGTACAACCAATCCATCCCATTCATAGTGTGTGTACAACCCATCCATCCTGTTCATTGTGTATGTACAACCAATCCATCCCATTCATAGTGTGTGTACAACCCATCCATCCCATTCATAGTGTGTGTACAACCCATCCATCTCATTCATTGTGTATGTACAACCCATCCATCCCATTCATTGTGTATGTACAACCAGTCCATCACATTCATAGTGTGTGTACAAACCATCCATCCCGTTCATTGTGCATGTACAACCCATCCATCCTGTTCATAGTATGTGTACAACCCATCCATCACATTCATTGTGCATGTACAACCCATCCATCCTGTTCATAGTGTGTGTACAACCCATCCATCCTGTTCATTGCGTGTGTACAACCAGTCCATCCTGTTCATTGTGTGTGTACAACCAATCCATCCCTGTTCATAGTGTTTGTACAACCAACCCATCCCATTCATTTTGCATGTACAACCCATCCATCCCATTCATAGTGTGTGTACAACCCATTCATCACATTCATTGTGTATGTACAACCAATCCATTTCATTCATAGTGTGTGTACAACCCATCCATCCCATTAATTATGCATGTACAACACATCCGTCCCATTCATAGTGTGTGTACAACCCATCCATCCCATTGATAGTGTATGTACAACCAACCCATCCTGTTCATAGTGTATGTTCGGGGCCCCATGTGGCCGAGTAGTCTAACGCGCTCTCTGTTATGGATCACTGCCATCTCACCTCTGTCTGCGTGGGTTCGAGTCTCAGATTCAGCTAATGTGGGTATATGAGAAAGCTTGCCAGTAGCTTCTTGTGGGTTGGTGGTTGTTTCCGGGGGTTTCCAGGGTTCTTCCTCCACCATTAATATTGGCCGCCATGTATAGCCTATCGTGTGCTGAAAAATGGTGTTAAACCCTACAACAACAACATAGTGTATGTTCAACCAATCTATCCCATTCATAGTGTGTGTACAACCCATCCATCCTGTTTACTGTGTACGTACAACCAATCCATCCCATTCATTGTACATGTACAACCCATCCATCCCATTCATAGTGTGTGTACAACCCATCCATCTCATTCATAGTGTATGTACAACCAACCCATCCTGTTCATTGTGTATGTACAACCAATCCATCCCATTAATTATGTATGTACAACCAATCCATCCCATTCATACTGTGCGTTCAACCCATCCATCCCTTAAATTGTGCATGTACAACCCATCCATCTCATTCATAGTGTGTGTACAACCCATCCATCCCATTCACAGTGTGTATACAACCCATCCATACTGTTCATAGTGTGTGTACAACCCATCTATCCCATTCATAGTGTATGTACAACCCATCCATCCCATTCATAGTGTGTGTACAACCCATCCATCCCATTCATAGTGTATGTACAACCAACCCATCATGTTGATAGCGTATGTACAAACAATCCATTCCTGTTCATAGTGTGTGTACAACCCATCCATCCTTTTCATTGTGTATGTACAACCAATCCATCCCATTCATAGTGTGTGTACAACCCATCCATCCCATTCATTGTGCATGTACAACGCATCCATCCCATTCATAGTGTGTGTACAACCCATCCATCCCATTCATAGCATGTGTACAAACCAATCCATCCCTGTGCATAGTGTATGTACAACCATCCCATCCTGTTCATTGATTATGTACAACCAATCCATCCCATTCATAGTGTGTGTACAACCCATCCATCCCATTCATTGTGTATGCACAACCAATCCATTTCATTCATAGTGTGTGTACAACCCATCCATCCCATTCATTGTGCATGTACAACGCATCCATCCCATTCATAGTGTGTGTACAACCCATCCATCCCATTCATAGCATGTGTACAAACCAATCCATCCCTGTGCATAGTGTATGTACAACCATCCCATCCTGTTCATTGATTATGTACAACCAATCCATCCCATTCATAGTGTGTGTACAACCCATCCATCCCATTCATTGTGTATGCACAACCAATCCATTTCATTCATAGTGTGTGTACAACCCATCCATCCCATTAATTGTGCATGTACAACCCATCCGTCCCATTCATAGTGTATGTACAACCCATCCATCCCATTGATAGTGTATGTACAACCAACCCATCCTGTTCATAGTGTATGTTCGGGGCCCCATGTGGCCGAGTAGTCTAACGCGCTCTCTGTTATGGATCACTGCCATCTCACCTCTGTCTGCGTGGGTTCGAGTCTCAGATTCAGCTAATGTGGGTATATGAGAAAGCTTGCCAGTAGCTTCTCGTGGGTTGGTGGTTGTTTCCGGGGATTTCCCGGGTTCTTCCTCCACCATTAATATTGGCCGCCATGTATAGCCTATTGTGTGCTGAAAAATGGTGTTAAACCCTACAATAACAACAACAACAACATAGTGTATGTTCAACCAATCTATCCCATTCATAGTGTGTGTACAACCCATCCATCCTGTTTACTGTGTACGTACAACCAATCCATCCCATTCATTGTACATGTACAACCCATCCATCCCATTCATAGTGTGTGTACAACCCATCCATCCCATTCATAGTGTATGTATAACCAACCCATCCTGTTCATTGTGTATGTACAACCAATCCATCCCATTAATTATGTATGTACAACCAATCCATCCCATTCATAGTGTGTGTACAACCCATCCATCCCATTCATTGTGTGTGTGCAGCCCATTCATCCTGTTCATTGTGTATGTACAACCCATCCATCCTGTTCATAGTGTATGTACAACCGATCCATCCCATTCATTGTGTATGTACAACCCATCCATCCCATTCATAGTGTGTGTACAACCCATCCATCCCATTCATAGTGTGTGTACAACCCATCCATCCTGTTCATAGTGTGTGTACAACCCATCCATCCCATTCATAGTGTGTGTACAACCCATCCATTAAATTCAGTGTGTGTACAACCCATCCAACCTGTTCATTGTGTATGTACAACCAATCCATCACATTCACAGTGTGTGTACAACCCATCCATCCCATTCATAGTGTATGTACAACCCATCCATCCCATTCATTGTGCATGTACAACCCATCCATCCCATTCATTGTGCATGTACAACCCATCCATCCCATTCATAGTGTGTGTACAACCCATCCATCCCATTCATAGTGTATGTACAACCAACCCGTCCTGTTCATTGTGTATGTACAACCCATCCATCCCATTCATTGTGCATGTACAACCCATCCATCCCATTCATAGTGTGTGTACAACCCATCCATCCCATTCATAGTGTATGTACAACCAACCCATCCTGTTCATAGTTTGTGTACAACCCATCCATCCCATTCATTGTGCATGTACAACCCATCCATCCCATTCATTGTGCATGTACAACCCATCCATCCCATTCATTGTGCATGTACAACCCATCCATCCCATTCATAGTGTGTGTACAACCCATCCATCCCATTCATAGTGTATGTACAACCAACCCATCCTGTTCATTGTGTATGTACAACCCATCCATCCCATTCATTGTGCATGTACAACCCATCCATCCCATTCATAGTGTGTGTACAACCCATCCATCCCATTCATAGTGTATGTACAACCAACCCATCCTGTTCATTGTGTATGTACAACCAATCCATCCCATTAATTATGTATGTACAACCAATCCATCCCATTCATATTGTGTGTTCAACTCATCCATCCCTTAAATTGTGCATGTACAACCCATCCATCCCATTCATATTGTGTGTACAACCCATCCATCCCATTCATTGTGTGTGTACAACCCATTCATCCTGTTCATAGTGTGTGTACAATCAATCCATCCCATTCATAGTGTGTGTACAACCCATCCATCCTGTTCATAGTGTGTGTACAACCCATCCATCCCATTCATAGTGCGTGTACAACCCATCCATCCTGTTTATTGTGTATGTACAACCAATCCATCCCATTCATAGTGTGTGTACAACCTATCCGTCCCATTCATAGTGTGTACAACCCATCCATCATGTTCATAGTGTATGTACAACTAATCCATCATGTTCATAGTGTATGTACAACCAATCCATCCTGTTCATAGTGTATGTACAACCAGTCCGTCATGTTCATAGTGTATGTACAACCAATCCATCATGTTCATAATGTATGTACAACCAATCCATCCTGTTCATAGTGTATGTACAACCAACCCATCATGTTCATAGTGTATGTACAACCAATCCATCCTGTTCATAGTGTATGTACAACCAACCCATCATGTTCATAGTGTATGTACAACCAACCCATCATGTTCATAGTGTATGTGCAACCAACCCATCATGTTCATAGTGTATGTACAACCAACCCATCATGTTCATAGTGTATGTACAACCAACCCATCTTGTTCATAGTGTATGTACAACCAACCCATCATGTTCATAGTGTATGTACAACCAACCCATCATGTTCATAGTGTATGTACAACGAACCAATCATGTTCATAGTGTATGTACAACTAATCCATCATGTTCATAGTGTATGTACAACCAATCCATCCTGTTCATAGTGTATGTACAACCAATCCATCCTGTTCATAGTGTATGTACAATCAATCCATCATGTTCATAGTGTATGTACAACCAACCCATCATGTTCGTAGTGTATGTACAACCAATCCATCATGTTCATAGTGTATGTACAACCAGTCCATTATGTTCATAGTGTATGTACAACCAACCCATCATGTTCATAATGTATGTACAACCAATCCATCATGTTCATAGTGTATGTACAACCAGTCCATTATGTTCATAGTGTATGTACAACCAACCCATCATGTTCATAACGTATGTACAACCAACCCATCCTGTTCACTGTGTATGTACAACCAACCCATCCTGTTCATTGTGTATGTACAACCAATCCATCCCTGATCATAGTGTATGTACAACCAACCCATCATGTTCATAGTGTATGAACAACCAATCCATCCCTGTTCATAGTGTTTGTACAAACAATCCTCCCCTGATCATAGTGTATGTACAACCAATCCATCCCTGTTCATAGTGTATGTACAACCAATCCTCCCCTGATCATAGTGTATGTACAACCAATCCATCCCTGATCATAGTGTATGTACAACCAATCCATCATGTTCATAGTGTATGTACAACCAATCCATCCCTGATCATAGTGTATGTACAACCAACCCATCATGTTCATAGTGTGTGTTCAACCCATCCATCCTGTTCATTGTGTATGTACAACCAATCCATCATGTTGATAGTGTGTGTACAACCCATCCATCCCATTCATAGTGTGTGTACAACCCATCCATCCTGTTCATTGTGTATGTGCAACCAATCCATCCCATTCATAGCATGTATACAACCCATCCATCCTGTTTATTGTGTATGTATAACCAATCCGTTCTGTTCATTGTGTATGTACAACCCATCCATCCCATTCATTGTGCATGTACAACCCATCCATCCCATTCATTGTGCATGTACAACCCATCCATCCTGTTCATAGTGTGTGTACAACCCATCCATCCCATTCATTGTGCATGTACAACCCATCCATCCCATTCATTGTGCATGTACAACCCATCCATCCCATTCATTGTGTATATACAACCCATCCATCCCATTCATTGTGTATGTACAACCAATCCATCCTGTTCATTGTGTATGTACAACCCATCCATCCCATTCATTGTGCATGTACAACCCATCCATCCCATTCATTGTGCATGTACAACCCATCCATCCCATTCATTGTGTATGTACAACACATCCATCCCATTCATAGTGTGTGTACCACCCATCCATCCCATTCATAGTTTGTGTACAACCCATCCATTCTGTTCATTGTGTATGTACAACCCATCCATCCTGTTCATTGTGTATGTACAACCAATCCATCCTGTTCATTGTGTATGTACAACCAATCCATCCCATTCATAGTGTGTGTACAACCCATCCATCCCATTCACAGTGTGTATACAACCCATCCATACTATTCATAGTGTGTGTACAACCCATCCATCCCATTCATAGTGTATGTACAACCAACCCATCATGTTGATAGTGTATGTACAAACAATCCATTCCTGTTCAGTGTGTGTACAACTCATCCATCCTTTTCACTGTCTATGTACAACCAGTCCATCCCATTCATAGTGTGTGTACAACCCATCCATCCCATTCATTGTGCATGTACAACCCATCCATCCCATTCATAGTGTGTGTACAACCCATCCATCCCATATATAGCATGTGTACAAACCAATTCATCCCTGTGCATAGTGTATGTACAACCATCCCATCCTGTTCATTGATTATGTACAACCAATCCATCCCATTCATAGTGTGTGTACAACCCATCCATCCTGTTCATTGTGTATGTACAACCAATCCATCCCATTCATAGTGTGTGTACAACCCATCCATCCCATTCATAGTGTGTGTACAACCCATCCATCTCATTCATTGTGTATGTACAACCCATCCATCCCATTCATTGTGTATGTACAACCAGTCCATCACATTCATAGTGTGTGTACAAACCATCCATCCCGTTCATTGTGCATGTACAACCCATCCATCCTGTTCATAGTATGTGTACAACCCATCCATCACATTCATTGTGCATGTACAACCCATCCATCCTGTTCATAGTGTGTGTACAACCCATCCATCCTGTTCATTGCGTGTGTACAACCAGTCCATCCTGTTCATTGTGTGTGTACAACCAATCCATCCCTGTTCATAGTGTTTGTACAACCAACCCATCCCATTCATTTTGCATGTACAACCCATCCATCCCATTCATAGTGTGTGTACAACCCATTCATCACATTCATTGTGTATGTACAACCAATCCATTTCATTCATAGTGTGTGTACAACCCATCCATCCCATTAATTATGCATGTACAACACATCCGTCCCATTCATAGTGTGTGTACAACCCATCCATCCCATTGATAGTGTATGTACAACCAACCCATCCTGTTCATAGTGTATGTTCGGGGCCCCATGTGGCCGAGTAGTCTAACGCGCTCTCTGTTATGGATCACTGCCATCTCACCTCTGTCTGCGTGGGTTCGAGTCTCAGATTCAGCTAATGTGGGTATATGAGAAAGCTTGCCAGTAGCTTCTTGTGGGTTGGTGGTTGTTTCCGGGGGTTTCCAGGGTTCTTCCTCCACCATTAATATTGGCCGCCATGTATAGCCTATCGTGTGCTGAAAAATGGTGTTAAACCCTACAACAACAACATAGTGTATGTTCAACCAATCTATCCCATTCATAGTGTGTGTACAACCCATCCATCCTGTTTACTGTGTACGTACAACCAATCCATCCCATTCATTGTACATGTACAACCCATCCATCCCATTCATAGTGTGTGTACAACCCATCCATCTCATTCATAGTGTATGTACAACCAACCCATCCTGTTCATTGTGTATGTACAACCAATCCATCCCATTAATTATGTATGTACAACCAATCCATCCCATTCATACTGTGCGTTCAACCCATCCATCCCTTAAATTGTGCATGTACAACCCATCCATCTCATTCATAGTGTGTGTACAACCCATCCATCCCATTCACAGTGTGTATACAACCCATCCATACTGTTCATAGTGTGTGTACAACCCATCTATCCCATTCATAGTGTATGTACAACCCATCCATCCCATTCATAGTGTGTGTACAACCCATCCATCCCATTCATAGTGTATGTACAACCAACCCATCATGTTGATAGCGTATGTACAAACAATCCATTCCTGTTCATAGTGTGTGTACAACCCATCCATCCTTTTCATTGTGTATGTACAACCAATCCATCCCATTCATAGTGTGTGTACAACCCATCCATCCCATTCATTGTGCATGTACAACGCATCCATCCCATTCATAGTGTGTGTACAACCCATCCATCCCATTCATAGCATGTGTACAAACCAATCCATCCCTGTGCATAGTGTATGTACAACCATCCCATCCTGTTCATTGATTATGTACAACCAATCCATCCCATTCATAGTGTGTGTACAACCCATCCATCCCATTCATTGTGTATGCACAACCAATCCATTTCATTCATAGTGTGTGTACAACCCATCCATCCCATTAATTGTGCATGTACAACCCATCCGTCCCATTCATAGTGTATGTACAACCCATCCATCCCATTGATAGTGTATGTACAACCAACCCATCCTGTTCATAGTGTATGTTCGGGGCCCCATGTGGCCGAGTAGTCTAACGCGCTCTCTGTTATGGATCACTGCCATCTCACCTCTGTCTGCGTGGGTTCGAGTCTCAGATTCAGCTAATGTGGGTATATGAGAAAGCTTGCCAGTAGCTTCTCGTGGGTTGGTGGTTGTTTCCGGGGATTTCCCGGGTTCTTCCTCCACCATTAATATTGGCCGCCATGTATAGCCTATTGTGTGCTGAAAAATGGTGTTAAACCCTACAATAACAACAACAACAACATAGTGTATGTTCAACCAATCTATCCCATTCATAGTGTGTGTACAACCCATCCATCCTGTTTACTGTGTACGTACAACCAATCCATCCCATTCATTGTACATGTACAACCCATCCATCCCATTCATAGTGTGTGTACAACCCATCCATCCCATTCATAGTGTATGTATAACCAACCCATCCTGTTCATTGTGTATGTACAACCAATCCATCCCATTAATTATGTATGTACAACCAATCCATCCCATTCATAGTGTGTGTACAACCCATCCATCCCATTCATTGTGTGTGTGCAGCCCATTCATCCTGTTCATTGTGTATGTACAACCCATCCATCCTGTTCATAGTGTATGTACAACCGATCCATCCCATTCATTGTGTATGTACAACCCATCCATCCCATTCATAGTGTGTGTACAACCCATCCATCCCATTCATAGTGTGTGTACAACCCATCCATCCTGTTCATAGTGTGTGTACAACCCATCCATCCCATTCATAGTGTGTGTACAACCCATCCATTAAATTCAGTGTGTGTACAACCCATCCAACCTGTTCATTGTGTATGTACAACCAATCCATCACATTCACAGTGTGTGTACAACCCATCCATCCCATTCATAGTGTATGTACAACCCATCCATCCCATTCATTGTGCATGTACAACCCATCCATCCCATTCATTGTGCATGTACAACCCATCCATCCCATTCATAGTGTGTGTACAACCCATCCATCCCATTCATAGTGTATGTACAACCAACCCGTCCTGTTCATTGTGTATGTACAACCCATCCATCCCATTCATTGTGCATGTACAACCCATCCATCCCATTCATAGTGTGTGTACAACCCATCCATCCCATTCATAGTGTATGTACAACCAACCCATCCTGTTCATAGTTTGTGTACAACCCATCCATCCCATTCATTGTGCATGTACAACCCATCCATCCCATTCATTGTGCATGTACAACCCATCCATCCCATTCATTGTGCATGTACAACCCATCCATCCCATTCATAGTGTGTGTACAACCCATCCATCCCATTCATAGTGTATGTACAACCAACCCATCCTGTTCATTGTGTATGTACAACCCATCCATCCCATTCATTGTGCATGTACAACCCATCCATCCCATTCATAGTGTGTGTACAACCCATCCATCCCATTCATAGTGTATGTACAACCAACCCATCCTGTTCATTGTGTATGTACAACCAATCCATCCCATTAATTATGTATGTACAACCAATCCATCCCATTCATATTGTGTGTTCAACTCATCCATCCCTTAAATTGTGCATGTACAACCCATCCATCCCATTCATATTGTGTGTACAACCCATCCATCCCATTCATTGTGTGTGTACAACCCATTCATCCTGTTCATAGTGTGTGTACAATCAATCCATCCCATTCATAGTGTGTGTACAACCCATCCATCCTGTTCATAGTGTGTGTACAACCCATCCATCCCATTCATAGTGCGTGTACAACCCATCCATCCTGTTTATTGTGTATGTACAACCAATCCATCCCATTCATAGTGTGTGTACAACCTATCCGTCCCATTCATAGTGTGTACAACCCATCCATCCTGTTCATAGTGTGTGTACAACCCATCCATCCCATTCATAGTGTGTGTACAACCCATCCATTAAATTCAGTGTGTGTACAACCCATCCATCCTGTTCAATGTGTATGTACAACCAATCCATCTCATTCATAGTGTGTGTACAACCCATCCATCCCATCCATAGTGTGTGTACAACCCATCCATCCCATTCATAGTGTGTGTATAACCAATCCATCCCTGTTCATAGTGTATGTACAACCAATCAATCCCTGTTCATAGTGTATGTACAACCAAACCATCCTGTTCATTGTGTATGTACAACCAATCCATCCTGTTCATAGTGTGTGTACAACCAATCCATCCCTGTTCATAGTGTATGTACAACCAATCCATCATGTTCATAATGTATGTACAACCAACCCATCCTGTTCATTGTGTATGTACAACCAATCCATCCCATTCAGTGTATGTACAACCAATCCATCCTGTTCATAGTGTGTGTACAACCAATCCATCCCTGTTCATAGTGTATGTACAACCATTCCATCATGTTCATAATGTATGTACAACTAACCCATCATGTTCATTGTTTATGTACAACCAGTCCATCCTGTTCATTGTGTATGTACAACCAATCCATCCCATTCATAGTGTATGTACAACTAACCCATCATGTTCATAGTGTATGTACAACCAGTCCATCCTATTCATTGTGTATGTACAACCAATCCATCCTGTTCATAGTGTATGTACAACCAAACCATCCTGTTCATAGTGTGTGTACAACCAATCCGTCCCATTCATAGTTTATGTACAGTCAATCCATCCTGTTCATAGTGTGTGTACAACCAATCCATCCCTGTTCATAGTGTATGTACAACCAATCCATCATGTTCATAATGTATGTACAACCAACCCATCCTGTTGTGTATGTACAACCAATCCATCCCATTCATAGTTTGTGTACAACCCATCCATCCTGTTCATTGTGAATGTACAACCCATCCATCCCATTCATAATATGTGTACAACCCATCCATCCTGTTCATTGTGTATGTACAACCAATCCATCCCATTCATAGTTTGTGTACAACCCATCCATCCTGTTCATTGTGTATGTACAACCAATCCATCCCATTCATAGTTTATGTACAGTCAATCCATCCTGTTCATAGTGTGTGTACAACCAATCCATCCCTGTTCATAGTGTATGTACAACCAATCCATCATGTTCATAATGTATGTAAAACCCATCCATCCTGTTCATTGTGTATGTACAACCCATCCATCCCATTCATAGTGTGTGTACAACCCATCCATCCTGTTCATTGTGTATGTACAACCAATCCATCCCATTCATAGTTTATGTACAGTCAATCCATCCTGTTCATAGTGTGTGTACAACCAATCCATCCTGTTCATAGTGTATGTACAACTAATCCATCCTGTTCATTGTGTATGTACAACCAATCCATCCCATTCATAGTGTGTGTACAACCCATCCATCCCATTCATAGTGTGTGTACAACCCATCCATCATGTTCATAGTGTATGTACAACCAGTCCATCCCTGTTCAAACTAGAATTTATCAGCACATCTTGTAGCACATCTTGTGAATAATTATGGCAAATTTCAGTTTCCTTTCGTTTAGCATAGCTTTGGCTGCTGTGTTGAGAAAACTTAATGCACATATTCGAAAAGGTCACTTTTCAAAACCATATGGTACTGGAGCATGGTTTGAGGTTGCTTGTGTGAGGCTCAGGTACTAATACTTTTTTATGGAAGAAATGCATGATAATCAGCTGGGCTGTTTAGATGCTTGTGATATCCATTTTTAAGTTATACAACCAAAATAAATCATATAATTGAAATATTTATTTGGACCTTTATGGTTATATTCAATGTTTTTTGGAGCATAGATAGTGGACAAAACACAAGGCAAAGTTGCTTGCATAACAGTGTAGCAATATAGAGAAAGTCACTATTTACATGTCTTTCACCTACATGAACTGAATTTTACTTTTCATTACTGTTAGGAAAGCTGTGCGATCTCAACAGAACATCGAATGAAAATTACTTCTTGTGTGTGTAGGAATCGTACTTGCAATTTCACAAACAACATTAATTTTGCTTTCCTGTTTAATACAGAAATTAATTTATGTAGTGTATGCATTACTATTTTGTGAAAATGCACTTATTAAATTTAATAGTATCAGAAAACTAGATAAGTTATTTTTGGTTTTTTTTCACACTTTATCTTTATACTTTACCCCTGAAGTGGAAGTAGCCATGCATTACTAGCAGTCTTGTATGAGATGCGGGTTGGAAGTAAGGCCTAGCTGTGTACTCGTTTAACCCAAATCAACCCCTTCATTCAGATATCAAATAAAGCAGTTTGTATGTTTTTAAAACACATCCTAGGATATCCATATTCCTTTTTTCATAGCATTGATTACAAATGTGGAAAATAAATGGGATATCTCCTCTCTTAAATTATTACTCCTGTGCAAAACTGCAGAACTCTGGAGCATTTACACGAACATGTATGTAATTGTAAATATAAACTCATCAATGTGATAATTCAGTCTCATTTTGTAACAGTTTTTTTGACATACATTTAAACTATATGCATTTATAAATGTATGTCAGAAATATTTAGGCATGTTTACTGGAGATTCCTGCAGTTATGCTTATGAACAGGTGTCATACATATATAGTATGACCTACTATAATGCAGTGGTTGGGTTCATTAGAACCTGAGCTTGTTATAGACCAAACCATGTTTAACTAAGTCACTTAGCTGAAGAAAATGATACATGTACCAAGAAAACTGGCCAGGGCGGGGTAATAAAAGTGGGTGCAAAAATACATGCTTTTAAATAAAGGAAGACAAAATAGTCTGAAATACACTTATTGATAACTTACATTTGTGTAGTACAATCAATAATCCATTAAGTACTGTAAACGTATATAGAAGAATCCATGGAATTGCGAATAAATCATACTTTATAAAATTCATGTATCAGTCACATCCCGTTAGAAAACACAAATAACACATATATAAAAAATGGTAGTCTTCCTTTGATCTATTTCCAGTTGTCACAAAACAGTTCACTATGGTATTGATGCTAGTAGCACATGACTATAGTTGTTCACATGCTACATGTACATGTGCTTAAATTGGCCTAGATTTTGGTTAGCTGGAGACAGCTATCATCTTGCTGAGGCTACCCAGGGCATGAGGCTATTCATAGGGAAATGAAAAAATGTGAACAAATTTTTTTTTTTTATAGATTTCTTTGTGAGATACTTCTTTAGTTACCTTGATGGCTAGATATCTATGATTTCAAAAGATTGCAGTTTTAATTTGGATTTTATGCTGCCATTGGTAACAATCATAAACATAAACTGTCTTCCTGCAAAACGGAAACTTTCATGCACAATAAACATCTAGCAATCATTTTTGTAAATGCAACAATCTATCAGATTCCATTGCTTTTATTTAAGTTCGGTGCTGACTTCATGTGGGGGCCTTGAGTGGCCGAGTGGTCTAAAGCACTTTCCGTTACGGATCACTGCCATCTCACCTGTCTGTGTGGGTTCGAGTCTTGGATTCAGCCAATGTGGGTATGTGAGAAAGGTTGCCAGTAGCTTCTCATGGGTCAGTGGTTCTTTCCGGGGTTTTCCCGGGTTCGTCCTCCACCATTAATACTGGCCGTCATATAAGCCATTCGTGGGCTGAAAAATGGCATTAAACCCTACAACAACAACAACTACAACAACGACTTCATGTGATGAGAGGTTCTTTGTTTTTATTGAAGATTGTAGTCAGCTTTCTTTTGAAGGGTGTATGTGTATTTGAATTCACTGCTAAAGGACAACTTTTAAAGACCAAACAAAACTCATATGTTATTGCAGTGGTAACATCATATAATTATTGAACATTGATTTAGACTGAATTTGTTTTAATTTGCTTTGTATTTATACAGAATAATTGGTGCTTCAAAGGTAATCACTTTTCTTTGAAGTTTCAGCAAAACTACTTTTTCTAGATACATTTAAAAAAAAGGGATTAGCCATTGCTTAATTGATTGTAGCAGTTACTGCTCCTGCCATCAATGGTTGGTCATTTGTAGGCTAGTACCAGTTTGAACAGGATGGATTGGTTTTACATACACTATGACTTTTGGAGTGTATCGCAGCATACACTACTCAGACCAAATGTAAGCATAAGCAGACAGTGATATAAACATGCACTGTTAAGATGGTTTGGCAATGTGAACAGTGAATTTGTTTATATAACAACAGATTCCAATGCATTTTATATCAAGTTTGTGGCTTCACATTCATGGTGGATCTGAATTTCCCCACTCCAAGGCCAAGATACAGGTATAAACAGCCAACAACGTTGCAAAAACAAAAATCACCAGATGGTATGTTTTTTTGCCAATAAGGTTAAAGAAATTGTAATTTGTGACATTGGCGAAGCACAGCACAATCCCAGAATAACGTTTTACATGTTATTGTTCATTCTTTTCAGAAGTAAAAAAAACTATTTTTTCGTGTACAAAAATACGTGAACATGAAATTTCAGTAATCATCTTCTTATATTAGAATTATTACGTGATATCATCCCAGACTGATAATAAACTTTTTACATGTTATTTTTCATACATTATGAAAGAAATTGTTTTCATGTACAAGAAAAATACACGTGTTTGAAATCAAGAGTCCTGTTATAAAAGAACATGCTATAGTAGGGTCACACTATATATATATATATATATATATATATATATATGTATAACAAAACAATCTGTATTGCCAGGTGTCCTTTGTACGGAGTCATCATTTATATATTCCTTACATTGAAGCACTCTTAATGAACATGTTTCCTTTTTATAGAGATGACCTTTATGTGCATGTGTCATTTTTATGTTGTTGTTGTTGTTGTTGTAGGGTTTAACGCCATTTTTGAGCACAAGATAGGCTATACACGGTGGCCAGAATTAATGGTGGAGGAAGAACCCGGAAAAACCCCGGAAAGAACCACCGACCCACAAGAAGCTACTGGCAAGCTTTCTCACATAACCACATTAGCCAAATCCGAGACTCGAACCGATGCAGACAGAGGCGAGATGGCAGTGATCCGTAGCGGTGAGTGCTTTAGACCACTTGGCCACTCAGGGCCCCCGTCATTTTTACGTATGCACCCTTAATGTACACATTTTCTTTATAAAGAGGTATAATTTATGGATACATGTCCTTTGTATACATGTAGATATGTCCTTTATGTGCTTGTTTCCTTAAATGTATGTGCCATTAATGTACATGTTTTCTTTATAAAGAGGTATAATTATGGACACGTGTCCTTTCTATACATGTATATATGTCCTTTATGGACATGTGCTATGTGTGTATATATATTTTTGTTTGTGCATTCAGGCAAGGTGATAGCTGCTGTTTAACTGCAGACCAGGGTTTGATTCTCTGTAGAGTACAAATTAATGATTCCCTAACTTGTATGGTAGTATTATTAGCATTAAATATGAATTCTGCCAAGTATTGTCCAGTATTCTTCTGTAGAAGCTAGGGATAGAACTTTCCATTCTGTTTGGTGTATTCTCTCTGTCACTTTCTCTGCCTGTCTCTGTGTCCCTCTCTGTCTCTTTCTGTCTGTCTGTCTGTCTATGTATGTATGTATATATGTATGTATGTATGTATGTATGTATGTATGTATGTATGTATGTATGTAAAGAGACGAAGAGAGGAGCACCCATTATGGGCATGTTTCCTTAGTATACAGATGCCATTTATAGGTATACATCCTTGATACAGGAGCATCCATTATGTCCTGTCTGTGAAGGCCTTTATGGGCATGTGTTCTTTATATAGAGGAGTCTTTTTTATGCTTATGTCCTTTATACAGAAGTGTACTTAATGAATATATGCCATTAATGTAGCTGTTTCCTTCAGGAATACATGTTCTTTTTTATATAGATTTACCATTTGTGTGCATGTATTCTTTATAGACAGTTTTTTTTTTTATATGGATATGTGCCCTTGATACAGTAGTGCCAGCAAGGAACATATTTCTTTCTATAAAGGTATGCTTGATGAACACATGTCTATTATAAAATTATGTCCTTAATGTAAAAGTGTCATTTATATTAAAGTGCTTTTTAATGAACATGTGTCTTAATTGGTAGAATTCACTGTATGTGCATTCATAATTGTTCAAAATGTGTTGAGTCCTAATTAATACCTGGTGTAGCCCTAAGCATTAGGTTAGCTGGTTAGCTTGTGAGAACATCAACTAACAACAACAACCCATTCAGTACTAAAATATGTCTGCTTTTATTTAACTCAGAAATCAATATATTATTATTTATAAATTGTAGCTATTCTATGATACATTTTAATAACTTTTTTTTCATCTGACTTAAAGTAATATTTAATAAACTTCTTGCCTTATACTCGAACTAAGGTTGTAATCATGACTTCCTGTTTAAATGCTGATACTTTATGATCCTTGAAAGTTTATAAATACACTTATTGAAACAATTATCACTGTACTGACACATTTTGGCCATCCATAGCATCACATGCTTGGTATTTTTTTTTTTTCAGGCAATTTAATGTAGCTGTTGACTTAGGTTGTGCAAGAGGTTATGTGTCCAAACACCTCCTAAAAGATGTTGTCTCAACAATTTATCAATGTGAACTCTCAGAGAAAATGTTGGTAAGCATACTTTAACTGGTCAAGTCTTGATGAAATTAGTAGCCAAGCCATAACTGTACCATAGGTTATTCTCAATGCATCTTATGTAGGGAAGACTCTGCACAATGCATTTCTTTACCTTTATTGACATTAAAAAAACACTAAAACTAATTTATGAAATTGACAGAAAAAATTATCATTAGTGAGAGTAACTGCTTCTAGGACTTCCAATCTCTGGTTAGAGACTGACAGTTTTACCCGCTTCCAGGATTTCCAATCTCTGGTCTGAGACTGGCAGTTTTACCTGCTTTCAAGACTTCCAATCTCAGGTCTGAGACTGACAGTTTTACCTGCTTCCAGGACTTTGAATCCCAGGGCTGAGACTGACAGTTTTACCTGCTTCCAGGAATTCCAATCTTTGTTCCAACACTGAGTGTTACCTGCTTCCAGGATTTCCAATCTCTGGCCCAAGACTGACAGTTTTACCTTCTTCCAGGATTTCCAATCTCTGGCCTGAGACTGACAGTTTTACCTGCTTCCAGGATTTCCAATCTCTGGCCTGAGACTGACAGTTTTATCTGCTTTCAAGATTTCCAATCCCTGGTCTGAGACTAAGAGTTTGTCTGTTAGAACAAGTTTGTTATCATTCCAAGTTCACATCTACTTAAATTATTGCTGTGAAACTTTACAAGATTTAGGTTGAAAACAAAGTTGTTCAAAATGAAATTGGAGGAGCCATGAATCGAATGTGGCCATCTTGAAAATTATTTATTTGCTGGTCTTCCTGAATGGATGATGATATCAACATGGGAGTTTCACTTGAAGACTTCCTCAGATGTCTGGTTGGTTCTAAGTGAAAATGCAGAAAATCTAATATGGACACGATGATGATCATTTAAAAAATCTTATTGCTACCAAAAGACTTTTTATGATCTCAAGTTGGTCCTAAATGAAAGAAAGAAAACCACTGATGTGACATTTGTTATCTAATTTATTTTGCTGATCTGTATACAGTACTGGCACGAATTGAAAAAATGAAAGAATTTTAAATTATTTTTGATGTTCTTTTGGTGACCAATCATTATGGAAACCTGTTAGCATCCTAGTTCAAATAACTCACATTTTTTTGTTTTAGTAAGTCAATCATTTGATCTTTTAGAGACAAAGTGAAGTTTCTCCCGAAGTGCAAACTTTCAGGATCATTGCAGATGAGGAGTTCTTCCCATTTAAAGATAATTCCTTAGACCTGGTAGTTAGCAGTTTGAGGTAAGTGATGTACTATCTGCCCACAGACTTAGGTAAGGTTTAAAAAATTCAGGCCATTCTGTTATATATGCTAAAGTATGCATAGAGTCAGTGTACATTGACGTAAACTGCATGTTCACATACAAAAAAGCTCAACATGTTGAGAATATTTTGACATTAATCTCTCAGTCCTTATCACATGATTATGTACTTAGTTACCATCGTTACTCACCATCGAATGCATGTGTGTGTTTGTGTGAATGGTATGTCAAAACAATATTGGCTATATAGTACAGAATAAAATTTAAACCATAAATTGATTAATGTAAAGATAAAAGTTTCAATTTATTATTATTTAATTTGATAACAGCAAGTTGTGTATGCTGTTGTTGTTGTTGTTATAGGGCTTAACGCCAGTTTTCAGCACACGGTAGGCTATATATGGCGGCCAGTATTAATGGTAGAGGAAGAACATGGGAAAAACTCCGGAAAGAACCACCGACCCACGAGAAGCTACTGGCAAGCTTTCACACACACCCGCATTGGCTGAATCCGAGGCTCCAACCCACGCAGACAGAGGTGAGGTGGCAGTGATCTGTAACAGAGAGCGCTTTAGACCACTCGGCCAATCGGGGCCCTGTTGTGTATGCTGTAGTGTATTAAAAATGTTGATCAGTGCATGACACATTAATTCTTATTACTTTGACAGATTGTTCCATTAGTGTGAAATATGGCTAATGTTTTTTAGATTTTTGACAGATTTTTCCATTAGTGTGAAATACGGCTAATGTTTTTAGATTTCAGTTTACCTAAGAGTCTATTTGTATATTTCAGTTTACACTGGGTAAATGACCTTCCAGGATGTTTTAGACAGGTAAGTGTACAGAACCAGTACTGTTTATCCCCCACCGGGAGCATAGCAGAAGGGAGCATATTGTTTTGCTGCTGTCTGTCCATACACATGCACACCTCAATGTTTATGAGGCCATCCTGAATTAATTTTAACATGATAGCACAAAAACTATTAATTATTGAACCATGAAATTTTACACACATTATTATGTTATAAATAGATAACTTGATACCATAATACTCACTTATGAGTCAGCTCAGCTTTAACTCAACCTCTCCCCATTTTAGGGATACAAAAGCCAATTCTCTTTGACCATCATATAAGTTGGTGTGTATTTTGCAAGATAGATAGGAAGAAAAGAACAAAACCAGTATTAAATACAGTTATACTACTGTTACTGAGTTGACAATATTGTAAATAAAATGACAACTTACATTTTGTCGATCTTCATGTAATAAAATCCAGAAATCCATTAAAATCCATAATGATTGACATTTTAAAAAGATTTATATGACAAATCCATTAATTCAGTTATAGGTCACTTACCAGCATAGAAACTGTAGTCCTAAATGATCCAATTCACAATATTCTGTAAATATTAATACCACACATAAATGTTATGTCCACATTTTTCTGATTCATATTATCCTATGAATGCCACTATCTAATGTCATCAGCTACCAAATCTAATAAATTGTCCTGATTGGGTGATAAAGTTAGAAAACCTCCATTTTTGCCTTGCCATGGTAAATCATCGTCTAATTGTCATAGGGGCCCCGAGTGGCCGAGTGGTCTAAAGCGCTCGCCATTACGGATCACTGCCATCTCACCTCTGTCTGCGTGAGTTCGAGTCTCAGCCTTGGCTAACGTTGGTACGTGAGAAAGCCTGTCAGTAGCTTCTCGTGGGTCGGGTTTTTTTTCCTGGGGTTTTCCAGGGTTCTTCCTCCACCAATTATACTGGCCGCCATGTATACCCTATCTTGTGCTGAAAAATGGCGTTAATCCCTGCAAGATCAACATCTAATTGTCATAAATAATATCCAGATCCATTTCTTGAGCTACAGTGCAGGTGGTTATTTGCAGACTTTGCCTGGGCTCTGTCAGTAATACTTTAATCATACAATTTGTTGTATTCCATTTGGATTAATTTTACTTCAGTGTATGTAATGGATGCAAGGGTCCTGTAATATATGAACATATTCACTTGGATTAATTTGACTTCATTGTATGTAATGGATGTAAGGGTCCTGTAGTATATGAACATAATTTTTTACAAGACAGGTCTCCAATTTGTGAATTTCATCTTCACTGGTAACCTATGAAAGAAAATATATAATGATTTTAGTTTACCTTCGCATCAAGCTCCTGGTTTTAACCATGTGTTTGTTATTCATCATTCATCTGGTATGCATCATGTGTCTGTCAACATTTACTATTTTCAACTTTAAAAGAGTCACTTAACCAATTTGAACCCAGATTTACAGTGAGCTTCAAGACCTATCCATTTTCCACAGTTGATGCATATTGACCATCAAATATGATGGCGATTAAACCCAAAAATTTAAAATCTAATGTTTAGTCTAGGCTGTGTTTTTGTGCCAGGTGCTAAAAAATGTTTCGTGGCCAGCACAGATATGACATTGTCAAAATAATTGGCATAAATTTTCTCATATCTTTGCAGCCATATTCCTGTTCATGAATTTAGCCCTCTTCCTGTAGGGTATATTGTGTGGAGGAGTATTTGACTTACAGAGACAATTTACTTAGACTGGTTACATTGTCAGCAATATATTTGACATAGCATCGTTCACACTACATGTAAACAGATGGTCTAAAGAGGGTTCCTCTTTTAACCTATTCCACCAATGTGGTCAAATCAAATGAACTTTATTACATTTTATTATTTTTTTATATTTTCTCTATTTAAACTACTGAGAATGTTACCATGCAGATAAATATAACTCTGAAATCATTTAAGCAACCTCTTCTCAAAAGCAGGTCACTATAATTTGACCAAAGTGATCAGAGGGCAGCCTGTTATCAAGCCCTTTAAAATTTACACATTGATGCCACTCTGTCATTGAATATGGCAGTTATAATTATTTCAGATTATTTGACCAATTGCTGTTGCATTGGGCAATGAGACTAATGCGAGTGATCTTAGGACACATTGGGCCTCTTGTTATAGATGTGGTCTATTAATCTCTTTTTACAATGACAATTTTATTTAAGCATTAATATGTATTGATATTTTAATCTTTGACATGAGACAGATGTGTCCAGTCAGTAGAACTAGGCATTGACCATGTCAGTCAATAGAACTAGGCATTGACCATGTCAGTCAGTAGAACTAGGCATTGACCATGTCAGTCAATAGAATAGGCATTGACCATGTCAGTCAATAGAATAGGCATTGACCATGTCAGTCAATAAAATAGGCATTGACCATATCAGGTTCAACAGGGGATAGAATTAGGTGGAGTAGACTTCAACCTTTTCTTTTTTTGTGGGGAAATACAGAGTTAGTACAAGACCCTTATAAATCTATCTTTGTTCTGTATTGATTCAATGAAATGCCTGCTAAATTCATACCCTTTGTATCCTTTCCACTTGCAGATCATTTTGAATATCCTTAAACTTGTTTAATGTTGTTAACAAATTTATAGAATTTTTTTTGCTGTCAATTTCAGATTCATAATGCCCTCAAGAATGATGGAGTCTTTATTGGGTGCTTGTTTGGTGGTGATACTCTGTATGAACTGAGGGTGTCTTTACAGTTAGCAGAAACTGAAAGAGAGGGGGTAAGACTCTAATTTTACCAATTGGCAGCTAAATTACCAAAGATTCTATTTCTGTTGGAAAATATACAAAATTTGACATTTTTTTAAAGTGCTCTTTTCAACTTTTCCTTGAACTAGTTTAGTATACACATTTATAATGTGACTACATGACATGTAACTTTCCTTCTGGTTGACAGGTCAGAGGTCAATGTTGCATGATGTTGTAAATGCCAAATTCTTGTATTTCCATGAATTTATAGGTTGTCATATGGCAATTTTTCATATCATACCCAACATTAACCCAAGAATCTCACACCAGCATAAGGACAATTTTAATATTGTATTCATCATTTAACCAAGAATCTCACATCAGCATAAGGGCAATTTTAATATTGTATTCATCATTTAACCAAGAGTCTCACATCAGAATAAGGGCAATTTTAATATCATACTCACATTAACCCATGAGTCTCACATCAGCATAACAGCAATTTAATATAATACCCATCATTAACCCAAGAGTCTCACATCAGCATAACAGCAATTTGATATAATACCCATCATTAACTCAATAGTCTCACATCAAAAGAAGGGCGTTTTTTATATTGTACCCGTCATTAACCCAAGTCTCACATCAGCATTAGAGCAATTTTCATATCATACCCATCATTAACCTGAGTCTCACATCTGCATACCACCACCACATTTATCAGATTAAGTGCCTTCCAATCCCAACCAATTCTCCTTTAATTCTGGAACAGATCTGAGTTATTTTGATAGAAAACATAGACACACACTTTGGTTTTGTAAAACTAGATAATATTTGGTTTTTGACATGGCTGAGTTTGTTTTTATTTTGTCACTCCCATTTATGGGTTTGCCAGTAACTAAGTCAAGGCTAAATGAAAAAGGTTTGAGAATGTTGACTTGGTTGTATATATGGTGTACTTTTAAAAATTTAAATTTTTCAGCTCACAATAGAAATCACAATGGTATTATGGTTGATTGTGACAAGTTATCCAGGTTACAATGATATTGAAATGATGGTGACAGATGATATTGAGTTACATTGATATTCTGATAATTGTGATTGGTGATACTGAGTTACAATGATATTGAGATGATGATCACAGGTGATACTGAGTTACACTGTGATGGTGGCAGGTGATACCGAGTTAAAATGAGATTATTATGATAGTGATGGGTGATACTGAGTTACAGTTTAAGTGCATCCTTGCAACAAACATTTTTCTAAGGACATAGTGATTGTACTGTTAAATTCGGACAGGATTATTCTGTTGTAGTAATAAACCTCACATACTGAACTCATATCTCATTCAGCGGTAAATCAACCTTAGCTACAGAGTCTGTTGGCAGGTAAATTCAGCATATGGAAGACGTGATTTGTATTCAGCAGTAAGTCAACCTTACCTACAGAGTCTATTGGCAGGTAAATTCAGCACATGTAAAAGCTGATTTGTATTCAGCAGTAAGTCAACCTTACCTACAGAGTCTATGTGCAGGTAAATTCAGCACATGTAAGAGCTGATTTGTATTCAGCAGTAAGTCAACCTTACCTACAGAGTTTATTGGCAAGTAAATTCAGCACATGTAAGACCTGATTTGTATTTAGCAGAGTGCATTGTGTTCATTGTTTGTTTCATTTTTACTCAAGATGAAGATGATTGACACTCTAAATGAGTTTTCAGGGAACACAATACAGCAGGCCTGCCAGCAGTTGATTGTGTATTTATTCATTTCAGGGCTTTGCACCACACATTTCCCCTTTCACAGATGTCCGAGACTTGGGTAATGTCCTAAGTAGTGCAGGGTACACCATGTTAACAATTGTAAGTGTCAACACAGCTTTGTATTGCAACTATTCTTACACTTCATTTTATTGATGTTTAAATTCAGTTTGTACTTTATGTCATATGATAGTTTATTTTCCTTAGGTTTAAGCAAAAAATATCTTGTGATACCCTCTATCCAGCTGCCCATACATCTGTCAGTACATGACTCAGCTCTTAAACAGCTAGGTGAAAATTGACCAAACTTGATACATTTTCCATGTGGTAACTATCTGCAAGTAGTGTATAATTTTTGGAATCAATTTTGGTATCCAAATATATTAAAACTTATATGTATGTAGATTGTAGAGGCTAACTTTGTACACGCATAGATTTTTGCACCCTGTATACATACTGTTATACTGAAATCATGCCACTTGATGAGGGGATTAATAGGCCACTGTGGCCCATATTCATGAGTAGCAAAAATTGTAATTTAACTTTATTTCACAAGCTTTGTTCATGAAATTTAGAATCATCAAACTAGATGATTGTATGCATCTATTTCCATACAGTTACAACAAACAAATGTGACCATGACCTACATTGCATCTTACTGGTTTAAGTTGTTGTTTTTTTACATTTTACTCATGGCAACATGTTTTCTGCACCATGTATAAATACTGTTATTCACATGAGTTTTTGGCATACTATAGTATCCTACCTAAAATCACAAAACTAGGTAAGGAGATGTATCTTAATAAGTACTATACCCATTTTGCAAAACGAGGTCTCTGTGATATACATCTTATTTTTTGTAAAAAGATGTCTCTGTGATTTTCATTTTGTGTTTTATCTACTTTGCTTCAATGTTTTGTTTAAAGTTCATTGATAAAGTTCTGTTCATCTTATGATCGTGAAACTTGATTTTTGGATGCATCTTTATTAGTATTACACCATTTCAACCACAAAAGGTCAATGTGACCCACATTTTGTGTTTTACTAAGATGGATTCAATATTTGTGTTTAACTGATGACCACATAGATTTATCTATGCAACATCCTAGCCTGCACAGAAGTTCTGTTCTGACCAGTGCAGTTGGAAGTAGGAATAGATGTTTATCCAGTGGTAAAATTTTCATATTAATGACTTTACTTTACATTGCAATAGATTACCTTCGCATGGTTAACTATGTATTGTACACATGAATGATTATAGGAGATGAGTGTGCTTTTCATGTGGTAGCTGGACAAATGAACCATGTGCTGTCTGATATATTAGCCAGACAAATGGATAATGTGGTGTCTGATATGTTAGCTTGATAAATGAGCCATGTGCTGTCTGATATGTTAGCTTGACAAATGAGCCATGTGCTGTCTGATATGTTAGCTGGACAAATGATCCATGTGCTGTCTGATATATTAGCTTGACAAATGGATAATGTGGTGTCTGATATGTTAGCTTGACAAATGAGCCATGTGCTGTCTGATATGTTAGCAGGACAAATGAGCCATGTGCTGTCTGATATGTTAGCTTGACAAATGGATAATGTGGTGTCTGATATTTTAGCTTGATAAATGAGCCAGCTGTCTGCCTTGTCAAATGAGCTATTTGCTGTCTGATATGTTATTTGACAAATGGATATTGTGCTGTCTGATATGTCAGCTTGACAAATGAGCCATGTGCTGTCTGATATGTTAGCAAGACAAATAGATAATGTGGTGTCTAATATGTTAGCTTGACAAATGAGCCATGTGCTAATTTGTTAGATTGACAAATGAGCCATGTGCTGTCTGATATGTTTGCTTGACAAATGAATAATGTGATGTCTGATATGTTAGCGGGACAAATGAGCCAGTTGTCTGTCTGATGTTAGCTTGACAAATGAGCTATGTGCTGTCTGATATGTTAGCTTGACAAATTGATAATATGCTGTCAGATATGTTAGCTTGATAAATGGATAATGTGCTGACAGTGCTGTCAGATATGTAAGCTTAACAATGGTTATTTGCTGTCTGATATGTTAGCTTGACAAATGAGCCATGTTCTGACAGTGCTGTCTGAAATAATAGCTTCACAAATGAGCCATGTGCTGACAGTTACGTTGATAGGTTAGCTTGACAAATGAGCCATGTGCTGTCTGATATGTTAGTTTGACAAATGAGCCATGTTCTGACAGTGCTGTCTGAAACAATAGCTTGACAAATGAGCCATGTGCTGACAGTTATGATAATAGGTTAGCTGGACAATTAACCATGTGCTGTCTGATATATTAGCTTGACAAATGAGCCATGTGCTGTCTGATATGTTAGCTTGACAAATGAGCCATGTTCTGACAGTGCTGTTTGAAATAATAGATTGACAAATGAGCCATGTGCTGACAGTTATGTTGATAGCTTAGCTGGACATATGATCCATGTGCTGTCTGATATATTAGCTTGACAAATGATCTATGTGCTGTTTGATATGTTAGCTTGACAAATGATCCATTTGCTGTCTGATATGTTAGCTTGACAAATGTCTTATGTTACTTATTTAGGCTTGAATAAACAGTAACAGAAGAAAGAGTGAAAACAATAAGCTTTAAAAAATTTAACAAATAATTTATTTCCCTGGAAAAACTAATAAAAATGAAAAAATATAAGAATCAAAAAATATTCCAAGAATAATCCATGAATTAAATTTTAGAAGTCCTAGTAATGTAATGTTCTAATGAATTCAAGTTCGATTCCCAATGAAAAATCCAAGATGGAAGGCGATGACGTATACTGTATCATTTGTGGTGTTGTAAGGTCTACAGTTCTGTGTTATTCACAAACAATAATCCAGTGTTTGAATTATTGAAATGTCTTTGTCCAAGAATTCTGTATGAGCATTCAAATATTTCCAGGAAAAAGAATTAATCCTTTTGAATCCAAATTATTCAAATAAGCATTAAAATGTAATTCCCATAATGACACAACAAATGAAACACCTTTACATTGCAGTGTTTAGAAGCCCAACTGAGAGATATCTATATAAACAATGATAATACAGTAACCCGAAATGAACAAATTTCGTGGATACAGGTCAACTTTTCAGATCCTTCTAGAAGTATTTACGTCTAAAAGCACGTAGTCCTAGTATGACCTTGACAAAAAACAATCATTTTACTCTTAGAATAAGATAAAAATAAAAACTTGTTTACTTATCTCAGTGATTTCTGAATTAAGGTCGGGAACTAGATCAGCTTTAAGTGTTTACAACTGAAGAATCAAGGTCAAACTATTTTCTGAAAAAATATTGAGTTCCTAGTAACAAAATTACATTACATTGACATGTAATGAAATAAAAAAATTAAAAACTTACAAACAATTAAATTAAATCAAATATAAATTAAATCAAATATACATAACAATTGATCCATGTGCCATCTGATATGTTAGTTGGACAAATGGTCCATGGGCTGTCTGATTTGTTAGCTGGACAAATGATCCATGTGCTGACAGTTAAGTTGATAAATTAGCTGGACAAATGAGCCATGTGCTTCTGATATGTTACCTGGACAAATGATCCATGTGCTGTCTGGTATGTTAGCCTGACAAATGGATAATGTGCTGTCCTATATGTTACCTGGACAAATGATCCATGTGCTGTCTGATATGTTAGCTGGACAAATGATCCATGTGCTGTCTGACATGTTAGCTTGACAAACAATCCATTTGCTGTCTGATATGTTAGCTTGACAAATGGATAATGTGCTGTCTGATATGTTAGCGGGACAAATGAGCCATGTGCTGTCCTATATGTTACCTGGACAAATGATCCATGTGCTGTCTGATATGTTAGCTGGACAAATGATCCATGTGCTGTCTGATATGTTGTCTGGACAAATGATCCATGTGCTGTCTGATATGTTAGCTGACAAATGGATAATGTGCTGTCTGATATGTTAGCGGGACAAATGAGCCATGTGCTGTCTGATATGTTGTCTGGACAAATGATCCATGTGCTGTCTGATATGTTAGCCTGAAAAATGGATGATGTGCTGTCTGATATGTTAGCTGGACAAATGATACATGTGCTGACAGTTAAGTTGATAAATTAGCTGGACAAATGAGCCATGTACTTCTGATATGTTACCTGGACAAATGATCCACGTGCTGTCTGGTATGTTAGCCTGACAAATGGATAATGTGCTGTCCTATATGTTACCTGGACAAATGATCCATGTGCTGTCTGATATATTAGCCTGACAAATGGATAATGTGCTGTCCTATATGTTACCTGGACAAATGATCCATATGCTGTCTGGTATGTTAGCTGGACAAATGATCCATGTGCTGTCTGATATGTTAGCTTGACAAACAATCCATTTGCTGTCTGATATGTTGTCTGGACAAATGATCCATGTGCTGTCTGATATGTTAGCTGGACAAATGATCCATGTGCTGTCTGATATGTTGTCTGGACAAATGATCCATGTGCTGTCTGATATGTTAGCCTGACAAATGGATAATGTGCTGTCTGATATGTTAGCGGGACAAATGAGCCATGTGCTGTGCTATATGTTACCTGGACAAATGATCCATGTGCTGTCTGATATGTTAGCTGGACAAATGAGCCATGTGCTGTCTGATATGTTGTCTGGACAAATGATTCATTTGCTGTCTGATATGTTAGCTTGACAAATGGATAATGTGCTGTCTGATATGTTAGCTGGACAAATGAGCCATGTGCTGTGCTATATGTTACCTGGACAAATGATCCATGTGCTGTCTGATATGTTAGCTGGACAAATGAGCCATGTGCTGTCTGATATGTTGTCTGGACAAATGATTCATTTGCTGTCTGATATGTTAGCTTGACAAATGGATAATGTGCTGTCTGATATGTTAGCTTGACAAATGAGTCATGTGCTGTCTGATATGTTAGCTGGACAAATGAGCCATCTGTTGACAGTTATGTCAATAGGTTAGCTGGTCAAATAGATCTTAATACACGTCTGAGGCGTTTTGCAGAGATGATATACAATTCAAAAAGTTCATTTTTTTCCTGGGTGATTCTAAAAGAAAACTAGATTTATAAAAAAAAATTGGATTCTTGCAACTGTTGGCCTAATATAATTATTGTCAGTATTTGTATTTTGCCATAATCTCTGATATGTCAAGACTTAATTGCAGGTAAAAATTAGTGTTATTTCATTGAATATGTTCTTTTCAAGGAATTAACAATTTCAAAAAAATTCTTTTTAAAGTAAACTCATTAACACACGACAAATTAGTAGCTATGTTTCATTTTACTTTGTCTCTTTGTAGGATGTAGATGAGATAATCATGAAGTATCCATCAATGTTTGAATTGATGCATGATTTGAAAGGTAAGATTGACCAATTTACTATGCATAATTACCCACTCACCAATAAAATGTATGCATGATCTGAAAGGAAAGAGTTGGCCAAGTGGTCAACAGCACTTGTCATTACAGATTACTCATAAGTCTCATCTCTGTCTGGAAGACTTCTAGTCTAGGCTCAACCAGCATGGCTGTGTGAGAAAGCTTATCAGTAACTTCCCATTGGTTGGTTGTTCTTTCTGGGATCTTCCTCCATCAGATACACTAGCTGCCATATATAACCTATCATGTGCTAAACAATGGTGTTAAATTCAATAAAACCAAACAAAACAATGAAAGTTAAGATTTTTGTCCAACTTACTATACATATTTATCCACATATCAAAAATTTTTTTGTAGGAAAATAGAATTTCATTTACATTACTCCCTTGTCATAATGGCGTATGCTAGTATGAACTGAACTATTACCTATGTCATTTAATCTGTAACACTGGACAACAAATTTTTACAAAAGTCATGTTACTGAAATAAAATTAGTCAATTCTTATCAATTTTTATGTGCTGAACACGAATATGACAGTCAAATTGCAAAATTGGCTCTAGTTTTTTTGTAATCTGCAAGAAATTAATGTTTACATAACGAAATGCATTCCAATAGTAAAAGGTCAACTGTAATAGCCTACCTATAAAAAATCAAGTCATTGACTACATCTTAGATTTCTTCGCCTGTCTCTTGTACAGCTGTTCGGGAGCATCTCTGAGGAGTGTCCAGCAGTAGTCAGCCAGCATTGTAGTGGACCATTTTCCCTGGTATCTTTGTTCCATTGTTGCGATATCTTGATGAAAACATTCGCCGTGTTCATCACTAACAATACCACAGTTGCTAGGAAAGAAATCCAAATGGGAATGAAGGAAGTGAATCTTTAGAGACATATTGCAGCCAAGTTTCTTATACTTCATCAACATGTCTTCTACTAGTTCCTTATAGTTTTCTGCCCTAACATTTCCGAGGAAGTTTGTAGAAACTAGGCGAAAAGCATTCCATGCTTGTTTCGCGTCACCTTCCAGCAAGTTGTTGAACCGGTCATCTTTGAAAAGCTCTCGAATCTGAGGACCCACAAAAACTCCCTCTTTAATCTTTGCTTCGCTGAGTCGAGGGAATTTTTCATGCAGGTATCGGAATGCTGGCAAAGTCCGGTCAATGGCTTTCACGAAGTTCTTCATCAAACCTAGTTTGATGTGAAGGGGTGGTAGCAAGATTTTCTGAGCCTCAACCAGAGCTGGGTGTTGGATATTCTTCTCTCCAATGGCTACATTCTGCCTGTGAGTCCATTCCTTCCTCATGTAGTGCATTTCCCTTGCTCGGCTATCCCACTCGCATAAGAAACACATGTATTTTGTATATCCTTGCTGCAGTCCCATTAAAAGGGCAACTACCTTCAAATCACCACAGAGGTGCCAGCTGTACTTGTTATACTCAATGGAATTCAGTAGCTGCCTTAAGTTATCGTATGTCTCTTTCATGTGGACAGCATACGCTACTGGAATAGATGGAAGAATGTTTCCATTGTGCAAAAGCACAGCCTTGAGACTCAGTTTCGAAGAGTCCACAAATAGTCTCCATTCTTGTGGGTCATGAGTGATTTTTAAAGCATTCATGAGGCCCTCAATATCGGAACAGAATATCAGATTACTTTCCTTTCTGAAGAAAGGCTCCAATTGCTGGTGGCGCTTTCGATATGCAGTAATTGTGACATCTTCTTCTAGAAGATTCCATTGTTGGAGTCTTGATCCTAGCAATTCTGCCTTGTTCTTTGACAAGTCCAAATCACGAATCAGGTCATTTAGTTCTTCCTGTGTTATTCTGTGTGGGGTTGATGATGCACCACAGTGAAAATCTGGATCACTGCATGCTGATGGACCAGGAGAAGAACAGGTCGACTCACCTTTGTCTTCGTCAGATGAATCAAGAGAATATTCTGCTGGAGGTTCTGGAATAGGAAGTCCCTCACCATGTGGAACTGGTCTCAATGCAGACGGAATGTTTGGGTAGACTATTCTCGACTTCTTTCGCTTCGTTATTCCGCCGGAAAGAGGAGGAACCAAGCAGAAGTAACAGTCATTTAGGTGGTTGCTTGGCTCTCTCCACACCATTGGGACTGCAAACGGCATTGATGACCTTTTGCAATTCAACCACTGTGAAAGCTGTGTTGTACATGTAGCACAGCATATATGCGGAGCCCAAGGCTTGTCTTGGTCACCAACCTTGCATCCGAAGTAAAGATGATATGCCTTCTTCACTTGAGAATTGATACTTTTCTTCTGGTTGGCAAATGTCACTTCCCCACAAATATAGCAAAAATTGTCCGCGGTATTAACACACTTTCGAGGCATTACTGTTCTTTATTGTACGTAAATGGATAAAATAATAAGTTTTATGTAACAGTAGCTTGAACTGTCTCGCACAACGTCTAAAATATTTTAAATGCTGAACCTATCTGATTGGGCTTTATATAGTACACTGCTTACGTCAGCTTCAGCAGCCGCCTGGCATTAGTATAATAGGCCTACACATGTATAGTACACTGCTGACGTCAACTTACTTCAGCAGCCGCATGGCATTAGTATTGCATTGCATCAGAAAATGATGCAATCAACTGTGGATGATGTGAGCATGATGGTATTATGCAATGTTACATCATTATTCCAGATGTTGCTGCAGTCCTACTGGAGAAATTTACACAGTGAAACATAGAAAATGAGGTATATGAATATCTTCAAAACGAGAGCCAATACAAATTTTTCACGGTTATATTCGTGTTCGGCACACCAAAATACTACAGATTAGGGCCTTTTCAAGTCAGTAATGATTTCACTGTTGACCAGTGTAATATAGACATATCAATAACATAGTGTGGGGCATTTTTTTTATCACCAGCACATTGAAAGCTTCGCAATCTAATATATATGCGACCATCACTAAATATCATTTACAACTTCAAATGGGCATAACTTCAACATTTTCCATATATTTTTATAAAACATTTGTCGGATCATATTATGTTATAATATTGTCACTCCATCCGTATGAAGGTACATCCCATTTCCTATTTCATTTCCCCACAGTAACACAGTCTACAGTTACCAAACTTTAATGGCTTCTGCTTTGGACAAATAAAAAGTCTATTCATGCTGGGTAATGAAAAAAAAACAAAGGTCAAGGACTGGAAGAAGAAAATGGTTTCCACACAATAACATTAGTTTTGCAAAGCATACCTAGAAGAGGTCATTTGATTATGGTCAAGAAGACATGGCTCAGGGTCACTGCAACTAAAAGAAGAAACATAACATCAGTATTAGACCATGTACCTTGACCAAAGTCTGGGCTGACATGCATTTTCAGTATTGAAAGAGGTCTCTTCATTTTGGGGTCAGCGGGTCATATGTCAGGGTCATTGACTAAAAGAAGAAAAATGGTGTTTGCACAAAAATTACAGTTCTTAAGACTGTACCTCCAGCAAAGTTTGTGGAGTAACTTACGAGTTGGGTAGTAAAGAAGCTTATTGATTTGGGGTCAATAGGTTAGAGATCAACGCCACTGTGACTGAAAGAAGAAAATGGTTTTTGCATAATGTACCTTGACCAAAGTATGTGGAGGTCTTGTACTTAAGGGGTCAAAGGTCAAGGTCATTGTAGCTTAAAGAAAAATGGGTTTAGCAAAATCACATTGGATCAAGAGTATGTTCCTTGACCAAACTTTGAGTTACTTCAGGGTTTTGAAAATTTGATAAATGTTTATTAAAAAAACCTTTTTTTACATTGTACTCAATACATACATTTTTAATAATTACACTTAAGCATGGCAATGTAAATTATGACAGATAATAATGAAATAGCTCATTATTTGTTTATATAGATTTCTTTTTTCTCTCAGTCTCATTCACATGCTTGTTACTTTTTGTTTTCTACCCTGCAAAGTAGAAGTAAATCTAAAAAAATTCTGTAATCTTTAACATGGAAATGAAAGATCAAGAACCTTGTAATAGAAACTCTGATGAATAATAATGATATACAGTAGTGGACTGTATGTTTATGTATATTATTTTTTTCAATCACATGTTTATTATTTGGCCTACATTACCTCAATAAAGAGGGGGCCCTGAGTGGCCGAGTGGTCTAAAGCGCTCTCTGTTACAGATCACTGCCATCTCACCTCTGTCTGCATGGGTTTGAGTCTAGGATTCGGCCAATGTTAGTATGATAGAAAGCTTGCCAGTAGCTTCTCGTGGGTCGGTGGCTCTTTCCAGGGTTTTTCCGGGTTCTTTCTTCACCATTAATACTGGCTGCCGTGCGTAGCCTATCATGTGCTGAAAAATGGCATTAAACCCTACAACAACAACAACAACAACCTCAATAAAGACAATAAGAAAATAATGGTTTCCTCAAAGTAAGTTTACTGTCTAAACCACATAACGTGACTAAAAGGTTCAGGTAAATCAACCATTCCATACTAGTGTATTGATAGGAACTGTTAAACACAGGTTAGGAGTGTAAGATTGCATGCCATTCATAGTTTTCTTGTTTACACACACACACACACACATTGATTAATTGATTGTCCTCCCCTCTTTATTTGATTCTATACAACATTATAAGCCAATAAGTAAACATCAGCTCTGGCAAAAGATAAGTTTGTGGGTATAACAAACATCCTTTTAGGGTCGCCAATGCTGTTTGCATGGAATGTTTAATTATAAATGATCATCTTGAGAAGGAACTAAAGGAAAGACAATTTTACAAGTTATTTGGTATAATAATGGACAACTGTGTATATTGATAAATTTATATCAAAATTAAAATATGACATCCTATGCATTTGAATTACTTGTATCATAAAAAAATAAGAAACTACATGACAGGCTGTCTTTTTTGGTTACTAACTAAATAGATTCCTGCAGCTAATTGTACTTATATTGTCTATGCAATAAACTTTAATAAGGAAAGTATGGAATATATAAACCAAGGGATGTCAGAGGTATTTAACACTACTGAATATAGACTTCAGCTGGAAGGGAACAACATTGTTTATTGAGTATATGTTAAATACAAATTACTGACTGAAAATGAAAGTTTGGTATGTCTTGATGTTGAATATGCAGGGTAGCATTGTATGCATTACTGTACCAATTCACCTCTTAGTCTTGATGTTGAATATGCAGGGTAGCATTGTGTGCATTACTGTACCAATTCACCTCTTAGTCTGGATGTTGAATATGCAGGGTAGCATTGTATGCATTACTGTACCAATTCACCTCTTGGTCTTGATGTTGAATATGCAGGGTAGCATTGTGTGCATTACTGTACCAATTCACCTCTTAGTCTTGATGTTGAATATGCAGGGTAGCATTGTATGCATTACTATACCAATTCACCTCTTGGTCTTGATGTTGAATATGCAGGGTAGCATTGTATGCATTACTGTACCAATTCACCTCTTGGTTTTGATGTTGAATATGCAGGGTAGCATTGTGTACATTACTGTTCCAATTTACTTCTTGGTCTTGATGTTGAATATGCAGGGTAGCATTGTATGCATTACTGTACCAATTCACCTCTTGGTCTTGATGTTGAATATGCAGGGTAGCATTGTATGCATTACTGTACCAATTCACCTCCTAGTCTGGATGTTGCAAGGCATTTCTAGTACAGACATTTTCTCCTAGTGAGAGGAAACATTCTTTTAAAAATTATATTGTTACTCAGAGTTTTATAGGATTTGTTCTTTCAGTTATTGACAATAATCAGTGATTACTTTTGTATATAAAATCAGGTATGGGGGAAAATAACTGCTCCTGGTCCAGAAAACCCATGCTACACAGAAACACTATGGCAGCTGCAGCAGCTATATATAAAGGTAATAAAACAAATATCTTTAATATGATATTTAGTTCATTTTGTAAAACAATTAAGTGTAATAATTAATTTTTTACATGCAGAAACAAATTGTTACCTGTATGTAAGTACTTCCACCCATGAGGTGTGTTTATTACAAATAGAGTTATTTCAAAATATCAAAGAATGTCAAATGCTTCCCTTGTAAAATGTGACGTGTTAGGGTTTTGGAGGATAAATATCTTCCACCCACCCAACACACCAACCAAAGGCCTATTGATTCTGGAACTGCTAAGTCTCAGGTCATGGTCACTAAAGCTGAAAATGTGTTTTTTCCTTTCTGCATCAGTTATGTTTACTTGGCTTCATTTTATCAAACTTCATTCTAAGGTTGAGTTGTGAATGGTCAAGGTCACTTGTTCCAACATTGTAATTGTTTTGGTTTCCACTTGACAAGTCAAGTTTCCTGGATCTAGATTTCATAATACTTCATTGGCAGCCTTAAGTTATGCAGAGGCACTTCCAAGTTGGCTCTCAAATACAGAAGACAAAGCTCTAATACATTTGTACTGCAGCTCTCCTAGTTACATTTAAAGTCAAATTGTCTGGCACTGAAATTGCAATATTTGTTACACAATGTCAGGTTTTGATAACTATAGGTCAAAGTCATTTGAAAATAAAATTATGTTCATTTTACATTTGTAATAGTAATGGTTGGTCTGTGAGAATCAACCTTTCCTCTTATGACTAGTTTTAACTTACAAGACTTGTTTGAAAGAAAAGTTGTTGTTGGTTTTTTGCCTGGAAGAACTATTATTATCTGATCATTCCATTGTTCATGAATAGGTATATCTTCAGTAAACTCATCTTTCTTTTTTATAATTCACACGAGTCAAACTTTTTTTGATACCAACATTCTAGCTATTCACCCTCTATTTTACATTCTTACAAAGAACCATTCCTTTACATGCATCAATTTAACACACTAGGATGAATATCTTTTTCCAAAAACTATGTATTGCATATTTTATCATCTAAACTAAAACCATATACAAAAAGACTGGTATGTATAATGCTATGTTCATTGTTCTCCTTGTTATAGATATGTATGGGGATGAAGAAGGAGTTTTGGCGACATACCAGATCATCTATTTTATTGGTTGGAAACCTGATCCTAGCCAGGTAAATACATGATAGGTGGAAGTAAATTGCTTATGGGACATATTCTGTCTTGTGTTGGTTGTATTGCTTTCTGTCTTGTACTGGTTGTTTTTTCTCTCTGTCTTGTGTTTGCTGTATTGTTGTCTCAGTTATTCTTGACTGTATTGCTTTCTCTGTCTTGTGTTGGTTGTAATGCTCTCTCTCTTGTGTTGGCTGTTTTGCTGTCTCTTGTGTTGGCTCTTTCCACTCTGTCTTGTATTGGCTGTATTGCTCGCTGTCTTGTACTGGTTGTATTGCTCTCTGTCTTGTACTGCCTGTCTTGTACTGGCTGTATTGCTCTCTGTCTTGTACTGGTTGTATTGCTCTCTCAGTCTGTCTAGGTTGTATTGCTTCCTCAGTCTTGTGTTGGCTGTATTGCTGTGTCTTGTGTTGGCTGTATTGCTTTATCTTGTGTTGGTTGTATTGATCTCTCTGTCTTGTGTTGGCTGTATTGCTCTCTTAGTTTTGCATTGGCTGTATTGCTCTCTTAGTTTTGCATTGACTGTGTTGCTGTCTCGGTCTTGTGATGGCTCTTTTCCTGTATCTTGTATTGGCTGTATTGCTCTCTGTCTTGTACTGGCTGTATCACTCTATAGTCTTGTCTTGGTTGTATTGCTTCCTCAGTCTTGTGTTGGCTGTATTGCTGTCTCAGTCCTGCATTGGCTGTATTTCAGTCTGTCTTGTGTTGGCTGTATTGCTCTCTCCATCTTGTGTTGGCTATATTGCCCTTTCAGTCTTATATTGGCTGTATTGTTCTCTCTCTGTCTTGTGGTTGCTGTACTGCTCTCTGTCTTGTGTTGGCTATATTCCTCTCTCAGTCTTCTGTTGCCTGTATTGCTCTCTCAGTCTTGTATTGGCTGTATTGCACTCTCGATTTTGTGCTCACTGTATTGCACTCTCAGTCTTGTGTTGGCTGTATTGCTCTCTGTCTTGTATTGGCTGTATTGCTCTCTGTCTTTTGTTTACACTATTGCACTCTCTGTCTTGTGTTGGCTGTATTTCTGTCTGTCTTGCATTGGCTATATTGCACTGTCTGTCTTGTGTTGGCTGTATTACTCTCTCAGTCTTGTGTTGGCTACATTGTACTATCTGTCTTGTGTTGGCTGTATTGCTCTCTGTCTAGTGTTGGCTGTGTTGCTTTATTTTGTGCTGGCTATATTGCTTTCTCTTGTGTTAGTTGTATTGCTCTCATGTGTGTTGGCTGTATTGCTTTCTCAGTCTTGTATTGGCTATATTGCTCTCTCAGTCGTGTGCTTTTTGTATTTCACTCTCTGTCTTGTGTTGGTTGTATTGCTGTCAGTCTTGTGTTGACTGTAATGCTCTTTCAGTCTTGAGTTGACTGTATTGCACTCTCTGTCTTGTTTTAGCTGTATTGCTCAGTCTTGTGTTGGCTATATTGCACTCTGCCTTGTGTTGACTGTATTGTCTCTGTCTTGTGTTGACTGTATTGCAATTTCTGTCTTGTGTTTGCTGTATTGCTCTCTCAGTCTTGTCTTAGCTATATTGCACTCTCTGTCTTGTGTTGACTGTATTGCACTATCTTGTGTTGGCTGAATTGCTTTCTCTTGTGTTGGTTGTATTGCTCTCACTTGTGTTGGCTGTATTGCTTTCTCAGTCTTGTGTTGGCTGTATTGCTCTCTGTCTTGTGTTGGCTGTATTGCTGTCACTTGTGTTGGCTGTATTGCTTTCTCAGTCTTGTGTTGGCTGTATTGCTTCCTATCTTGTGTTGGCTGTATTGCTTAGTCTAGTGTTGGCTGTATTGCACTCTCTATCTTGTGTTGACTGTATTGCTCTATCAGTCTTGTGTTGGCTGTATTGCTGTCTCTGTCTTATGTTGACTGTTTCTTTCTGTCTTATGTTGGCTGTATTGCTCTCTCAGTCTTATGTTGGCTATATTGCTCTCTCTCTGTCTTGTGTTCACTATGTTGCTTTCTCAGTCTTATGTTTGCTGCATTGATCTCTCAGTGATGTGTATGTTGTATTGCTCTCTTTTGTGTTGGCTGTATTGCTCTCTCAGTATTGTGTTTGCTGTATTGCTCTCTGAGTCTTATGTTGACTGTATTGCACTCTCTGTCTTGTGTAGGTTGCTCTCTTCGTATATTGTGCTTGCTGTATTGCTTCTTCTTGTGTTGGCTGTATTGCTCTGTCTTTCTTGTGTTGGCTGTATTCCTGTCTTGTATTGGCTGTATTGCTCTCAGTCTTTGATAATATAAAAAAGACAAGTCCAACTGCAAACAATAAAGACTGTGATCAGCCATTGGATTATGCATCAGCAGATCAGGGTCTCTGCTGTTCATTTGTTTAGTACTAAAACGAGAGCTTATGAGCACAAGTCCATCTGTTAGCAAAAGCTTTTTATCGCTGTCCCTCATAAACTACTTGAAGGATTGTCATTAAATGTTATACACACATTCATCCCATGGCCTAGCTGGTCTAAATGAAAATGGTATTGATAGATGTCCAATACAGCCAACAGCCATCTTGAAAATCTATCCATATTAAAACCTATCATATATAGTGATGTAGGATAAGGAAATCCAGCCTGAAGGAATATAATATATATGCATTAAAAAAGGGGGCTTTGCTGAGTTCATGCCCACAAATTATTACCTTTGGTTAAGATATACTGTCTTGAACTAAACTTACTGTTCAAAAACCATTATATGTTGCCTTATTTCCCTAAGTGCAAGCCATCCAAAACATTTGGACAGTCAACTTGCTGTCAAGCAAAACTTATTTGCAGCACTCTTTTTTATGGCATGTCTTTTTGTATGTTGTCCATTGTCCATCAACATTTATGGCATGTCTTTATGTCTCTTGTCCATGAACATTTGCTTGTTACTGCTCTGGAACTATCATTTTTAATCTGATTTTGGAATGCAGGTTTACATCATCGTTACGTTGGACAAGTTAAAATATGAGAGAGATCTACGCATCTTGATAAGGTCATCTTGTGTATCGTTGTTTGAGATTGGTCTGGGGGCCATATTTCTGATCTGAGTCTGATTAGACTTGGAATGTATGCTTATATCTTCAAGGTCACAGACAAGATCAATGATGAGATGAGCTAGCTTATGATTAACTTGATTTTGGCTGCCCTATTTACATGTGTAAATGGCAGTTTAATTTACTGTCTGTAAACACTTACAAAGTTGGTGACCGTGTAAATGAGAATATGCATGTGACTGACAGTGATGCAGGAAATACCTATTCAGATTAAATATATAATATATATTTTAACATCTCTGCTTTAGTTGGATTTTTCTATTAATTTTTTTCTTAAAGTATTGATCTTTTTTGCATCACTAGGAAAAGACGCCTAATTTGATGAGAATTGGTTGTACTTCGCATTACACGATAGTACACCAGGTTGAATTACTAATCATTTTATTTAAAAAAGTATTTTAAAGTTGGCAGTCACTGCATAGTTTTCGTCAATCATTGTAAAAATCATGTGCTCATGTCTAGGTAATACATATGTTTGCATTATTGATTCAGTCATTATTAACATACATATATGATATGTGTAGTAACACAAAATAATATGATGATGATTTTACCCAAGTTATCATACGTTAACAAAGACATTTTCAACAAACTGAATCCTGTTATAATTGATAATAATTTTACCCAAACTATAAACAATCCACACAATTTGGTGAAGGTATGTGGTTTAGAACTTAAATTTTTTGGCATAAAACATTGATCATTTTTTTAGCAAGAAATCATTAGACTTCCCTCTGATTTATTAAGTTTTGTAATGGTAGATATCAGAGAGCTCCAGTTATTGTTTTGAAACAAAACAGGAAAACATTATAAATTGTAGGCTTCATCTATTGGCAAACTATACAAATTTAGTATGAACTCAGAAACACAAGGTTTGAAGTTATGAAATTAAACTAAGAGCAATAATGACAGATGATATAATATGAATGTAATGGCATCATAAAGAATTGTGGTGCACCCATCAAAACACTCTGGATGTAATAGGATGTAGGATAAGTCACATTTCTGAATAGGCATTCCTACTGGGAGTCTTAGTCCATAATCCAACCTTTTTTTTTTTACACATTTAGTTTTCTTTTATTTGGAGAGAGCAAGATACAGAGACAGAGAATAAGTATATGATGTTTGTTTTGATTTTCAGCCCAAGCCTGTAGCTTGGGGACTAGGTTAAGTTTCCCTATGGGATATAGACAGAATAATTATATGATGTACGTGTTGATTTTCAGCCCAAGTCTGCAGCTCGGGGATCAGGTCAAGTCTCCCTGAAGGATATAGACAAGCTGAATGAACTAGTTAAGGACCTGGGAAAACTGAGTGATAACAAAGATCCGGGGAAGAAACAATGAGGGGTGATTGTAAATGCTACAACAATTGGTTATTATTATGTCATTGAAATTCTTTATCCTGTTTACAGTAATTTTCACCATTTTAGTGCCACCCTTTTTTATGATATAAAGGTATAATCTTTGCTTGTGTACCTTTTTAAAACTGGTTACATGGCATGGAATATGCATTGAATGTCTTGAACAGAATATAAGATGCTGACTACTGTTGATTTATAAGTTGCAGGACAACTTGGGTTTCTAAAAATTGAATCTTGTACATTTTAATTTCAAGTAAACAGGCACTTTGTCAAGACTGACAGTTTATCAGCCGAATTTTAAAAAGAATAATTGCTGTGTATTTTCTGCCTGAAGTTGAAAAAATAAACCAGGTAATTGCAGTTTTGTATTTATCTGAAATCCTCTTGAAAAGGAGTTATTATTATTTGTTAATGCAGTTAACTATTTTTTTAGGATAGTTTACGAATCTGTCAGCATATATTGTACATTTTTAGTCCCTAAATGTTAATAATTTAAATGGGAATGAATACAAGTATAATTAAATTTATTGGAAATAAAGAGTCTTTTGTTTGCTGTTCACCAGAATTCCATATTCCACATTGTACTGGCAGTCTCCATATGCATTTACTTGAAAAAATGACCACATAGCTATTCCATATAAAATGATAACCCTGAGGACTTTGATATATTGGATAGCCTGTGTATAGAGCATCATCTAATTAGGGACTGGCAAAAGATGACTTTGATATATTGGATAGCCTGTGTATAGAGGGTCATCTAACTATGGACTAGCAAAAGACCACTTTGATATATTGGATAGCCGGTATATAGAGGGTCATCTAAGGACTGGTAAAAGACAACTTTGATATATTGGATAGCCTGTGCATAGAGCATCATCTAACTAGGGACTGGCAAAAGACAACTTTGATATGTTGGATAGCCTGTGTATAGAGCATCATCTAACTAGGGACTGGCAAAAGACAACTTTGATATATTGGATAGCCTGTGTATAGAGGGTCATCTAACTAAGGACTAGCAAAAGACAACTTTGATATATTGGATAGCCTGTATATAGAGGGTCATCTAAGGACTGGCAAAAGAAAACTTTGATATATTGGATAGCCTGTGTATAGAGCATCATCTAACTAGGGACTGGCAAAAGACGACTTTGATATATTGGATAGCCTGTGTATAGAGGGTCATCTAACTAAGGACTGGCAAAAGACAACTTTGATATATTTGATATCCTGTATATAGTGTTACCTGAAGACTAGCAAAAGAACACTTTGATATATTGGATATCCTGTATATAGAGTGTTACCTGAAGACTAGCAAAAGAACACTTTGATATATTGGATATCCTGTATATAGAGTGTTACCTAAAGACTAGCAAAAGAACACTTTGATATATTGGATAGTCTGTGTCATCAGGGTCATCTAACTAAACAATAGCTGGAAGAATAGCAAGGTTAAGCAAGATGAGAATTGGATTAGCATTTGGGTCCCAATTCATCATATTTATGCCCCACCTCTACACAGCAGGGATATGTATTAATCCTCATGCCTGTTCCATCCAGCACTTGTTAGTGTAGCTAGTCCTGCAAGCTTTGCAGGAGTTGTCCTTTTTCTCTTTGTAGCAGTGTACGACAGTCTCAATAGCGCAACAAGTCCTGCAGATTTTCATTGATTACCGTACAATTTGGTAACTATTGTGGTCATCACCTTTAGATGTGCATATTAACAGATCACTTTGCAATTTTCTTTTGAGTTATTCGCCTTTGTCTTACAACAGTGTATGACCGTCTTGAAAATGCATCCAGTTTCGGGGGTCCCAAGTGGCCAAGTGGTCGAAAGCACTAACCATTATGGATCACTGCCATCTCACCTCTGTCTGCATGAGTTCGAGTCTTGAGCTCCACTAGTATGGGTATATGAGAAAGCTTGCCATTATCTTCTCGTGGGTCAGTGGTTCTTTCCGGGATTCTCCCGGGTTCTTCCTCTACCATGTATAGCCTATCCTGTACTGGAAAATGGCATTAAACCCTATAACAACAACAACAGCAGCATCTAGTGTCCAGGTTCTTAATGGGTTGCTGTGGTGAAGATGTGCATACTGTTGAATTGCAATATTTAAAAAATAGTTATCTTGTAGATTTATGCAGCAGCTGACATAGTCTTAAAAAGTGTTTGTCTTGCTTATGTTTAATGAATCCTTGGAAACTTGATACATATTCTTGCCATCATCTAAAAATGAGCATATTATGTTCTTGTGGTTTTTGTAAGAGTTGTTGCCCATTTTTACTTGCAGCTGAATGTATTGTATGATAGATTGTTTGTGACTACAACTACTCTTGCAGCTTCTGTTGGATACCTTTGAACTGTATGACATATTATGGCCATCATCAGAAGATGTGTTAGTTGACAAATCATTGTACTCAGTGTTTTCAGAAGAGTGTTTAGCTTTTCTTGACTGTAGATTCATCTCCATAATGGAGAAGAGTTGGCTGGTAAATTTATATGAGCAAATGAATCATCATTATCTTAGTTTATTAGAGATAATATTCTGTAAAATTTGTTTATAGCATAAGTTTTCCACAAATTTCAGAGAAACCTATTGAAACTTAACCGACTGTTCATAAACAATATTTGGGAACATCTAAAGTGACTATGTACAATGTTAAACAAGCAACAGTTTAATATAGGACAATAACTTTATACAGGTTTTCCACTGCTTAATGTTGACACCCTTTAGTTTAAACTTAAAATTTACGTTTATATTGGCACTCCAAAGATAAAGAGAATTTGGATGTATGTACTGCATAGAATTTGGACATACTGCATAGAATCTGGATGACTGCATAATATTTGGATGACTGTATAGAATTTGCATGTACTGCATAGAATTTGGAAGACTACATAGATTTTGGATGTGCTGCATAAAAGTTGGATGCACTGCATAGAATTTGGATGACTGCATAGTATTTGGATGACTGTATAGAATTTGGACGTACTGCATAGATTTTGCATGTACTGCATAGAATCTGGATAACTGCATAGAATTTGGACATACTGCATAGAATTTGGATGTTCTGCATAGTATTTGGATAACTGCATAGAATTTGGACATACTGCATAGAATTGGATGTTCTGCATAGAATTTGGACATACTGCATAGTATTTGGATGACTGCATAGCATTTGGATGTACTGCATAGAATTTGAATGTTCTGCATAGAATTTGGATAACTGCTTAGAATTTGGACATACTGCATAGAATTTGGATGTTCTGCAGATTATTTGGATGACTGCATATAATTTGGACATACTGCATAGAATTTGGATGTTCTGCATATTATTTGGATGACTGCATAGAATTTGGATGTACTGTATTGAATTTGGATGTTCTGCATAGTATTTGGATGACTGCTTAGAATTTGGATGTATTGCATTGAATTTGGATGTATTGCATAGCATTAAGCACATCAGGTTAATTAGCAGATAAAGCTAACTATATTTACTTCTGAAAAACACGTTCATCAAGAAAACATTCAATTTGTACCATTTTCTTTGAAGAAACCCTGTTCCAAGTTTGTAGTCGACTGCTGTGTTATTGCATTAAAACAGAAGATAACACAACATGGTGTCAGAAGTGATCATAATTGAGCTCGCACATGGATCGTAAATGGATATTTAGAAAAAATAGTTTTACAATCCGCGTAATATTTTAAATGAATTTCAAATCTTAAAAATGTTGAAAATTCTGCATATAAACTTAATACCTGTAAAATGGATCTTTTGGGCATGCCAACCCCTACCATGGACTGGGGAAATTCCAACCTTACCACATCATGGGCTAAATTCCAACAACACTGAGCATTTAATGGACCGATGAGCAAAGGAAGTGATGCAGACAAAGCCAACTATATTTTACTTTGGGTAGGAGACAAAGGTAGAGATATTTTCAACACATGGACTCTGTAAATACCTCACAGTAGTTGTTTGTATATATTAAAGTTATTGACAGTTAGAACATGGTGTCTCATCTTATGTTTTAATGCGATAACACAACATCCACTGCACTGTTTCATTGTCATTGTTGATAGAATACAAGCAAATTCAGTTAATTTTTGTCCCCCACCTACTTTAGTAAGGTATAAAAAAATTGCAATAATGAAATATGACTATGAACTCTATGACAGAGCTATAAGTTACTGGGAAGACATGAAAAGAGACCAAGTTTCACTGCACCATCTCAAAGGCCATTAGATGAAAAACTTGCATAAAAGGAGTTATAAAAAATTATCAGTGACCTTGGCCTTAAGTTAAAAACTGACTGGTACAGAAGACTTCATCAACCTGAGAAGCATAAACGTAGCGCGGTTCATCTCTGTACTTCAAATAGCTATTTTGATATAAAGCATGACCAAAAATTCAAAATATTGAACTGTGACCTTGACCTTGAAGATAGACATCCATTTGTGGGACATAAAATGTACAAGTTTCAGCCATTCTTCTCAAACAGCTCTAAAGTTATAGATCAGACAAAAAAGTATGATGGAAAACTAAAATTACTGAGACATGACCATGACAGTGATGATAGGATCCATCCATCCCAGGATGTGGTATACAGCACACCTTCTAGTGATTATGTACAAATATACTATGTTTCACCATTCATCTCAAATGGCTGTAGCGTTAAAGAGCAGGATGGAAAGTTTGATACAAAATGTGAAATACTGGGCTGTGACCTAAAGATAGCAAACCGCAGTGTGGTATTCCTGTCCTACTAATGGATCAGCTCAGGTTGTCTGTCATGTCTTTGTGAAATGTAATTGACCCCAATTGCCTTCATACTTAAAAACCTACTTGTTTTTCTGTGCCAGAAACCACTAAACAAAACAAAACTGTTTTAAAAGTTGTGGAAATTGTAGGAAAATGTGATGAAAAAGTATGACACTGAACTCTGACCTTGAAAATAGCCCATTACTACTGTGGTACATGACACTGTATAAGTACACAAATTTTCATCCAATGATTTCAAATGGCTTTAAATTTTTTGGGCAGAAGGTGGAAAACATAAAGGAAAACAAAATACTGAGCTGTGACCATGATATTGAAGATAGCCCCTCCAATGTAGTATCTGACACACCTAGTGATTATTCACATCGTCCCTTCCACTCCATAACCTTAAACAATTTGAAATAAAGTGATACACATTAAAATACTTACAAAACATCGCTAGGTTTGTCAGATACTACATTGGAGGCACTAAGTATTTTGAATTTTATCACTTCAAATTGTTTAAGGTTATGGAGTGGAAAGGACAAAGTGAATAAAACGTAAAATAGTTTGCTTGACCATAAAGATAGGACACACACACATATACACACGATGTGGTAGTGACACACTATAAGTATGCCAAGTTTCATTGCTTAATCTCCAACAATTAAAGAGTTGACAGGAAAAGGTGAGGGATTAAGTATTGAGCTGTGCCCTTAACCTTGAACAAAGCACCACCAATCTGGTATGTGACACGCCTTCTAGTGATGATTTACAACTATACCAAGTGTCATTTCCTAATGCTTTAAATTTACCAATCTGGTATGTGACATGCCTTCTAGTAATGATTTACAACTATACTAAGTGTCATTTCCTAATGCTTTCAATTTACCAGTCTGGTATGTGACACACCTTCTGGTGATGATTTACAACTATACCAAGTGTCATTTCCTAATGCTTTCAATTTACCAATCTGGTATGTGACACGCCTTCTAGTAATGATTTACAACTATACCAAGTGTCATTTCCTAATGCTTTAAATTTACCAATCTGGCATGTGACACACCTTCTAGTAATGATTTACAACTATACCAAGTGTCATTTCCTAATGCTTTAAATTTACCAATCTGGTATGTGACACACCTTCTAGTAATGATTTACAACTATACCAAGTGTCATTTCCTAATGCTTTCAATTTACCAATCTGGTATGTGACACACCTTCTAGTAATGATTTACAACTATGCCAAGTGTCATTTCCTAATGCTTTCAATTTACCAATCTGGTATGTGACACACTTTCTAGTGATGATTTACAACTATACCAAGTGTCATTTCCTAATGCTTTCAATTTACCAATCTGGTATGTGACACACTTTCTAGTGATGATTTACAACTATACCAAGTGTCATTTCCTAATGCTTTAAATTTACCAATCTGGTATGTGACACGCCTTCTAGTGATGATTTACAACTATACCAAGTGTCATTCCCTAATGCTTTAAATTTACCAATCTGGTATGTGACACACTTTCTAGTGATGATTTACAACTACACCAAGTGTCATTTCCTAATGCTTTAAATTTACCAATCTGGCATGTGACACACTTTCTAGTGATGATTTACAACTATACCAAGTGTCATTTCCTAATGCTTTAAATTTACCAATCTGGTATGTGACACACTTTCTAGTAATGATTTACAACTATACCAAGTGTCATTCCCTAATGCTTTTAATTTACCAATCTGGTATGTGACACACCTTCTAGTGATGTTTTACAATTAAACCAAGTGTCATTCCTAATGTATAAATTTACCAATCTGGTATGTGACACTTTCTAGTGATGATTTACAACTATACCAAGTGTCATTTCCTAATGCTTTCAATTTACCAATCTGGTATGTGACACACCTTCTAGTGATGATTTACAACTATACCAAGTGTCATTTCCTAATGCTTTAAATTTACCAATCTGGTATGTGACACACTTTCTAGTAATGATTTACAACTATACCAAGTGTCATTCCCTAATGCTTTCAATTTACCAATCTGTTATGTGACACACTTTCTAGTGATGATCTACAACTATACCAAGTGTCATTCCCTAATGCTTTAAATTTACCAATCTGGCATGTGACACACCTTCTAGTAATGATTTACAACTATACCAAGTGTCATTTCCTAATGCTTTAAATTTACCAATCTGGCATGTGACACACCTTCTAGTGATGATTTACAACTATACCAAGTGTCATTCCCTAATGCTTTAAATTTACCAATCTGGTATGTGACACACTTTCTAGTAATGATTTACAACTATACCAAGTGTCATTCCCTAATGCTTTCAATTTACCAATCTGTTATGTGACACACTTTCTAGTGATGATTTACAACTATACCAAGTGTCATTCCCTAATGCTTTAAATTTACCAATCTGGCATGTGACACACCTTCTAGTAATGATTTACAACTATACCAAGTGTCATTTCCTAATGCTTTCAATTTACCAATCTGGCATGTGACACACCTTCTAGTGATGATTTACAACTATACCAAGTGTCATTTCCTAATGCTTTAAATTTACCAATCTGGTATGTGACACACTTTCTAGTAATGATTTACAACTATACCAAGTGTCATTCCCTAATGCTTTCAGTTTACCAATCTGTTATGTGACACACTTTCTAGTGATGATTTACAACTATACCAAGTGTCATTCCCTAATGCTTTAAATTTACCAATCTGGCATGTGACACACCTTCTAGTAATGATTTACAACTGTACCAAGTGTCATTTCCTAATGCTTTAAATTTACCAATCTGGCATGTGACACACCTTCTAGTGATGATTTACAACTATACCAAGTGTCATTTCCTAATGCTTTAAATTTACCAATCTGGTATGTGACACACCTTCTAGTGATGATTTACAACTATACCAAGTGTCATTTCCTAATGCTTTAAATTTACCAATCTGGTATGTGACACACTTTCTAGTAATGATTTACAACTATACCAAGTGTCATTCCCTAATGCTTTCAATTTACCAATCTGGTATGTGACACACTTTCTAGTGATGATTTATAACTATACCAAGTGTCATTTCCTAATGCTTTAAATTTACCAATCTGGTATGTGACACACTTTCTAGTAATGATTTACAACTATACCAAGTGTCATTCCCTAATGCTTTCAATTTACCAATCTGGTATATGACAAACTTTCTAGTGATGATTTACAACTATACCAAGTGTCATTCCCTAATGCTTTAAATTTACCAATCTGGTATGTGACACACTTTCTAGTGATGATTTACAACTATACCGAGTGTCATTTCCTAATGCTTTAAATTTATGGTGTGCATGTGAAAGTGTAATGACAATGCAAAATATTTTGCTGTGACCAGGACCTACCCCAAGTGTGTCATGTTATGTTATGTAATACTTTCTAGTGATGATAAACTTTAATTTTTTTTATCTTAAATGGTTTTAAAATTAAAGACTGGAAAGGATAACACAAAACTTAAAATACTGAGCTGTTATGCCTCCCAATGTGGTATGTAATGCACCTTCTAATGATGACATAAAAAATTCATTACAAATGGCTTTGAAAAGAAAGACTAGAAATGCAAGTGTGATGCATGGATGTACATAGATATGGATATGTCCTCGGCCTCCTTTTTCAAAAAAAAAAAAGAAGTCAGGACAGGGAAAAAAAAGAAATGTACCCAGTTATGTACAGGTTGCAGACAAATGAAACTTGATCAATGAAAATGTTATTTTTAATTATTTATTTGCAAAACATAAAGAAACATAGATTTTACATTTGCATTATGTTTAAAAGTACAGAAATAAGAATATAAAAGCAATTTGTTTGATGCCTTGTTCAGTTCTGGCTGGCCTAACACATAATTGTTTCCTTAGTTCTACCTATTATTTAGGTCAACCAAAAACCTGGTAGCATACTTTCTTTAATGTGCTTTGAATGTAGCCACTCATGACACTTCATCAGCCACGACAAATCAGTCAGCCACGACACTTTAATCACCCATGACACTTCAATTAAGAACAAAATGGATCTTAATTATCCTCCAAATAAAGCTTTAAAAAAACTTGTGATTCAGATTAACAGCCTGTGAGTAGGACTAGTTACGATACAATGGTGACCAGAAAATTTGCTGCCCATGTTCAGTAGCCTGTAAAGTTTATGGTGACAAGAAACACTGATTGTATATTGCACATGAGCAGAACCCTGATTAATAAAAATGGCAACTTTAAAACTGCCATCAGCAAGTGATCGTTTTATGCTATAAAGAAGTTATGTGTAGTTATCACTGACCTCTGGATCATTTGATTACCAAAGTTATTCTCAGAAAAGGAAAAACCCGTAAAATATGAGAATCTTCACTTTTACATGGAAAGAATCTTTGTTCAGAAAGGCAGCTGGTATAATTCCAAAGTTGAAGAACAGAAAAACCTGTAAAATTATTTTAAAACTAAACTACATTTAATGTCATAAAACAAAGTGTTTCCCTTGTATAATTAAGCTCTGTCCTGCTTTGCTGTCCTCTGATAGTCGGGATATCAGGCTCTAGGGAAAAGAAAACAGTAAAATTAGAAATTATAATGCTGGTTTGTGTTTATAATTAGGGAAACAACACATTTGTTGCTTTTAAACCGTTTATATAATGATGAACCTAATTAAAATAAAAACTTTAAAAAGGCAACGTTTTTAAACATTAAAAATGTGTTCCTGCTTGTGTTTTAGTTTACATTTGCTTCTTCCAAGATTTGTTACAGACTGAGGAATAATATAGTGTACAAAAATTAAGCACAGCAAGTGGCAAGCTGAGAAATAATATAGTGTACAGATACTAAGCAAAGAAAGTGGCAAGATTAGGAATAATATAGTGTACAGATACTAACCACAGAAAGTGGCAAGTTGAGGAATAATATAGTGTACAGAGACTAACCACAGAAAGTGGCAAGTTGCAGAATAAAATAATGTACAGAGATTAACCACAGAAAGTGGCAAGTTGCAGAATAAAATAGTGTACAGAGACTAAGCAAAGAAAGTGGCAAGTTGAGGAATAATATAGTGTACAGAGAATAACCACAGAAAGTGGCAAGTTGCAGAATAAAATAGTGTACAGAGACTAAGCAAAGAAAGTGGCAAGTTGAGGAATAATATAGTGTACAGAGAATAACCACAGAAAGTGGCAAGTTGAAGAATAATATAGTGTACAGAGACTAAGCACAGCAAGTGGCAAGCTGAGAAATAATATAGTATACAGAGACTAAACACAGAAAGTGGCAAGCTGAGGAATAATATAGTGTACAGAGACTAAGCACAGAAAGTGGCAAGCTGAAGAATAATATAGTGTACAGAGACTAAGCACAGAAAGTGGCAAGCTGAGGAATAATATAGTGTACAAAGACTAAGCACAGCAAGTGGCAAGCTGAGGAATAATATAGTGTACAGAGACTAAGCACAGAAAGTGGCAAAAATGACATGATTGTCATGATTCATCTTTCAGGAAGTAAAAATGGTTCTATTATTTTTTCTTGTGAATATGTACATACCAACATGACAAATTTCTTTACTCTATTTTCAAGATTAGCATTTTTGCTCTAGAATTTGCATTTATTTTTACTGATATCTCACTTTAGGTCATCTTGTGGTTTTCTTCCCACATGATGAAAAAAAGAAAATCACACATTACCTTTGCTCTCTTTTCCTTTGATGTCATATATGCAATACACATGCTCTCAGTTGTATGGGACCAGATCAAATCCACTGCAATGCATATTTAAGTGTTCTCACAATATACTGTAATTTAACAGAACCGTAGTGGGGAAAAAAGTGAATATAAAAACAGGTGCTTGAGTTTTTAAATCCATACACATATTCTTTGCATCTTTGAACTATTTAGGCTGACATGTAGAATTATTTTTACCTTGAAATCAGAAAAATACATGCACATAATCTTATATTTTAATTTTTCTAAACAGTTGTTAGGTCTAAAAGGAAAAAAACATGGAAAGTCAATGAAATATGAATGTGGCATACTCATATTGGCTGTTTGACTTTTTTTTTCTTCAAATTATTTTATTTCACACACCTAACTAATAACACATGGTGCAGATGCTTTAAAGTATAACTTGAAGAAAAAAGTATTATATTTTTGAATTCATACTTCTTTCTTAGATTACTTAAGTCATATTTTTTCTTTTCCTTAGTTATTGAATCCATACTTCTTTTATAGGTTGAACCAGTCCTCATTCATTACTTTTTATATATGATTGCTCTTCTACTTACATTATTATTATGAAATATATGGGTGTGCTGAACTTGTGTCAGGTGTAGAATGATAAACTTCATAATCAGTTCCTTCTGAACATGGTGTCTACCTTACCATCATTTGAATGGGAGTCTCCACTTGAATCTGCGGCTTGCTTAACTGCCAGTATGCCAGCATACTTCTTCGTGATTCCTGAGAGGAATCCTGACTCTACAAAAAAAAAAGTACACATCATGTATCTACTGAAACAGTATTGAATAATTAATTACAGTCAAACCTTAAGTCTTAAGACAGGTGATTGCTTATTACAGGTTTATTCTGAAATAAGTTTTTGGAACATAACCTTTTTGTTGGCACTACAGAGCCACTTAATTGGTGACATAAAGCACTACATACGCATATGCTATAGAATCATGGAGACATATACAAAGAGTGAATGATTCATCCCTAATTCCTATTTTCTAGTATTTTTCTTGTTTTAACATTAGTCTGCAGATGTATTTAATGTTATGTTTAGATTTAACTTAAGATGATTCATTTATCTGGGTTATTCATTTTAATTACAAAGTTATGAGTCTGTACTAAATTAACATTATGGGATTATTGTGAATTCTGTTCAATACCATTGTGGTGTATCAAGACTGTATGCACTTTAGGTGGCGCTCTACAGTTTCACATTTTGCATAGGGTTAGAATTTTAAAGAAAAAGAATTTTCCTGGCTTTCCACACTGGTTTTACTGACTATTTAAAAAAGACCTTGTTTATCTTAGATTTAATTCAAGAACCTTTAATTCCCTTTATTTTGGTGTATGATTCATGGGTGTAATATGGGTTACAGTGTATACAGCTTGGCCTTACTCTAGATGTGCACCTTTCAAAAAAGTGCTAGCTACACTTGGTCATTTTCACTTCCTGAACTTCAGAGGTAAATTGTATAAAAAAAGAGCCGATAACCTTTTTACATTTTAAATATTTGGTAATTCATTCATCACACTTTCAGAAGCTGGTATTGTCTAGTCTGGCAAAAATCATTTTCCCTATTTTAATAGATGCTATGGATACAGTACTTTAGACTAATTCAGGCTCATTTTTTAGCACAAGGGAGCAATCATTTTAGTTAGCAGTATGCTTAGATCATGTACAATTTACCAAAGTATGCCAACATTCTCTCCATTGTGCATGTTTTAAATGCAAACAACTTCACCTTACATACATCACTCTCTCAAAAGTACATAATAACTGGTTAGCACTTTCAAGGATATTGGTACATAGCACATTCAGGATCTGGAATTCATTTGGAACACTCTATCTTTTTGGACTTATAAATTTTAGGATTATTTTGGATTTAATTCATAATTCTGTAAATTCCTCTTAAATTTTCATTTTATAACTTAAAATTTGAAATCAATGAACTGGTATGGATGATCTCGTTTTGTTCTGCTTTTAAACATACCCAAGAAATCTTTTGTTAATGTCTGCTGTACTGCTCTGTGGGTGTCCTCATCTCTATACAGACGTTCAGCACAACTCTTAGCAAGCAATGTTCTCATTAAGTGTTCCCCTGTACCTGTAAATATGAAAATACAGAGTAAAATTTAGTGCATGGATGAGAGGAAACAACATCAAAAAGTAGTTTTAAGAAAACATTTTTTCACTCTTAAATTCAAATTCTATACAAGCTGTAACAACTACCATCTCTTGCTTCAAAATAGTTTAGTAACACAATAAATTTCACTTTCGACAACCAACAATCGCAAATATCCTAAATTTCTGGAGAGTATTATGTTGTTCTGTGACATGCTTTTCACTCAATTTATCTTCTCCTAATGGCACGACACAAGAGAACAATATCAATGCCTTTTATTAATCAAGATGTGAGGCACATGTTTGCTTGGTTTACATTTACTGAATGCTGGATAGAAGAAACATTCATGAAATGCTTGTCATTGCAGTTAATGTCATCAGCCATGAAAAGACATCTCTATTATTGACACTGCTAGCTGATGATTGCTTATTTTAACATGTGCTTGTATTACTGTATATTTTTGCTTAGAAGTCAAGTCCATCTGAAAGCTGCACAAACTCTGATTTTCCATTGAGTAATTCGAAAGATCTGGGTTTATGCAGTTTTATGAGTAATCAGAAGAACAAGATAACATAGACCCTGGTCCATGCAGTTTGTAATTGGGCTCAACTTGTAAGTGAGTATATTGGGTAACCTTGATAACTAGTGTTTGTGATGAATCAAGAGACATGGTTTTCCAAGATCTCATTTCCTCAATTTATTATCATTCCACTTTAAAATGATAAACATTTTGTTATAACCATTCAATATTTGATGAACTTAGCACGATGGTTTTAGACCAATTTTTAAAATTTAATATTAGGTTTACCCATCCCAAAAATGTCTTTCTTGGGTAAAAGATGTAAATTAAGTATATGAAAAGAAAAAAAATATCAGGTGTGTCTAAGCATTGATGTCTTTATACTGTGTCACTTCCTTTGCTGTCTTTATCTTGTGTCATTTCCTTTGCTGTCTTTATCTTGTGTCACTTCCTTTGCTGTCTTTATCTTGTGTCACTTCCTTTGCTGTCTTTATATTGTGTCACTTCCTTTGCTGTCTTTATCTTGTGTCACTTCCTTTGCTGTCTTTATCTTGTGTCACTTCCTTTGCTGTCTTTATATTGTGTCATTTCCTTTGCTGTCTTTATACTGTGCCATTTCCTTTGCTGTCTTTATCTTGTGTCATTTCCTTTGCTGTCTTTATATTGTGTCATTTCCTTTGCTGTCTTTAGATTGTGTCATTTCCTTTGCTGTCTTTATCTCGTGTCATTTTCTTTGATGTCTTTATATTGTGTCACTTCCTTTGCTGTCTTTATCTTGTGTCACTTCTTTTGATGTTTTTATCATGTCATTTCCTTTGCTGTCTTTATATTGTGTCACTTCCTTTGCTGTCTTTATCTTGTGTCATTTCCTTTGCTGTCTTTATATTGTGTCATTTCCTTTGCTGTCTTTATATTGTGTCATTTCCTTTGCTGTCTTTAGACTGTGTCATTTCCTTTGATATCTTTATACTGTGTCACTTACTTTGATGTCTTTATATTGTGTCACTTCCTTTGATGTTTTTATCATGTCATTTCCTTTGCTGTCTTTATATTGTGTCACTTCTTTTGATGTTTTTATCATGTCATTTCCTTTGCTGTCTTTATATTGTGTCACTTCCTTTGCTGTCTTTATATTGTGTCATTTCCTTTGCTGTCTTTATAGTGTGTCATTTCCTTTGCTGTCTTTATATTGTGTCACTTCCTTTGCTGTCTTTATCTTGTGTCATTTCCTTTGCTGTCTTTATATTGTGTCATTTCCTTTGCTGTCTTTATATTGTGTCATTTACTTTGCTGTCTTTAGATTGTGTCATTTCCTTTGATATCTTTATATTGTGTCACTTCCTTTGATGTCTTTATATTGTGTCACTTCCTTTGATGTTTTTATCTTGTTTCATTTCCTTTGCGGTCTTTATATTGTGTCACTTCCTTTGCTGTCTTTATCTTGTGTCATTTCCTTTGATGTCTTTATATTGTGTCATTTCCTTTGCTGTCTTTATATTGTGTCATTTCCTTTGCTGTCTTTATATTGTGTCATTTCTTTTGCTGTCTTTAGATTGTGTCATTTCCTTTGATGTCTTTATCTTGTGTCATTTCCTTTGATGTCTTTATATTGTGTCACTTCCTTTGCTGTCTTTATCTTGTGTCCCTTCCTTTGATGTCTTTATCTTGTGTCATTTCCTTTGCTGTCTTCATATTGTGTCATTTCCTTTGCTGTCTTTATCTTGTGTGATTTCCTTTGCTGTCTTTAGACTGTGTCATTTCCTTTGCTGTCTTTATATTGTGTCATTTCCTTTGCTGTCTTTATCTTGTGTGATTTCCTTTGCTGTCTTTAGACTGTGTCATTTCCTTTGATGTCTTTAGATTGTGTCATTTCCTTAGTATCTGAGTTTAAAACTAAACATTTATGAAACAAATGGTCCACTTAGCGTCGATTTTTCAATTGATGTATCTGGTTTCATGTACTTCTGACATGAATAGAGTAATATAAAAAATTGTTGGGTCTGATAAAATAGAAACTAATACACAATTTTGGTTCAAGTCTTAATTGTTCAAGATTGGCTGTGGAAAAAAAACTTGTTATCACTTATGAAAGTTACAACTCCATTAAAAACAGAACTAAGACTTTACATTAAAACAAAACTATGAGATTTTATGAAATATACTGATTTTGAAGTTGACTAACGTAACCTTATCTGAATAAATTCTGTGGCAAGCATAGTAGGCAATTCCCTCAAGTTTTTGATCTACTAATATTGTAGCAAAATGATGTCATAAAATTATGAGTGAAACTGTCTTATCTGCCATCCTAATATTTCACACATCCATAAATAAGAGACAAAAGACAATTATTGATGTATTATCTAAAAAGTCATTTTGCATAACCAGGCTCAACAGAAATAAAATACACGTGGAAATATGAATTAAATTTGCAATATGAGAAATTTACCCATACTTCACATTGCAATCTTTGTTTACCTGATGTAACTACAGCTACTCCTGGTCTGCCAGCGGGAGATGTGTTGGTTGCCCAACATCCAGCTCCATAAACAGCTGCCTGGAGTGCGACAATTAAAGTCAGTAAAGGATGCTTTGAATTTTGTTATTTATATATTATATATTTATTTGGGGGGTTTTCTTAACAAAAATGAACTTTTATTGGTTACTTACAATCACTGAAAGGGAAGGGTGGATGGTATATTGTTTTTATTGATAAGTCTTTAAACTCTTTAAAGGGTTTGTAGTAACCATAAAATTAAAATAGTTTCTTCAATAATACTTACCCGACCATAATACCTTAGGAAAGTTCCTGCCCTCTATAGCTAAAGGTTTGGTTAAAAAGCTCAATGTTGTCTGCCAAATAGGTGAAGTGGACAGAGTGATCTCCCCCTTAGATACAGTAATTAGCACCAAATCCTGTCTATGCTTCAGTAACTAATGAAGCAGAAAAAAGTTCTATCATTGGGATCACAGAGGGGTTTTCAAAATTATCTGAATAAAGGAGTTCCTTACTAGTGAAATACCAGACGGATGATATGGAAGGATGTGAAGGTTTAAGCAAACAGCATGATCCCATTTCAGGCTAAAAACATCCACTGCCGAATTTGTAAGGATGAGGACTGGTGAAACAAAAATGGGGAGCCTGTTGATTAGACTTCAAACAAGACCTCTAATGGTGTCCCCCAAAGTTGAAACAGGGAATCCACTATGGACTGGTGTATAGGCCATTCCAAGAGGACTATCTTCCCTTCCTCAACAGTCTATCCTCCAAAATATATATGACAAGGAATATGGTTAGCTTGGAGGGAAATTCATTATGAGGCATAATGGTTCTTAACCTCCATGCAGATAGAAGAGGTATGTGTGCCTCCTTGTCTCATGATGTACACAACCACAGATATATCGTTGGAGGAGACCTTTATGCAACAAACTCTTTTTTTTGGAAACAACCATTACAGGCTAAGATTGCCCTCATTTCCAAACTGCTGAGGTGGAGGAAAGATTCTTCTTGAAAGACAAACCCTGAATAATCAGTCCTTTAAGCTCCAGATGAGTGTCCCACCCTGAATCTGACACATCTGCAAAGAGACAGGAGTAGGGTTCCAAGGCATATATGGGAACTCTGGTCCCAATTTTTCTACCCAATTGTATAATGGTGGAAACCCACACCTCAAGAAATCTGAGCATTCAGAGGCTCCCTGGTCCAAAGAAGAATCTGGAAAAGATACAATTCATTAAATAACACAGCACTGAGGTTGAAGTCTGAGCTGTCACTGAGCAAGATAGCTTTGATTGCTGAACCATGTGGAGTGCAATACACATTGAGAAGCAAATTACTCACCGCCATGATGTCAGCATGCATACAGATGAAGTCTTCACCCCTCAAGGTGCACTTCTGTGCCTTGTCTTTTAGTAACCAAAGTACCACAGCAGACAGACTTGCACTCCACAGTGTGCATGCCTGACATGTATTATCTGACTGTCAACAGGAGCAAGCTATACATGTACAGTAGTTGTGAGTTTCCAGTGTTACAAAACTTACACCTGGTTGTGCCCATAGTCTAAATCTGTAAGACAAAATAGAGCAGACAGTACACAAAGGTGAAGCTCATCACATGTCCTGCTTTTTGAACACATGGAGATGCAGAACTACACACTATGACAATTTACCTGTAAAAGGGTGCACATGGCAGCCAATATGTGTAGAATCTTGGAGCATCATTATAAATACTACTATAGATGCTAAAACAACAATTCTATTTGAAGTTACCTGTAGAAAAGGCTAATTGACTGCCTATACAGGTACATCCCATTCTTGCACCTAGGAGGCAAGACTATACTACCCAATGTTTCTCCAATACAGGGAAGACTTTGGGAAAAGAGAGACCCAAATCTTAATTTGTGACATGTTGTAAATGGACTGTCCCTAGTAGCAGCTTCAGCAGGTGGGGGATAGTGACTCTCTACTTGCTGGGGTATTTGTGTCAAAAAGGCCCATCCCATCCATTTTTGTCCCGAGGTTGCAAGAAGAAGATGTAGGAAAATGTGACACATGTGACCAAGGTCCTGCAGGCCATGACTTTATGCACAGTAATGGCCAACATCCCATATGATTTTTGAGGCAACTCAGATATCTGTAGGAAGACCTTTCCCCAGATCTGAGAGACTCAGACCTGAGTTATCCCCATACCAAGTGGTTTGATCCCATCACTGAAATGAGCCACAGGGACTAAAAGGCAATAGAAATTGCGAAGTGCCAGAGGGATGATCCTGATGTCAACCAGCTTTATTTGAGAACTGGTGAAGACTAATTTAGTAAAACACCAGGCAGGTTAGATTGCAAATAATAAGTGTAATAAATAAAGATTACTATCTGATACTAATTATGAGAATTAGAACAAAGAGAAAAAAGGGAAAAACTGGTGTGCAACTTGCTTTTCCAAGATCAAAATAGTACAAGTCACTTTAAAATTAAATGTGAAATATGAAGAATCATTACTGTAATAAAAAACAAAACAAAATACAAAGACTAATTTCAGCAAGGATAAGGATATTTACTAAATACCTACCCAAGCTAGAACTAAATTCTCAACAATAATAGTTATGTTAACACCCCCTGTGGGGTAGGAGTCTAAATACAAGGTTATACCAAATGTAACCAGAAAAGCACGAACAGCTCTTGAAAAAGCTCAATTCAAACTGAAAAATTCTTGATCAGGGATAATTCCAAATTATAAAGATGATCCAAAAAAACCAAACAACTTCCAACCATGATGTTAAACATAAAGTGAAGGCCATTTCTCTATGACATGCAATTTAAGAAACCCTTAATGGCTGGAACTGGAAAGAGAATCAAGGGCAATGTACGTCGGCAAGGTAACTATGGGGTTATAGAATCTTCCGGTTCACCCTAATGAAGGGATGACTCTCATCATACCTTCAGGGTATTTTCCACACAGAAAAGTACACAAAATTGACAAGCTTTGTAGTACTGATACTAAAACAGTATTTGTAATGTGTGCTAAAACTAAAATGCTCCCCCTTACTGCTTTGCTTTACTAAGTAAATTTCTGTCTGGGCTTTTCTTGTTTTGCAGATGGCTCATCTTTCCTAAATCACAGCTGCATTTTGACATTCTGCCTTAAAAAGTGTACCACACTTGTACAGTATGTGAGATTTGGATTTTTAATGTAGCTTAAACAATTTTTCAGTCATATCGCTGGTAATCAGACATTTTGTATTTTCTGGGTAGGCCATATTTTAAACATGAGTTTGTAAAACTTTCTTCATGAATGGTTCAAACTATGCCATAATTTGTATTCCTATGCATGCTGTTCTAATAAAATTTTGTTTCACACTCATTCATGTCATGCTTGAAAAACCCAGATGTGGAACAGTTGCAACCTGAAAAACAGAAGTCTCGACAAGAATGGTTAAATAAAAATTGTATACTTTGCTGAGCATATTTTCATATGTGGGACTTTCAACAAATTTGCTGGAGTTTTTGTATTTTGCTGTTCTCCAAGCACATGAATTCATACAAATTTTGCATGATTCCCACAATGGCACACCCTGACAGCATCTCTGCTTAAGTACATGGAATATCTAATGACTTTCCAGTGAATTTTCTCTGTTGCTTTGTCAATACTTCCTGTTTGTCATGCAGAGAATAAGCTACACTGATTTCTGATTGGTGGTTTTTGTTTAACCTGCAGCAAAACAAGCAATAACAACAAATGAGAGAATTCAATGTAACATATTTCAATGTGAAACACACCAGTAGCATAGCTTTCAAATCTACCAAAGGAGTCAATATATAATTCAAAGTAGAAAAACGTTGTGTGAAAGTGGTTATCAAATTATAAGTAAAGTACTTCATTATACATGTGGAACACATTTGGAATGTATAGTATATGCTGAACATATTTCTGGCTTAAGAAAATCAGCATGTCACTTTGTGTTAACTTGTAGATTGGCGAGTAAGGTATTCTCAAATAATCTTTCATTTTTACCTTTTTTTAAAAAAAACGAGTGCCTGTGACTGCAAATGCTGTTTCAGATGGATTATAATTTTACAGAATAACAGGCAAACTATTAATAATTGCTCATGACTGCTGAAGACTAAACTAACATGCATAGGGTAAGTATCATTTTGTATTGATTCTCCATCTCTTGTATCCATATGTGATTTTTTTCAGAAAAAATATTGATGCACTGATATATGGATGAATCGTTTCACCCTTACTGACCAATGGATTCTATTGGTCAAATGCATATTATTGAATTTACTTACTAATGACCAGGGCACGTAACACAAAATGATGCCAATATGATCAAGCTATTTTACTAATTGCAAAACTTCAACTCCTACAGAAATTCACCTCCTACAGAAATTAGTAAGAAATAGTTTGAAATATAGATTGAGTATACTTTCTTAAATGAGAAACAATATGCTCTGTAGCAATTAAAGTATTATGATGAAATAAGATAGCTGTAAGTGTGATGCTTTGGATTAGGGACATTTCATGTGTAATGTAACATAAAGGTAGTACATGTATATAGTGTGAATTGTATTTAAACTTGAAAATAGGAGATTTGTTTTATGGATTTATTTCTGAACACATCGCATTTGAGTATGAAGGAATTTGGCACCAATCCCTATATCTTAGGCAGGGATCACTTTATCTTGACTCCCAACTATATGGGCAGACAACTGTTTGCTTCTGTAGCTAAAATGTTTGCATAGAAGGGCTAGGTTTGAGATTTAGTGGTCTTACTCACAAATAAGTATGATTGGGTAATGTATTTGAAGAAACAGGCGGGTTGATGTTATCTCAATAAGCAGAACATTGATCTAATGTATGGGTTGTTTATCTGTGATAAAGACTGTACTAGTTTATCAATGCATATAATGGGCTTGAAAAATTACGTTGAAAGTAAATAAAAATGCAAAAGTTTTATAGAGTTTACTATGGATAATTAGTTACAATGAAATTTACCATGAGCAGATTGTAACATGCAAAGTCATGCAAAGTCATTTCAACACATACAAGTTGACTGGCCAGCAGTATTTGCTAAGCTGAGTATGGTCTGGTCTGAGAGTGGCTGATGGGATGAGTTCTTTATATCAATATCTTAGTTACATTGCAGTAATATGACTGAAAATAAACTAGAAGATTGCTAAAACAACTCACAGGTCCAACTCTTCCTGGCTGCTTGAGAGAAATTCCCCCACTGGAGACCCCAGCAGCCAGGTTGCCATGGCAATCAATGCAAACAGAACCAACAGTGTCTTGGATATCATTTACTGGGCTGTCTTCAGAGCAATTTTCATCAGCATGTTCTCTGGTATCTGACAAATCTGAGACCTGAAAGCAATGTATACAAAGATAAGCTACAAGATGGAGATAGTGACAGAATTTAATCTTCCCATATACAAATCAACACCTTATTATGATGCATTATACCAAAATATTTCCATAAACCAACCAATAATTTAATAAATGCAAAGTTAGTTACAGTTCTTACAAAAGATCAGTTGTATTAAGCAATGTGCAAACAATGATCATGTGTGTGATGTGATGTGATTTGGATTTTTAACGTAGCTTTTCCAAACGTAAATTTGACAAATAACTGAAGTTCAAATTCATGCAAAAATGTATTTTTCCTAATAATTTTCCATGTTTTAATTCCTAAAAAGGTTTGAATTTGAGCTGGTTTTATTACATATAAAAAGATATTCAGATGGACTATATCACACACTATACTAATTTCTGCTTTTATTTCAAGGAAAAGTCAAGAGATAACAAGTGTTATTATAGCCACAATATCTGCTATTCATGCAGCATGCAGTACCTGTTGTGGATTATTAGAGTGAATGTGTAACTTGGTCTTCCTCTTCTTACAAAGCATCTTTTCCTCTTGCCTCTCCAACCTTCTCTTGTGGTCATTAAACATTTTCATTGCACTCTCTGCAAATGATATGAAAATAATGACTTGCTTAGAGTATTCCTGTGTATCATCTTGTCAAATCAGCAATTCATAATGACTATTTCTTGATTTTGTACTGTGGTATTATGTAAGACAGGAATTTTAAGAGATGGGTGGGGGTCAACTGTATGCAAGTATGAAATACAGCTTATATTATCCATATAATGTTACTTTGTCATTTGAATTTTTCTCGTAAGATTTAGGATGATATATATGAGTTATGCATGTTCTGATGAAAGTTCCTTGACTAATTTTGTATTCTATATCTAACCTTATAGTCTAAATATTATTGTCTGCTTTTTGTTAAATTTCATGATTTCCTTAGGTTGATCTCCTTGCATGTGTTATGTATATTTAACTTGCATTCTATATTAGTTCTTTTAAATTCATTATATGTTATGAATAATAGTATTTTGGACTTGACCTTGTCCATAATGAAGTTCATTTTCTATCTGACCTAAAACACTGATTTTGGTTTCATAAACAAGTTTATCTCAGTCTGAGTCTAGAACTTTGGAAATTCCCAAAGAAAAGCCAGGTCTACCTGTTGTTTACTACATTTTATATTATAATTTCTGAAACAGACCCTCTAATTATAACTAAGATTTTATCTTGCAAACATCTGGAACCTTCCTTCCAGAATAAACTTTGCCATTTTTTTTAAAGAAAATGTTTATTGTGACCTGATGTCAAGTAGAGGACACAATAATCATGTTTTTATAGAAATTATGTATTCATGCTGTAAGATCTAAGAAGAATCAGTTGCATTATTGTTGTGTCCAGTATTTCATTTGGGCTGGAATATATTTATTCAAATTATTTCAAGTGATTCTTCTTTGGAAATACAAAGTGCTCAAAAATAACGTTTATGGAAATAGACTTGCATTTATAGCAAAATTTCAAATAAGAATGTATTGGATTGTATTATTGTGACTCAACAAAAGACTGTTGGCATATCTCTAAGACACAGGCTACCACAGGCACATCAACACTTCCAGTGTTGGATTATTTATTCTGGAATGCTACTAAGTTTATTCAGAACTTTAATCATTAAGACTTGTGTTAGAAATTCTATGATTATTTGGGATTTATTTCACAATACTGTAAGTTATTTTTATATTTTCACTTTGTATTCTTGGGAAATAAATTATTTTGTTCAATTTTACAAAGCTTTTTACTTTTGACTCTATTCTGTTACTAATTTTAAGACCAACGTGTCGTAATACATGTATAAAGGTGTTTGAGGTCAGAGGATACAAAGAAAATGCCATTTGCGGTGCTGCTTATAGCACCATATCTTTGAATGAATTTTAAAAAGAAAATATGTGGGTAAGTATGTGCCAATGATAAACTAATAATGAATATGAAACTCATATGTGACCCCTTGGTATAGTATGAAAATCATATGAAACCCATGGTATTGTATGAAACTCATATGTAACCCAATGGTATTGTATGAAACTCATATGTAACCCAATGGTATAGTAAAAAAACAAACTCAAGTGACCCCATGGTACAGTATGAAATATCTGACACCATGCCATTGCATGAAACCAATATTTGACCTCATAATATTGTTCTTATTCAAGTTTTATTAATAATTTCATATACTTAGAATTCACTATTTATGTTGGGTACCAATTTTTGTAGATTTCTTAGTTCATCAAAAATGACAAATCTGAGTCTATGCAGTTTGCAGATGGACTCAACTTCTACATGGTAGATCTAAGTCTATGCAGTTTGCATATGGACTCGACTTCTACATGGCAAATCTAAGTCTATGCAGTTTGCAGATGGACTCAACTTCTACATGGTAGATCTAAGTCTATGCAGTTTGCAAATGGACTTGACTTCTACATGTTATATGCAACTATTCACAGTATATTCTTCTTAGAATCTGAAACATGCATTTGAAGCCATCAAAGATAAACAGACATAGCAAAGACATTCTACTTAGTAAAAAAGTTTTATTTTAGGTCAAAATAATCATTAATATGTATATTTAATACAGTTTACCATGATTATATTTATAACTAACATATTCAACTGGTATACGTAAGTTTTGTAAAAGTAACTGATAATATATTAATGAATTTTCAACTCAATAATAATGACTTTGAAAAAGTTTTGGTTGCAATAATAGAATTCATGCAATACCGGATTTTAGTTTGTCCTCAGAAATCACAGAAATTCCATTTTCTTTTGCCCACATTGCTGCCCCTGTGCCCACAAGAAAACTGAAATGAAGTTACATATTTCCATACTTGTCTTTTGTCTAAAGACTGATTATAAACTGAATGATACTAATAGTAAAAGAATGAGAATAATGATGCAATAGTACAGTATTATTAAACACAGTATCTTCTGTAAGTTTTATGAGATTAATGATGCAATATTTCATTATTTTTCTGTAAAGTATGTGAGATTAATGAAGCAATAGTATAGTATTATTAAACTCAGTATATTCTTTAAAGTATGTGAGATCAATGATGCGATAGTACAGTATTATTAAACTCAGTATATTCTTTAAAGTATGTGAGATTAATGATGGGATAGTACAGTAGTATTAAACTCAGTATATTCTGTAAGGTATGTGAGATTAATGATGCAATAGTACATTATTATTGAACTCAGTATATTCTGTAAGGTTTAAGGGATCAATGATGCAATAGTATAGTATTATTAAGCTCAGTATATTCTTTAAAGTATGTGAGATCAATAATGTGATAGTACAGTATTATTAAACTCAGTATATTCTTTAAGGTATGTGAAATTAATGAAGCAATAGTACAGTATCATTAAACTCAGTATATTCTTTAAAGTATGTGAGATCAATGATGCAATAGTACAGTAGTATTAAACTCAGTATATTCTGTAAGGTATGTGAGATTAATGTTGCAATAGTACATTATTATTGAACTCAGTATATTCTGTAAGGTTTAAGAGATCAATGATGCGATAGTACAGTATTATTAAACTCAGTATATACTTTAAAGTATGTGAGATCAATGATGTGATAGTACAGTATTATTAAACTCAGTATATTCTGTAAGGTTTATGAGATTAATGATGCGATAGTACAGTATTATTAAACTCAGTATATTCTGTAAGGTTTATGAGATTAATGATGCGATAGTACATTATTATTAAACTCAGTATATTCTGTAAGGTTTAAGAGATCAATGATGCAATAGTATAGTATTATTAAGCTCAGTATATTCTTTAAAGTATGTGAGATCAATGATGTGATAGTACAGTATTATTAAACTCAGTATATTCTTTAAGGTATGTGAAATTAAAGAAGCAATAGTACAGTATCATTAAACTCAATATATTCTTTAAAGTATGTGAGATCAATGATACAATAGTACAGTAGTATTAAACTCAGTATATTCTGTAAGGTATGTGAGATTAATGTTGCAATAGTACATTATTATTGAACTCAGTATATTATGTAAGGTTTAAGAGATCAATGATGCGATAGTACAGTATTATTAAACTCAGTATATTCTTTAAAGTATGTGAGATCAATGATGTGATAGTACAGTATTATTAAACTCAGTATATTCTGTAAGGTTTATGAGATTAATGATGCGATAGTACAGTATTATTAAACTCAGTATATTCTGTAAGGTATGTGAGATTAATGATGTAATAGTACAGTATTACTGAACTCAGTATATTCTGTAAGGTATGTGAGGTTAATGATGTCATAGTACAGTATTATTAAACACAGTATATTCTGTAAGGTATGTGAGATCAATGATGTAATAGTACAGTATTACTGAACTCAGTATATTCTAAATGAAAGGTATATGAGGTTAATGATGCAAAATAAGGTTTTATTAAAATTCAACACAAAATTATTTGACATTAAAGTTAATATCTCTATTACAATCCATTTGGCATGGTGTCTGTAGTCAGATAACACTGGTCAACAGTGAAATCATTACTGACTTGAAAAGGCCCTAATCTGTAGTATTTTGGTGTGCCGAACACGAATATAACCGTGAAAAATTTGTATTGGCTCTCGTTTTGAAGATATTCATATACCTCATTTTCTATGTTTCACTGTGTAAATTTCTCCAGTAGGACTGCAGCAACATCCGGAATAATGATGTAACATTGCATAATACCATCATGCTCACATCATCCACAGTTGATTGCATCATTTTCTGATGCAATGCAATACTAATGCCATGCGGCTGCTGAAGTAAGTTGACGTCAGCAGTGTACTATACATGTGTAGGCCTATTATACTAATGCCAGGCGGCTGCTGAAGCTGACGTAAGCAGTGTACTATATAAAGCCCAATCAGATAGGTTCAGCATTTAAAATATTTTAGACGTTGTGCGAGACAGTTCAAGCTACTGTTACATAAAACTTATTATTTTATCCATTTACGTACAATAAAGAACAGTAATGCCTCGAAAGTGTGTTAATACCGCGGACAATTTTTGCTATATTTGTGGGGAAGTGACATTTGCCAACCAGAAGAAAAGTATCAATTCTCAAGTGAAGAAGGCATATCATCTTTACTTCGGATGCAAGGTTGGTGACCAAGACAAGCCTTGGGCTCCCCATATATGCTGTGCTACATGTACAACACAGCTTTCACAGTGGTTGAATTGCAAAAGGTCATCAATGCCGTTTGCAGTCCCAATGGTGTGGAGACAGCCAAGCAACCACCTAAATGACTGTTACTTCTGCTTGGTTCCTCCTCTTTCCGGCGGAATAACGAAGCGAAAGAAGTCGAGAATAGTCTACCCAAACATTCCGTCTGCATTGAGACCAGTTCCACATGGTGAGGGACTTCCTATTCCAGAACCTCCAGCAGAATATTCTCTTGATTCATCTGACGAAGACAAAGGTGAGTCGACCTGTTCTTCTCCTGGTCCATCAGCATGCAGTGATCCAGATTTTCACTGTGGTGCATCATCAACCCCACACAGAATAACACAGGAAGAACTAAATGACCTGATTCGTGATTTGGACTTATCAAAGAACAAGGCAGAATTGCTAGGATCAAGACTCCAACAATGGAATCTTCTAGAAGAAGATGTCACAATTACTGCATATCGAAAGCGCCACCAGCAATTGGAGCCTTTCTTCAGAAAGGAAAGTAATCTGATATTCTGTTCCGATATTGAGGGCCTCATGAATGCTTTAAAAATCACTCATGACCCACAAGAATGGAGACTATTTGTGGACTCTTCGAAACTGAGTCTCAAGGCTGTGCTTTTGCACAATGGAAACATTCTTCCATCTATTCCAGTAGCGTATGCTGTCCACATGAAAGAGACATACGATAACTTAAGGCAGCTACTGAATTCCATTGAGTATAACAAGTACAGCTGGCACCTCTGTGGTGATTTGAAGGTAGTTGCCCTTTTAATGGGACTGCAGCAAGGATATACAAAATACATGTGTTTCTTATGCGAGTGGGATAGCCGAGCAAGGGAAATGCACTACATGAGGAAGGAATGGACTCACAGGCAGAATGTAGCCATTGGAGAGAAGAATATCCAACACCCAGCTCTGGTTGAGGCTCAGAAAATCTTGCTACCACCCCTTCACATCAAACTAGGTTTGATGAAGAACTTCGTGAAAGCCATTGACCGGACTTTGCCAGCATTCCGATACCTGCATGAAAAATTCCCTCGACTCAGCGAAGCAAAGATTAAAGAGGGAGTTTTTGTGGGTCCTCAGATTCGAGAGCTTTTCAAAGATGACCGGTTCAACAACTTGCTGGAAGGTGACGCGAAACAAGCATGGAATGCTTTTCGCCTAGTTTCTACAAACTTCCTCGGAAATGTTAGGGCAGAAAACTATAAGGAACTAGTAGAAGACATGTTGATGAAGTATAAGAAACTTGGCTGCAATATGTCTCTAAAGATTCACTTCCTTCATTCCCATTTGGATTTCTTTCCTAGCAACTGTGGTATTGTTAGTGATGAACACGGCGAACGTTTTCATCAAGATATCGCAACAATGGAACAAAGATACCAGGGAAAATGGTCCACTACAATGCTGGCTGACTACTGCTGGACACTCCTCAGAGATGCTCCCGAACAGCTGTACAAGAGACAGGCGAAGAAATCTAAGATGTAGTCAGTGACTTGATTTTTTATAGGTAGGCTATTACAGTTGACCTTTTACTATTGAAATGCATTTCGTTATGTAAACATTAATTTCTTGCAGATTACAAAAAAACTAGAGCCAATTTTGCAATTTGACTGTCATATTCGTGTTCAGCACATAAAAATTGATAAGAATTGACTAATTTTATTTCAGTAACATGACTTTTGTAAAAATTTGTTGTCCAGTGTAATTCAGATGTTTACATGTAGTTATTTTTGCTTTCCATACATGAAATTTAATTAAGTTTTGAAATGCCAATGAAACAGTGGCTGAAAGTATTTTACAGATGGCAGATAGTATGGTATAAATACTGGCATATGTTACAGTGAATATTTTAAAATGCATGCTAAACTGTTTATACCAACAGTACAAAATCTTAATGCAAATTCAGTTTATACAATAAATTATTGTTGTAAAAATGTGTCTATTTAAGACATGTGGTTGCTTGAAAGATGCAACCTTTGAGGCAGGTCTGACGCAAACAAAAAATGAAAGTTTATTCTTTGATTTTGTTGAAAAAGATAACATAGATCTTGGTTAAACCAGCACAAGTTGATTACAACCTATCGGTATTCCCAAGTCTTGACAATATTTTTCTGTTTTTCAGTATGTCTCCACCTCATTTTATTTCAGTGTGAATCCTCCCTCATTTTATTTTAGTATGACTCCTCCCTTATTTTACTTAAGCATGATCCCACCTCATTTTATTTCAGTATGACTCCTCCTTTATTTTACTTAAGTATGACTCCACCTCATTTTATTTCAGCGTGAATCCTCCCTCATTTTATTTCAAATTCCCCTGTTGTAAGAGGGGATGGTGTGGGAGTTAAATTCACATATTATTGGTAAGTTGTGTTTGTCCTATATTCTTTATTGCCATCAGTAGGACATTTTTCAGAGGTTACTTATTTTTAATCCACTTATGACCATACAAATTGAAAACTCAGATTTTTGTCTTAAAAGATATTTTGAAATATATACTGTAAGAATGGACTCAACCAATGACTGACTGACCTTGGTGGTATTCTTCCCAGTAACAATGTTCCTTGTTTCTGAACGTTGACCAGTTTCTTAGCCAAACCGATAGGGTTTTGGATGCCTGAAATTATCATAACACTATCTCTGCAGATACAGCTTACATGATACCCATATATACTTGCTTACCAGTCAGATTAAACTGCAAACAACAGAGATCCTGATTTACCAATTGTATAATATGCTTTAAGATCAGGGTCTATGCTGTTTGTTCTATTGATTATTTCCAGCAAACACATAGATTCAGATCAGCTAGTGCATTATATGATGGCAGATCTGGGTTTATGTAGTTTGCAGTTGGACCTGAATTATAAGCAAGCATATAATTTTAATGTCATATAAACATTAAGAATGGAAATGTGGAAGATATTTCACTTTCAGAACATTTGTCATTCAATACTTTCTTGTGTTTGTCATATTCCTTTAATATCAACTCATTTCAAAGTTACGTTATGGTCAAAACTGAAGTGCCATTCTCTGCAAGTCTTGTAACTACCATTATACTACTTTAATTTTATGCTACCTCTGCACTGTTTTGTAGTCAGATAAATTATCAAGTAATCTGAGGCTTTGTGATAATAATAAAAAAAAAAAAAATGTCAAACTAGGGATAACATAAATTGCAGCATTAATACCAGACAAAGCCCCAACAGCTCCATGTAACAATGACTGTCCATCCATGATACTGGCATCACACTCTACAGTCTCAAATAATGTCAGGTTGGACCCATGGCCTGCATTTGTTAGAGGAGAGTCCTAAATAAAGTCAAAAAGAAACCAAATACTTGGGAATGTGCTAATTACAAAACTTTTATGGTAACTGCAAAAATAAATTAATTTTTTTATATCAAATGTTGTTAACAAAGATATCAACAATTAAACATTATTTTGTAAAAATTCAAATTATTTTCACAAAAATAACTATTATAATTAAATTTAGCGATGAGAGGGAAGAAGCAGCTTTGGTAACCTGATAATTAATCAGGATTTTTTACATCCATCCTCCTATAAGAAATACACGACATCACTTCATGTAAAATAATTGGAAATCTCGATAAGAAATATATTATATCACTTCATGTACAACATTGGAAATCTCTATATGAAATATATTATATCACTTCATGTACAACATTGGAAATCTCTATAAGAAATATATTATATCACTTCATGTAAAACATTAGAAATTTCTATATGAAATATATTATATCACTTCATGTAAAACATTGGAAATCTCTAGAAGAAATACATGATATTACTTCATGTAAAACAATGGAAATCACTAAATGAAATACATTATATCACTTGATGTAAAACATTGGAAATTACCTCCAGTGATTGTATGGCAAGTGTTACTGCATCCAAAGCACTGCCACCAGATTTAAGGATCTTCATTGCCTATAAGGAAAGACCAATAGTGAGGAGTTATTTTTTCCTTATGTGAAGAATGCTTTAGACCTTCATAACACATCTTGAAGAATTGTACATATACAAAAAATGCACATTGGTGTTAAAGAAACAGCTTTCCATAATAAAGATCAAGTGTTTAAAATATATTTGACTTTTTAAATTTTAACTTCTACTCCCAATTTTTTCCTTGTATTTATGTTTCACATGGAACATAAATTCTTGAGTAAACTGAATTATAGGATCATATTCCTCCTAGCTCAAATTTCTCTCTTCTCTCTTTCATAATCACCCTTTGGCAATCCAAGTTCATTTATCTAACAGCTGCAATTAAATCCTACATATTTCAATCCTCAATGCAAGTTCAAGCATTGAATTCCATTAATCTAAGCTTTTCTTGAACTTACTGTGAAAGGTGTTTAAATTTGTTGAAGTGAGACATTTGGAAATTATTTTAGAGTTAGCAATGAAAACCAACATGTAAGTTTTACCAGTGGGCTTTATAAACCTACATGGAAATTGTGTCAGGCTCAGAATTGCATGGAAAAAGAAACTGAAACTAAATGCCAATTTATGCAGCTTTTTTGGACCAAGGAGAGCAATCTAAAATGAGCATCAAGTTTCCCTTGATCCCTTTGAGTAATGTGAGTTCTGTCTGGTTATACCTAATCCAAAAGTATATTAGTTTTATCTCAGTGTCTGCCCTATCACTGATATGTCCTTCAGGTTTCTTGTAAACATAAAAACCTTATAAATGTTCATAATACAATGCTCAAACTTAGCAGGGTACTTTTTGATAGAATTTAGACATGCCATATTCTATAGTTCCAGAGGTCATGGGTTTGAGGTAAAGAGGTAATAATAATACACAGAATCCTCTTTTTATCTGTTAATTATACTTTTCATTTTCAATTCAGTTCTAAAATTATTCAAAATATATCATACATGTAAAGTGTTGTTCGTGGCTGACCAGAGATACGATAGGGTAAGGTGTTATGACTCTACTGTTTTAAATAGAATAAAAAAATGTAAAATTCAACAAATGATTTATTTTCCAAGAATACAATGTGAAAATTTTAAAAGAACTTACATTATAGTGAATTAAATCCCAAATAGTTCTAAAAGTTCTATCAGAAGTAAAAATCTATGAAGCTCTAATCAAATGTCAGTGCTATTCAAATTAAAATGCAATATTCAATGTGTTGTGTCTGTAGCGTCTAATGTGCTAATGTATCAGTGGCACAGATTGTGATAATATGCTAACAGTATTTTGATATATCACAATAATATAATCCAAAATGCCCCTGTCTGAATTCACTATTTTTCCAAATTAATATTCCAGTGCAAGAATACTACCGACGATCACTTCGCATTTCCAGTGAATAATAAATTGAATAAAACCAACCAAATAAAAATCTGAATACAACAATAAGTCTAATTCTGCTCAAGAAATTATGGCATGAATCAGTAATCCTCAAGTAAACAACATTATATATTCAGCTAAGACACAATAATAAGAGCTCAGATGTAGGTCAGCTTCCTCTCTAAAACATTCAAAACTGTCAACAAGTTTAGAAATTTCCAAATGAAAAACCATGTCCAAGACTCAGATTCAAATAAACATATTTACCTCCAAATAATATGACCTAAATATTTATTCCACAATTATTGAGAAATCTGTAGCTATGTATTATGTTGTTTACAAAATGAATATCCAAGTTTTAGGCAAACAGTGAACTTGATTTTGGACAAGGTCAAGTACTAAATACAGATGTATATAACATATGATCATTAAGAAAAGCCAACAAGTAAAACAAATTAAGTAGAGACGACAAAGGAGAAAAGCAGAATCAAGGGGTAAAAAGAATATGACATCACTAACACATGTTATCTGGTGTCAAATCAAAGATCTTGGAGAAAGTATTTATGCACAGAATGGATTTTAAACATCATAGTGCCCCTTGACCTAGGTAATCAAGTCCAAGAAATGGATGTGCTAACAATGTTGTCATCTGTTAAAGAAAAGACTTTTGAGATCTTTATAAAACTGTTTTATGTCAAACTCAGTAACTGACTTTCCAATGGAATGCAAAATGGCAACAAATTTTAGGTCAATAAAACAACTTTCAAACTCAGTAACTGACTTTTAAATTTTTACAAAATTTCAGTTCAAACCTCTCTCTTTCCCAAGTGCCTGTGTTGGGTCATAAGGCATAAAAATACATCCCCCAAATGCCAGGGTTGGGTTATAAGGCATAAAAATATATCCCCAAGTGCCTAAGCAGGGTTATAAACCCTGCCCCCAAAGAAGTGCCTGAAACATCACCAAAACATACATCATAGGTGTAAAAAAATGTTGTGGTTTTTTAACGATAATTTGGATGTAACAAATTTTAATCTTTAAAAACTTACAATGAAAGGCAAGGTTGCAAAAGTATTTGATATTAGTAATAATAATAATAATGGTAGTCCTTTGAATCAGAAGAGGACAGCTTCTATGCAATCATCTATGGGCACAATGATGGCTCTGTAGTCCCAATCTTGATTTGCATAACCATCGACAGATGGGGCATTGGAGGTCCGATCAAGTTAAGTTACAAGGACAGACTCTGACCTGTGGCAATGCTCCCTGGCTTCATCCATCAGCTTCCAGTGTTCATTTTCAAGGTTGGTTGATGCTTTGAGGTTGAGGGGATGCTAACTGGTTTGGTCCTGTGCTGTTTTTTTCTAGCTCCGATGGTTAGAAGCCACATCACTTTAGGCTGTCTGTCAGGGTGTCTTTGTAGAGCTTGCTTGGTTGGCCTTGCTTTCTTTGGCCATGTGCCAGTTCCCCAACAAAATTCTGTTTAAGCAGGTAGGTACTATGCATTGTGATGAAATGGCTTGACCATCAAAGTCGGGCCTTGATCAGCAATGCCTCAACAGTTGTTGTCTTGGCCTTATACATGATTTCGAGATAGGTAACTGTCTCTTGCCAGATGATCCCATGGATAGCGCAGATAGCTCAATAATGAATTTTTCCAGCTGCTTCATGTGTCTGCGGTATGGAGTCCAGGTCACACAGCTGTAGCAAGAGAACCATTGCATTATACATCTTCAACTTAATGGATAGGATAATATTGTGATGGTCAAGTAATCTGGCTGACTTGCTTTGCTGATTCTTATGGAGATCTCCTTATCAAACGAACCAGTGTTGGAGATGACACTGCCTAGGTATTTGAAGCTGTCCACAATTTTCAGCCGAGTGACACCAATGGTGATGACTGGCTATGGCACACTAGTGCTTGGTGCTGGCTAGAAAAGAACTTCAGTCTTGCCAAGGCTGATTGTGAGGCCAAGTAACTTGGAGGCTTCAGAAAACTTGTTAAGCATTGTTTGCAGGTCACTTGTATTGTATGCCATGAGGGCACAGTCATCAGCAAACAGGGCTTCACAGATGAAAACTTCCAGTGTCTTTGTTTCTGCAATGAGTCCTCGCAGGTCGAAGAGTGAACTGATAAGCTGGTATCTGATTTACATATACTTTTGCAGATCCGGCAGCATAGTTGAAAACGCTGGTAAAAAAAAGAGGTTGAATAGAATTGGTGCCTGGACAAAACTCTGTTTTTTACTGTTTGAGATCTGGAAGGGTTCAGAAGGGTCAATTTTTGAGAGGACCTGTCCTTTCATGTCATCATAGAAGAACTGGATGATCTTGATGGTATGTACATGGTTTGGTTGATTGGTGTTTAAATCAACTAAAGTACATGGTTGAGTTGATTGGTGTTTAATAGCACATCGGTATATTATAGGATTATGCTGTACTGTGGCAAGTGGAGTAATGTACTTTGCCAGAGGGACACAATTATGACTAGCCTTGCCTGATCCGAGTTAAATGTTCCAGGTTACAAGTTCAGCATCTTAACTACTGAGCCACTACAAATACATAATTTTATTCCAGCTCAAAGCCTGTCTATTAAAATGTCAAATACACCAAAACAATTAAAACACTTGAATTTCATTGATATCTACTAAAACATTTCCACTGTTATGTGTTTAGGCTCAAATAAACAGTAACAAAGAAAAAGTGAAGACAACAAGCTTCATAAAATTTAACAAATAATTTATTTCCCTGGGAAAAAAAAAGGTAAAAATGAAATAAAAACTTACAGATTTAAGAATCAACTCCAAAAATAATCAGAGAATTGAAAATTATTAGTCCTAGTAATAAATTTTTCTAATGAATTCAAGTTCGAGTCCCAACGAAAAATCCAAAATGGAGGGCAATGATGTATACTGTAGCCTTTTTAAGACTAATGTGTCTACAGTTCTTTGTTATATCACAGAAGAAAATATTCCAGTGTTTGAATTTCTGAATAAAATTTCAAGAAATGTCTTTGTCCAAGAATTCTGTATGAGCACTTAAATCTTCTTTGGGATAAAGAATTAATAATTCCATAAAATAGAATTTCAAATCAAACTGGTCACAACAAAATGAACACCTTGGCATTAAGTGTTTAGAAGCCTGATTAACTAAATTCTCTATAGGCAAACGTTATACATTACCTCAAGACACAAAACAGATTCCTAGATGATGGTCAACCTCCAGTAAAACCAGAGTTTCTTGAACATCGTGGAAGCTATTTACGTCTAAAGTCACGTAGTCGCAGTCAGCCTCAACTTCACTAATATCATCCTCACATTAAGAATGAATTTTTTAAAAAGAAGTTGTTTACTTGATTCTCAATTTAGGTCAGAAACTAGGTCAGCAAAAGCTACAAAGTTCTATTTTTAGGTGTTTTTGACCAAGCAGTCAGGTCAAACTAATTTCTGGAAAATATCAAATTCCAGTAAACAAAATTACATTACTTTAACATGTAAAGAAATTTTTAAAAAATGTAGAATTTACAAACAGACAATTAAATTAAATCAAATATAAATTAAATCAAATATACATAACACCTTTAATGTACATTAAATCCAAGTCATGAATATATCATATTAACCCATGAATAATATACACCCATCTAAGTAAAACACATACCTATATGTTGTCATGTGTTGTGGCTGGTCAGTTGGAAATTACAAAAGGAGACAAACAGCAATGAATCTATTATATGCTGATCTGCTGTTGAAATATGCAACAGCAAACCTAAGGGGGCACTTACCAGTTAATATGTACATTTGAGAGAGTGATGTATGTAAGGTGAAGTAGTTCGCATTTAAAACATGCACAATGGAGAGAATGTTGGCGTACCTCTATGCTACATTAATGTAATGTGGATGATATTTCTTTGGATATTGTACTTTTGGAAATTTTACATGATTTAAGCACACTGCTAACTAAAATGACTGCTCCCTTGTGTTAAAAATCAGCCTGAATTAGTCTAAAGTACACTATACATAGCAGCTATCAAAATAGGGAAAATGAATTTTGCCAGACTAGACAATACCAGCTTCTGAAAGTGCAATGAATGAATTACCAAATATATAAAATGTAAAAAAAAGTTATTGGCTCTTTTTTATACAATTCACCTCTGAAGTTCAGGAGGTGAAAATGACCAAGTAGAGCTAGCACTTTTTGAATGGTGCACATCTGAAGTAAGGCCAAGCTGTATACTCTATAACCCATAGTACACCCTTCAATCATACACCAAAATAAAGGTAATTAAAGTTTCTTTGAATTATACCTAAGATATACAAGGTCTTTTTTAAACAGCCAGTATAACCAGTGAAGAAAGCCGGGGATATTCTTTTTCTTTAAAATCCTAACCTATGCAAAATGTGAAACTGTAGAGTGCCACCTAAGGAACTAATACTGTTTGCAACTTGGTATGCAGGAGATCAGAAACAGTATATTATTATATTTTGATATTGTATACCTGACTGCAAGCCTTGGCACAGACTACCTTATATTCCACTTCTTTGCTGAGAGAGTGGTAACCTGCCCCTGTCGGAAAAAAAGATCAAATTAAAAGAAAACAGATATACAAACTGAAAACCTCAGAAAATAGTTTTAAAATGTACACAATAACAGCATATATGACATTTATTCTATTTAACACCATTGAAAACAAAAACACTCTCAAGTCAGGTTCATGCCTAATCTGACACATATCTGAAAACAAAAACACACTCAAGTCAGGTTCATGCCTAATCTGACACGTATCAAACTTTACTCATCAGGTTGAAGCCTAACCTGACACACACATATCAAGCTTTACTCAAGTCAGGTTCATGCCTAGTCTAACATGTATCAAACTTTAAGTCAGGTTCATACCTAATCTGACACGTATCAAACTTTATTTAAGTCACGTTCATGCCTAGTCTGATACATATCAAACTTTACTCAAGTCAGGTTCATACCTAATCTGACATATCAAACTTTACTCAAGTCAGGTTCAGGCCTAATCTGACACATATCAAACTTCACTCTAATCCTACATGTAAGACATCGACGCTAATATTTGTTTTGGGCGTAGCACTAAAACATAAATAACATGTGGTACGTCTGTAGAACACATATCAAACTTTACTCAAGTCAGGTTCATGCCTAATACTGTACTCAAGTCAGTCTCACCCCTAATCTGACACATATGAAACTTTACTTAAACAACCAGTACAGCAGGAGAAAAAAAATTGCCCAATTACATTGTATAAATATACTTAAACAGGGTAATTCCCCTTTCATACCAATACCAAAACAGACCCTCCTGTAAATCAAATCGTAACTTTTGTTGGAGCCTTTATTTCCAATCCATACTGACTAATGTGCGAATCTAATATTATTATATTCTGACGCTGAAATTAAGTTATGACCTGCATGCACAGCTATTAGAATGCCACCGTCGGCCATGGGGGGAAATTCAATGTGGGATTCCCTTTGACGACAAATATGATTGACTGGTTTGTTATTTTCTATAATATTTGATGTAGTTATTTACAGTTCTTTCAACAACAAATTGATATCAGCCAGATATACGTCATTTCCGCTGGACGTGGCATCGTTGTTGCTCAAACTGTCATTGTGGCCAAAAACAGGTAGGTAATCAGCCCTATTGTAAATATAAATTGACTTAACCACTATATTCCTTCAATTTTTGTTTGACTGAAGTATTGTCCAGATATAACATAGTCAACTACTCTACAGTTTAAAAACACAAGAACTTTAATATTTCGGATCATTACAAAGTGATCATTATTTACGACGTGAATATTACTTGTACTGAGTACCGAGTACAACTCCAAAATGCATTTAAAGCTTCAGAATCATAAAGAGTGAGTTTCACAAAATTTAAACTATAATAACATTTTACTCAAATTACAACACCTGCTTCACATGAAAAATAACGCATTAAGCAAAGATTTCTCTTTATGGACCAGCATGGGTAAAATTGTTGAAATGGTCAAGGAAATTTAGGGAAATTGTTGCATAACTTATGATACTAACATAGATACATTAGAAAGGTTAAGATCTCTTGATTTTTGTCTCTTTACTTTAATAGTTCAAATAATATTTGTAATATTTTAGAATGGCTACATATCAGGAGTTCATTCAACAAAACGAAGATCGAGATGGGATCCGATTCAGCTGGAATGTCTGGCCCTCCAGCCGGTTGGAGGCTACACGAATGGTTGTCCCTCTTGGTTGCCTATTCACTCCATTGAAGGAAAGAACAGACCTGCCTCCAATACAGTATGACCCAGTGCTGTGCACTAGACCAACATGCAGAGCTATTCTGAATCCCTACTGGTAAGTTGAGTATGCTCATTTTCAAATTACTATAGGATGGCAGTCAGACAGTTTTTGATGATCAAGAAAGTTAAAGTCATATGAGGTTCATGAACACAAAAATAATTTTTATAATGAGCAGTGTAGATATCAAGTGTATATGTTAAAGATGGTAACAGTTTGTTACGTTATATTTGCAGAAAGAGTATTTCTTTTAGAAGCTGCAGATTTATACGCTTAATTTCTGGAGAGAAGAATGGGCAAGGGTTACAGTTTACAATTATTGTATGTGTTGCATCTTGATTGAACTGTAAAGGAGACATCTTGTGTATCTCCCCCAGTAATGGTCAATTTATCTGGTATTTGTTAAATTTATGGGGACACTGACTGGCCCTTTGGCATTAGTTAAATTTGTTATTTAAGTGGCAGTTAAGTGTGATTTTACCTATTTGTAATTACAAAACTGTATTATTGCTGTCAGTTAAAATTAATTAGAATATATACTACTGTGTCAAAGTCAAATGGCCAAAATACATTGCATGTTTCTCTCCATTTAAACATACACACTTTCAAGTATGAATACACTGCATATAATAATAATAATAATAATAATAATAATGTTGACTTACAGCAACTAATCTTTAAAAGATCTAAGTGCTTTACAATCGTAGAGAAGGGTCCCGAGTGGTCTAAAGCGCTCTCCGTTATGGATCACTGTCATCTCACCTCTGTCTGCGTGGGTTCGAGTCTCGGATTCAGCCATTGTGGGTATGTGAGAAAGCTTGCCAGTAGCTTCTCGTGAGTCAGTGGTTCTTTCCGGGGGTTTTCCCGGGTTCATCCTCCATCATTAATACTGGCCGCCATGTATAGCCTGTTGTGTGCTGAAAAATGGCGTTAAACCCTACAACAACTTCAGCAGTCTTAGATAATATATAAAAACATACAATGTCAAGCTAGAAAACAACTCGTGAAATTACAAAACAAAAAAACACGCTGACAATAATTAAGGAAATAGATATTATTAAGTTTTTTACTCTGTTCTTATAGTCAAACTAGGAGAGTTTTAACCCTTATAGTGCTAGTTGCGACATTGTTTTTTTTCCAGGTAAGCAACAATGTATGCATCCTATTACTTCAACTAGCATGACTGCTTGTAAAACTATATTTGATTGATTTATAGAGGCCCAGAACAAGCATTCCATTGTACTTTACTATTTATTTAGAGAAAAAGTTTTACAAATTCTCGCTTTTGAGCATGTGGTACCTGGAAAGAATTAATGGCAGATGCTGAATACGATAGTGATTTCTTGCCACAAATACTGGCTTCTGATAGCAATGGTGATAATGATTTTGAAGGATTTGAGGAGGATGAAATTATTGGAGCTGGTGAAGTGTTGATAGAAATACCCATGAATGATTTTGAGCCAGGAATTGATGTGGAACTGGAGTCTGATGTGCATGCTGGCTGGACAAGAAAAGATGGCATGCCTGTCAACCCCCCATTCACTGGTAATTCAAAATTAAATGTCAAGATGGCGAATACTGAACCTATAGACTTTTTAAGACTTTATTTTTGATGACTAGTTATTGCATCTGATAGTAGATCAAAGAAATCTTACTGCAAATCAGAGATTTCATGGAGCAGACTTGAAGTAGAAGAGTCACATGAAGAGGTGGCAGCCTGTCAAACCTGAGCAGCTAAAATTCTGTTTAGCATTGATCATAGCAATGGGTTTGGTAAATAAATTTGATTTTAATTCCTATTGGGCTACTGATGATGTGATATAAACATCCTACTTCAGCCAAAAAATGAGTATGGGATAGATTTCTAGCGATTCTATGCAACTTACACATGGCAGACGATGAGAACAATCACGGTGACCCTTTACACAAGATCCACCCAATGATTGAAAAATAAAGTGAAGCATTTGCTGAGGTTTATTCACCAGATATGAACCTCAGTTTTGATGTTATTATAATAAATAAAAAGTGAAACATTTTCATGAACATTTTACTACTGACTCTGGAGGCCTAAACTCTGACATTCATGGAGTGGATGTTTACAAAACTGTTTACCTGTGATTTTCACAATTTAGATATAACTTTGTGACATATACATCATGTACATGGTTGAACTACTAAAGAATATATGATTTCTTAGATATATTTGAACTTTTCCATTAAAAAAAAACATTAAAAATACACATGAAATATAATCGTAACTTGTCATTTTAGCTATATTTGCACATGTACATGCAAATATGTTAAACTTACATATGTGCCTTGATGCTAATCTTAAAGTTTAGACAGCCACCATCATTTTTCATATAAGGTTTGTGCATCTGTTGTCTATATTTATTGAAATACATGCAATTTAAAATTAGTTTTCTTCAGGTTTTATTCTCAAACAATTCAGCACTGAGGGATCTTGTACTGCAAAACAATGTAGCACTTTAAAGATTAAAAGGACTCTTGAATGAGATCACAGTGTCCTTATGTCTTTAGGCAATTTGTTCCACTTAGCTAGGCCTTGGTAGGCAAAAGAATGTTACATATATGTTAAATTTATGGGGACACTGGGTATTTATAGAATGTGCTTAAAATATACATACAACATGGAACATGTTCTACCTGAAGATAAAGTATTGCTTAAAACCAATGTTAAATGCAAATATGCACAGTGAAAAATAGTGGCATCAGTTCAAGTGAGAGAACCAGAATGTGTCACACATGCATACACAAAAACAAACACTATTCTGACCAAAGAGAGAAGTCACTGATCCCTAAAATTCAAGCCTGGTTTGACCCCAAGTCCCATGGGCTTGCTCAAAGTTTAACACTGATTAAAAGTAACCAGATGTGCTACTGGTTTGATATATTTCCTTGAGTGGAGGTAGAGTTTTGAGTTTAGGCACATGTGACATATAAAACTGGCATCAACTACATTGCGTGGTTTCTTTAAAGGAAAGTATATGATATGTGCTCTCACTATTTGTGTCATTGTTAGAATGGTGTGAATTGATTTCATCATGTGCCCAAAAATGTTTCATTGACTGGGAGTGAAATTAATCTTATATACAAAAAGGACAGAATGGATATGTGCCTTTTTAAACAAAATTGTAGTTAAATTGTTCTTTGGTGTTCTTATATCAAGAAAGTTTTCAAGAGAAAAGAAAAGTTGAATGATAAAAACTAATGGGCACATTATTTCTCTGATTTAAATGTTGTTTTTTATGTTGACATTTTTACTTGTATAGATTTTTAGCCAGTGATAATTTATGCATTGTTCTAATAAAATCACATTTTCATGGATGCATTTTTTTAAAGCTGAACTAATTTGTTAGAAAATATTGTTATGGCAGGCAGCATGTATATAAATAATAGAAAGCAAGAACAATATACTGATTTATCTTAATTTGGATTTTCTTTAATTATATTTGCAGCCAAGTTGATTACAGAGCAAAGATCTGGTCATGCAATTTCTGTTTCCAAAGAAATCCAGTGAGTGTTTCATTGACATGTTGCCCTCCTATTGCATTATGCACAAATGCCACATGTATCAGTCACACTTGTCAGGTTTTTTTATGTGTCACTGTTTGTACAAGGCAAGGTTACTCTTCATTTTCTGACCACCATTTAGAGTTACTTTCAGATTTCTATCTGGCCTTCATTTACTTGTTAAAAGAATTTGCATGTACTGGGAATTCTTAAGTGGTTTTGGAATATAAATTAATGCCAAACATGGTACTTTTACCAATATATTATTAAAGTAATTATTATTAATTGTGCTTAACATAGGAAATTTTGTATTAATTTCAGTTTGCATTCATGCCTTTCAGCAAGAACTGACATATTTTCAGCTTGCTTTAATCTTGTACCAAACAGCATTTTTGTCTTGGCCCTTTGCTGTGTATCTTGTGGATACTTTGAAATTTTTTAAAACAAAATTGTAATTCAGTTATATTTCATTATATTTTACTTTATTTGAAAATATTATTTCTTACTTGATTTCATAAAAACTTGTTTGCTTTGATATTATTTTTATGTTTCAGTTTCCTCCTCAATATGCTGCCATTTCTGAACAACATCAACCTGCTGAAATCATCCCACAGTTCTCCACTATTGAGTACACTATTACTGTAAGTAAATTAATGGTCCAAAAATATTTCATTCACCTTTAATTTATAATATGAAATTGGACTGAATATTTCATAAGTATTAAAACATTTCCCTTCAGGTTTTTGTACTGGAATTTTTTAATAGTTTGGTTAATATAAATTTGGACAGAGTTTCCTTTGGACATGTACTCCCAGGCTTTGATGCGTGAATTGCATTTTTGACCCCATGTGTGCAATGTGCCCAGGGCATCATTTTGACTTTAGAAATTTCACCTTACGCATCAAACATTGTAATCATTATGTTATAATAACCTTTTTGACACATTTGCTGTTTCAATGACCATACATATGCACCAGCACAACCTGATAATCCATTAGCATTGTGATTAGTCACTTGGGATTACATGTGTAAAGTGTAATCTCATGCTCTACAGCATTTTTGTCATCTGATTGTCCAATAATTGACATATAAACTTTGTTCTTCTGTTTTGATAAGATAAACTGCTTGTTTGAATAATGATAATTTAGATAACTGGAATGTAACACCACATTGTAAAGTAGGATGGCAAATCGGCAGTGATGACTAGAAATTAAAAATGGTAGACAGAAATAACAGTGAATTGATTGGAGTATGCTATCCTCACATTTTTTTTTGTAATTAAAGATTTTAACTGATTACATTACTGTTTGTTTGTTTGTAGACCATATGAGAAACACTTGGAAAAATTGTCCCTGGCAACTTATATATTCAAAGTCACATCATAATTTAATTGGCTGAAATATTGCAACATGTTCTTTTTAAATCTTCATACAAGTATATGATGCTATAAAATGATTTTTTAATGGATACTCTTTCAGAGAGCCACCTGTGCCCCACCTGTATTTCTAATTGTTCTGGATACCTGTATGGATGAGGAGGATTTGCAGGCTCTTAAGGTTAGTTGTATTTCACTTTCATTGACATCATTAATAGCTATTTGTTGTGTCTGAAGTACAAACTGAACTTAATAGGCATTTTCCTATATAAAAAGGCTGGTTTTTAAAGCCAAAGTTTTATCATGTAAAGATAAAATGTTTAAGGATATTTTCAATTTTCTAAAATATGCTATTTAAAAAATGATACTACAGCATAGATTTTGGCTGCAATAAATCAGCATCAGATAATTTATGTTGTTTGGTTGTTGATTTTATAAGGTGCATGATTGAACTTTTAAAAAGTATTTGATTTTATAAGGTGCATGTTTGATTTTAAACAATATTTGATTTTATAAGGTGCAAGATTGAACTTTAAACAATATTTGCCTTCAGCAAGAGTGAGTACCTCCACAATTTTTGCTCTGAAGAATCTTGTAATGAAGCATTTTTAATTTTGAAGATAAATTTCAGAGATTTTCACCTATGCTTTACTTCCTATAGAAAGCAGTGGGTAAAGTAAAAAGACTTTCGTATCTAGTTTGAATTATATCAGTGTTAAGCGGTCATAATAAATCTGTTTTTCTTTTTAAAAAAAGCAAATCAACTCTGGTATTTAGGTATCTTGTTTTTGTTATCTGAAATTCTGTCACCAAGACTTGCAATGATCAAGTGGCCATTTTGTCGTATTGCCTGAAAATGTATTGTTTTGCAGCTCCATTATTACATATTTGCAGTTGATTCCTAGTATGTGTAAATAGAACCACACAGACACACATCTATTGGTTTGGCTTGTGTGACTGGTTAAACCAAGCCTTCCCTTTAAAATTGCTTGTGCAGTTGAACTTGCAACTCACCAGTATTACACAATCCCTTAATGTTTTTTAACAAAAAACTTCCAAGATATACATGCATTTGAGGATGTAAACTTTGTGAAGTAAAAATTGTGTATATAAACAGCTTGAGATCGACCTTCATTCAGTTTCTTCATTTGTAATTTAGATTTAGAGTTAATGTATTTGGCAAGGTACTATAGTTTCCTTTAATACCATATTCAGAAAAATATTGATTTGTGCTTTAATTTAATTTGTTTAAATAAGAAAAGAAATAATTATAAATGTAGAAACTTTTGGGTGCAAACATTGACAAGTACTTAATTGTAATTATTTAACTGCATAGATTTCACATGAAATAAGCACAAATGTAAAATTATAAATGTATTCATGAATGAATAAAATATTGGTTCTGTTTTATGCATGGCATCTATGGGCCTCACTCAACAAAGTCAGCATTGCCCTGTAGCAACCATATGCATCCAATTGTTTGTCCTTTTAGACCTCCATAAGTCTGTCAGTAGTTTTGGTTGTCTCTTTTAGACCTTTGTAAGTCTGTCAGCATTTTTGGTTGACCCTTTTAGACCTCCATAAGTCTGTCATTAGTTTTGGTTGTCTCTTTTAGACCTTTGTAAGTCTGTCAGCATTTTTGGTTGACCCTTTTAGACCTCCATAAGTCTGTCATTAGTTTTGGTTGTCTCTTTTAGACCTCCATAAGTCTGTCAGTAGTTTTGGTTGTCTCTTTTAGACCTTTGTAAGTCTGTCAGCATTTTTGGTTGACCCTTTTAGACCTCCATAAGTCTGTCATTAGTTTTGGTTGTCTCTTTTAGACCTCCATAAGTCTGTCAGTAGTTTTGGTTGTCTCTTTTAGACCTCCATAAGTCTGTCAGCATTTTTGGTTGTCTCTTTTAGACCTCCATAAGTCTGTCAGCATTTTTGGTTGACCCTTTTAGACCTCCATAAGTCTGTCAGCAGTTTTGGTTGTCCCTTTTAGATCTCCATGAATCTGTCAGCAGTTTTGGTTGTCCCTTTTAGACCTACACAAGTATGTCAGTAGTTTGGTTGTCCCTTTCAGATCTCCATAAGTCTGTCAGCAGTTTTGGTTTTTCCTTTTAATGCTCCATAACTCTGTCAACAGTTTGGTTTCTGCAAGATTACTGTGATTTAATGGATTTTATCCAGATTTGTTATGCAGCTTTACATTAACTAGACCTTGAATGATTTTGATTTTCAGCATGTCATGACATTTAAAGGAGTTATCCCTCCTAAATGTCAATCCTTGTGACTTTGGTTTACACAGCATAACTTTACCAAGGCTTGTTGGGTTTCAATCATATTTGTTATGCAGCGTTATATTGAAGAGACCTTAAATGAGTTTAATTTTCTGTGCTTCTCAGCATTTACAGGAGCTATGCCCCTTGATTGATTTGTCTCCTGACTTTGGTTTCTGCAGAACCACTTTCCCAAGAATGGTTGGATTTCAACCAAATTTGGTATGCAATTTTATATTGACGAGGGCCTTAAATGTTTCAAGTGTTCCACTATGTCATTTGCAGGCGTTAATCCCCCTTAAATGAGTCCCATTTCAAGTGTTCCACTCTGTCTTTTGCAGGAGTTAATCCCCTTTAAATGAGTCCAGTTTCATGTGTTCTACTCTGTCTTTTGCAGGAGTTAATCTCCCAGTTGTAATGCATCCAAACTTGATTGTGTGTGACAACTTTACTAAGGTTTATTGAATTCCATCTAGATTTGTTCTGCTGTCATTTACAACAGTTCTTGCCCCTGACTGGGTTCACAAATTTACTTAGAAAGGTGGATTTCAATAGAATTTATTATAAACCTCAGTACTAATGAGACTGTTCTAGCATTACTTTTCATTATTGAGTTGTTGCCACTTAATATCAGTTCTCCTTAATTTTGTTTCCCAAGACAGGTTCTTCTGTCTAAAGCCTATCCCAGTAAATTATAGTGAGTTGGACTTTTTTTTATTGTAATTTCGCTTGGAAGCACATGCATGCCTTGGATATTACGTCTTTGAATGTCTTGATATCTTGGCATGATTTATTACACCATGAGGGGCTAATATGCACATTTGATAAAAAAAATTATGAAATGACCCAGGATTATCATATTGGTTAAGTCCTGTTTTAAAAATCTATTCTGAAGTATTTTTTAAATAAAGCTATATTTTGATACACAGTTAAATTGATATATACATATAATCATTTGTAGGAGTCCCTTCAGATGTCCCTGAGCCTGCTGCCTCCTAATGCCCTAATAGGTCTGATAACCTATGGTAAAATGGTGCAGGTCCATGAACTGGGTTGTGAGGGCTGCTCTAAGAGTTATGTCTTCCGGGGAACCAAAGATCTTACAGCCAAACAAGTACAGGTATTTAACTGCATGAAGACTCTGTAGACAAGATGGTTTCCCTGTCAAAAAGCTGCCTTCCCAAAACCAAATTGGAAACTATCAAAAGAAGCATGTTCTTTGCAATGTTTAACAATGGAAAATTATCATTTTGCCACCGAAATACATCTAAATGATACATCATAGCTTATTTAATTTTCAGGAAAACTTGTTTTGGTGGTGGTAGGTCTAAACATGTATTATCTTTGCACACAGTGGTGTTAACAGTAGCTTCCCATGGGTCAGTGATTCTTCCTGGGTTTTCCTGGACTCATGCTCCACCAGATATGCTGGCTGCCATGTATAGCCTATCATGTGCTGAACGATGGCATGAAGCCCAACACAACAACACTCGGTGATGTGGGAATTTTAATAATGAAACTTCCATTCCTTAAATTTAACATGCACTGTGTTCGATGACCGTCTTGAGTTTTGATTGGGTCTATTACACCTTGATAGGTCGAAAAGGTTTCAGGTTGGCCACAAATCATTTAATTGTGGCAATTGGACTTTGAGAACATTGAGAGTGCTGTATTAACTTTACCTTGTCACCTCTCATGCTGATTTTGGGTTGACTGTGTACAGTTTCACATGCAAGAATGAACTCATTGTCTGATGTTAATTTTGGTTTTACTGTGTACAGTTGCACATACAAGGATGACTTCATTGTCTCATGCTAATTTTGGGTTGACTATACAGTTGCATGTACAAGGATGACCTCATTGTCTGAGATGCTAATCATGGGTTGGCTTTGTGTGTGTGCCATGATGACCTCATTGTCTCATGTTAATTATGGGATGGCTGTGTGCAATTGCATGTGCAAGGATGACGTCATTGTTTTGTGTTAATTATGCAGACATGCCTGTTGACCCTCTGCATTTGTTCCAGAAAATCAGTACAATGATCACACTCTTCTGGAAGTATGGATTTATTTCCTTGTCCCAGAAAGGACAGCATGGAAAATTTCAAAAGTACACAAGACCTTCATAAATAAAAAGAAAGAAAGTCACTGCACATGCAAGTAATCTCATTTCATTTCAGTGGTCTCACATTTCTAGATTACTGCCTGAAACACTGGTTTTCAGTTCATCAAACTGGAATACTACAGTGTAATGGATTGTGGGTATTCCTAAAATTTGTGTAGTGTGAAAGACTCTAAATATGGTAGTCATTATATTACGCTAAGTTATGATTGCTTCAGCTTCAAAACTAATTTGATTATTCATTCTGTTCAGATATTAAATCATAATCTTAAATAAAACTGATGTGCAAAGTAATGTTCAAACCTTCATTGTAAGGTGAATAAAGGACACTGAATGTAAACAACTGATGAAATAATTGTCTGTTTCCCAGCATCATGTTCTTCCATGTGTTCCATTCCGCTATATGAAGGGTACCACAGCGGAGGGTTAGGGAACCAGTCTTATTGTAAGGTTCAAGGTTTGTAGTAGTTGACCCAGTTATAGTGTAAAATCTTTGATGGCCACTAGTGTAACTTATTTTATAAAGTCCCACCTAAGACAACAAAGATTTAGTTTATTTTCAGGCTAAATTAATGACAAAAAAATGCACAATTTGTCATTTAATGAATGATTTATTAATTTTGAAAAGAAAATTTTAGAAAGCATGGTTATTTATTATAATAAATACTGGTAGGTAATGAGTGTACACTAAAGTTAATTGAGAGCAGGATCCGGTAAGTAAAATTCCATTGTCTGGCTCATTTCAGCTTTATTAGATATTGAAAAATGTTCATATTTTCCAGAGGTGCATGAGCTCAGGATAAAAACATTTAGTGCAATAATGATTGTGCCAAAGGAAAATATGATAGCTCAGTACATATAACAAAGTTAAGGATGCAGAATTGTGGAAGCAAATAAGATTATCTTTTCTTTTAGCACTACTTATGCATTATGTAATTATGTACTATTTACATTTGTTCTGTATCAGTTGAACTTTGAAAAGCACAGTTGTAGTTGAGTTTTGTGTAATGGTAAATTAGGATTAATATTAGTTTAGAACCATTGTGGCTTAGTGGGTAAAGCTCTGGACTTGTGACCAAAAGATTGCCAGGTCGATACCTAAATCTGGATAGGCTACCACAATGCATCTTTGGGCAAGACACTTGATTACTTGCCTCGGTATGACATAATCTTCATAGTGTTGCTGTAAAATGCCAAAAATAAAAACAGGCATGAATTTATTTGTATATGTAATAGAGTGAAATAAAATACTATTGTTCATTGAAATGCTGTAGTATAGTTTTCTAAATGATAAGAAATAAATAGTTCGAGAGAATACTAGTGAAGCATTTAATGATAAGAAAATCAATATTTTGTTTTTTATTTTAACTTTTTATACCTCCTTTTATATTTTTATATTGACAAGTATTTAACCTCAACATTAAATGTTGTGAAAATTTTTTGGGATCACAAATATATATTACTGATGCCTTCATCCATCAATATAGTTAATTCGCCCAATTGAATTTTAACTACTAACAAAAATAGCATAAATATATGTTTACATTGAACATTAAGTTTTGCATCTCAAATTAAAATTGAACCTGGTAGTAACTACTAGCTATGATCCATGCTTCCAGGAGATGTTAGGGATTGGAAGAGGGGGTTTGCCACAGCAACAGCCAAGAGGCCCTGGTGCATCTCAGCAGCAGCCACTTCCTTCCAACAGGTGAGTGTGGTCTTGATCAATGTTAAAAAATAATAAGGCTTATCTTCCCCTTTTGTAAATTTAGCAAACATGTATTGTGATAAATCTTTGATTACAGTTTGGTAGTTTGTACAGCAGTAGTAACCTTTGACAATCCCAACTCACATTTGCATTAAATTTTACAAGTGTGACCTTGCTTTACAAGTGTGACCACTCCAGTGGCCTAGTGGTTAGAGCATCCACCTCAGATATGGGAGGTCATGGGTTAGATCCCCAGCCGAGTCATACCAGAGACTTACAAAAATGGTACTAACAGCTGCCTCACTGGGTGTTCAGCAAGTTTATTCTGCCCCAATTATATGACTGCCTCACAGTATACAGTATTGTTGCTACCTGTCAATTTTGCTTTCAATTACTTTGTTTGATCATTTTGAGAAAATCTAGTAAATAATGTACATACTCAAATCTGCAAACAGCTGGTCACAATGCATTTAATTATTGATAAATGCATAACAGATAAACACATACAAGCCACTCTAGTAAAATAAAATCAATTTTCTATGATTATCTGTATTTGACAGTATGTGAAGTAAATGTACTTCTTACATATAAATCTAAAGCAAGGTGTTAATATAGTGTCTGGACTGCTCCAGTGGCCTAGTGGTTAGAGCATCCACCTCAGATGCTGAAGTTCGCAGGTTCAGTCCCTAGCTAGTCATACCAAAGACTTATAAAAATGGTACTAACAGTTGCCTTGCTTGGTGTTCAGCATTAAGAGGTTAGTGTTAGGACTGATCGGCCTGGTGTCTGGATAATGTGACTGGGTGGGACACCATGCTACACGTCTGCGGCATGATGCCCCAGTGCTAGACATCACTATAAACTGCCACATTGCAGACATCATAGCAATATGACTGAAAACATTGTTAAAGCTATGTTAAAAATCAAAATCTCATCACATCACATAATATGTAACCTTGCTAAATACATATAAATTTATTGACTGTTGGGGCAGTTTTCAATGCAGAATCTATGTTCTAGTTTTCAGTGATAATAATGACATGAAATATACACATCATGGTCATATTGCATTGAAATTTTATATTAATGCACCAACCACATGTTAGTAGGACTAAGAGAAAAAAACTCTCCATCTCATCTATACCACATACAAATTGGCTCTGCCAATGAAAACTTTACTACTTTCTCTTCCATGGGTCATTTAGATTCTGATTCCCAATGAGAGCATCTTTGTACATTTTCTACCTTTTACAAGCTTTGAGGCAAGCATGGGTATGTGAGAAAGATTCATATGAGCTGGTGGTTCTTTCCTATATCAAGCTTGCATTGCGTGCCAGTGACTTTTTAGTAAGTAGGGTTGTCATAAGTGTGCTGTATTGAGTAAAGTGATGAAACAAGCATCTGTTGCAACTCGTTGAAGGTGGAGTGCATGGAACAAAGACCTGCATAAGTAGAAAAAAATGCAGTACTTTTATATAGTGGTAGGTATTTTTTAAGGACTTGCCAAACTTCAAAACAATTTTTTCTTTGAAAACACCTTTCTTATGAATATATGGAGTTATGCAGAGTAAAGTTAACATTTGTATTCTGTAAAGTAAAATGAGTTGCATGCAGATTTATATGAATTTCAGTAGTGATACTTTTTACACATGATCCATCCTGTAGTTTTTTTAAGTTCATGGATGTATGTCTAATTCAGTTTATGCAAATATATCCAGACATCATCAAGTATGGCTGCCATTACTAAAATAGAAAAACATTTTAATGATTCGTTTTTCAAACAGCACTCAATAAAATTTGACGTGCATCCTGGCATGGAGGACCTCCAGGTTACAGATGATGCCCATCTGTTGTCAAATATGGCTACCACTATAACAGATAGAAAAACCTTAAAACAGCTTATCAAAAATTGATTGCAGAATTCAGCCAAATTTGCTTGAAAAACATCCTTGCATGAAGGGATGTCAAATTGGTATAAATTATGCCAAATTTGCTTGAAAACATCCCTGCATGAAGGGATATCGAATTGGTATAAATTATGCCAAATTTGCTTGAAAACATTTCTGCATGAAGGGATATCGAATTGGTATACATGATGCTGATCCAACAGCAAATTATAGCAACAATGCTAAACAGATTTTGTTTTAAATTACATCATTTCATGAAGTGCCTAAGAAAATTATATCTAGCATGGAAGACTCAGTTTTGTACAAATGCTATCTGCCACCAGATATGCCATTACTAATAATAGAAAAACTTCTAAACATCTAAAAAATCAATCAACAGATTCCACCAAATTTTACAGAATGCATTCTTGCATCAAGGTCTTTCAAATTTATACCAATTATGCAAAATCCTCATATTTATACTAGTTGTGCCAATGTGCTTATTTGTACTAGTTATGCTATTGTGCTTATGTGTACCAATGATGCCAATGTGCTTATTTATACCAATGATTCCAATCCACTTATTTATACCAGTTATGCCAGTGTGCTTATTTATACCAATTATGCCTATTTGCTTATTTATACCATTGATGCCAATGTGCTTAATTATACCAATGATGCCAATGTGCTTATTTTACCAATGATGCTAATGTGCTTATTTATACCAATGATTCCAATCCACTTATTTATACCAGTTATGCCAATGTGCTTATTTATACCAGTTATGCCTATTTGCTTATTTATACCAATGATTCCAATCTGCTTTTAAAATATGGTTGCAGTTACTAAAATATAAAATCTTTGAACAGCTTCTATTCATAAAGTATTCAGCAAAATTTGACAAAAATTGGATTGGTATAAAGGCTTTCAGGTTTGTAAAAGAGATGCCAGAGAAATAAATTGAAATAACTTTATGCCAGATAAATGCTCAGTAGAAATGTGACTGAATTTGATAAATAATGTCATTTTATAACAACCTATCATTATTGGACAAGGTGATGATGATGTGTCATCAAATATGGATGAAGATACACAAATAGGAAACTTGAAACATTTGTTTTCATAATAAATGCAGTCAGCAGCAATCAAAAGAATTTCTACAGAAAGCATCCTACATATCCTGATAATGTCATCCAGGTGAGTTACATCAGGCCATTATGGACCTATTGTTCTTGTATGTGATAGCTTCATTGCAATCAGTAATTCAACTGAACAAATGGATAATGGTTCTTTTGCAGGTTTTTGCAGCCAGTACACAAGTGTGACATGAATCTGACAGATCTACTGGGTGAACTACAAAGAGACCCCTGGCCAGTGGCTCAAGGAAAGAGACCCCTCAGGTCAACAGGGGTAGCACTGTCTATTGCTGTTGGTCTTCTGGAGGTAGGTATAAAGTTATTGTTTTAAATTGTTTGTGGTCTTGATTGGTAATAAATACTTATAATGCAGATATATTTACCATTACAAAGTCATTTTCTAGAGTCTGCAAGATTACTTATTTACTGGTGCTCACTTTTAAAAGGGAAGCTAACAGTAACTTCAAGACTACTAAATGTTATTTGTTTTATAAGCTAACAGTAACTTCAAGATTATTAAATGTTATTTGTTTTAGAACTTAACAGTAACTTCAAGATTGTTAAATATCATTTGTTTTATAAGCTAATGGTAATTTCAAGATTATTAAATGTCATTTGTTTTATAAGGTAATGGTAATTTCAAGATTATTAAATGTTGTTTTATATTGTATCAATATTCTCTGAAGAATTATGTCTGAACCAAACAAATAAAGTAATTTTTTGTCAGTGCTATCTAGTTATGAGATCATCATCATATTTATCATCATCAATGCCTCTAAAAAGACAGTAAAAGAGTCACAAAATATTCTTTATATTTAGATTAATTAAATGGTCTTTTATATGGATGCATGCACATATATAGTTTTAGTGTCAGTGATTACACAGTTTATAAAACTGTGCTAAATTCATAAATCTTATTCAGATATATGATTTCTGACAACCAAAGAAGATTTTGCACTGCTATTTTTTTTACTTGTGATGAATTATTTAAGGAGAATTCAGAAAGGAAGTTCCAAAATCAGTGTTTCAACCTGCCCTAGTGTAGTAATCTGCATATTAGATTTTTCAATATATTTTTGTGATTTAAAAACATTTATTTATATCTTGGACATTTTGCTAGGAAATGTTTTTACTCTCTTCTTTCATCTTGCTCTGTAGAGATTTGGTAATTGTATTAAAATAAGTGACATAAAACATCATAATTGGCACAGTGGAATTATATAATAGATATGCATTTTCAAATCCTCTTTTCCAGTGTACATTTCCCAACACTGGAGCCCGTATCATGCTGTTTGCAGGTGGTGCATGTACCCAGGGCCCAGGGATGGTGGTGGGAGATGAGCTGAAATACCCCATCAGGTCCCATCATGACATTGAAAAAGACAACTGCAAATTCATGAAAAAAGCAATGAAGGTATCTATTAGGAATCATAATAGATGCAGTTTAGGCATATGATGCATTTTACGCTAGTATTGTTAGTAAGAAACTAGTGTAAGGGTAACTAAATGTTAGACAAATGTATTGAATACATTTAATAATAATAGTGATGTTGGTTATTTGAGTTCATAACATAGTATGGTTTAACTATACACCAGCCAGCAAACACTTATGATTAATAATTAATCCTAATTGAAACTAGTACCAATCAAACCTTAGTAATGCAGCTGTAGTAGCCACCTTGAAAATCTTGTTTTAGCTAATTTTGTACAGCTGGTCCTACAGATATGTTTTCATGGAAAGTTTTCTTATGATATCTTTTTGGTCCTAAATTCAAATGGTCTTGATAAATGGTGACCATCTTGAACATTTTTTTACCACTCCTTGTGAAGGGATAGTCATGTCAATGTGGGGTTTTCACTGACACACTTCTCATGACAGTGATGCCATAAATAAGTAAAAATTTAAATCTTGTAACAGCTTCTTATCTGAAACATGGTAATGTGAGCATTTTACACCCCAAAAAATTGTGTAGCAATTTGCAGATATTCTTATACTAAAATTATGCAGATTTAACCTACAAAATGTCTGCTCTGACTTCCATCCAAAATTCTTTATATGGTCACTTCCCCTGAACAGATGACCGTGTCAGTGTGAGTTTTTCACTAAACCGTTGTTAGAGCAATATGTAGCTGCTTCTGAATAAAAATGGTGTTCATTTGACCTTGAAAATGCTAAAATCTGCATCACGTTGTGGTATTCTTTCTACTTAAATGTTGATTACAAATGATAATTGACAGTTTTATAGAGTAGTTCTAGGGTCTTGTCTGTGCTTTATAAATTTAGGGACATATAAGCTTGTTAAAATATGAAATAAATATGTAGATATTTGTTTCATATTGAAAATTACTTGTTTTTTTCAGCACTATGAGGCCCTTGCAAATAGAGCTGCTAACAATGGCCATGTGATTGATATCTATTCCTGTGCTTTGGATCAAACAGGACTACATGAGATGAAATTCTGTCCCAGATATACAGGGTAAATCCTGCCGTCCCTTGCTGTATGCTCATCTCTGTGACCTCCTTAGTATTTTTCACACCTGTAAACTGTATGCTCCAACACTATGATCTCCTCCTTAGTAGTTTTCACACCTGTAAACTGTATGCTCCAACACTATGATCTCCTTAGTATTTTTTCACACCTGTAAACTGTATGCTCCAACACTATGATCTCCTTAGTATTTTTCACACCTGTAAAACAGGTTGTATATATGTATTCATTTCTTGAATTATTGTTAATATCAGCACTGTTAAAGTTTTTTAATTTTCCCTTATTTCTCTGATGCTTTGGTATATGCAGTCATGAGGCCTGATGGGTTCTTTCATCTTGAGGGTCAGTTTTTATCTGTCTTGAGAGTAGGTCATGGTGACCTATGTTTTATATGCATGTCTGTATTGTTGGATCATGCAATTATATTGTTTAAATTTTGTTTTATGAATATTGAAACCGTTAGAAGTGCTGTTTGTGAATTCATCTATCTTCATGCACTATATTACTATATTTACTATATTAGGACCTCTAGCAATTTACACACACATACACACACTGTGTGTGTGTCTCTCTCTCTCTCTCTCTCTCTCTCTCTCTCTCTCTCTCTCTATATGTATATATATATATATATACACACACACATCAAACCTTTCAAAAGACATTTTCCAAACTTAAGAAAATTACTAATGGGTGCAGATTAGGATGTTGCATCAGTTTCTCAGAGTAGTCAGGTACACTGGACTTGTGCTTTCTAAAATAGCCATTCTGGGGTGTCACACATGATTAATGGATTAGCCATTGGATAATTAAAACTTGTACACATGATTTTACAAAGATTTTGGCCTAGTAGCACTGTTGAAATTCAATCAGCTTTTTAGGCTTGAACTAGAAGATCCTGATATAGTGGCTGTGTTTGTTTAGCTTGATAAATCAATGAATTTTTTAATTTTTACAAATAATTGTCTACAAAATGGTGACTTTTGATTGAGCTTTTTAAGTTTCATTGGGCACAGAGAAGTGGGACTAGGATATAGTAGCAATATTTTGGTAAATGACCAGAGGTATATATAACAGGTAATTTAATTAGGTGCTATTTTAAATTATTACTATTTTAATGAGTTATTTTGTATTAATGTTTTTATTTGGGTGCTGTTGTGTATTATGTTAAGTAAGATATAAGTTTATTGGTACTTACAATCTATTATACATTGTCAGTTTATTGGTATTTATAATCTTTTGTACGATATCAGAGGACACATGATGATGGCAGATTCCTTCAACACCTCTCTGTTCAAGCAGACCTTCCAGAGAGTGTTTGCAAAGGATGTCAAAGGGGAGTACAAAATGGCATTTGGTGCATCACTGGAAGTCAAGGTACCCATTTGCTTGTGTTTGCTTTATATAGGTAATTACTGGCAGTCTAAATTTTTAACACATTTGAAACTCTGAATGTAAATGATTATATTTAAAGTTATTTTAAGTTTTGGAATCACTTCCTGTCAGTTTGTTTTTAATGAAATGTTGGGGTCATTTAATCATGAAATAAATATGCACCATGGTGGCATACTTTTTTGGCCAAATTATTCATTATTGGAACACATATGCAAACTTAAGATTCATTTGATCTATTATCTATAGTAAAATTCAAGAGATTTACAATTCAAGACTCCTATAAACCTTGGATTGCTTTTACATAAAATAACTCATTAATCTGTGATCACAGTGCTAATGGTGTGAATTTTAGCAAAACTAATGTAGTTTTTTTCAATAGGATTCTGATAGAAAAATTTAGAAATGTACAAGATTTAATGTAACAATTTGATATCAATTTATTATTAAGACTTTGAAACATTTACTAAAATTTAATAATGCTTATATGGGTTGAACTTTAAATAAAACCTTGAGAAACATTCATTGACTCTAACCATTGTAACTGTCAGCTTAAATACAAAGCCTAGAGAAACATTAAGTTTTACAATACTAGATATAAATTATTAAAAGAGTCTTGAGAAACACTAGTTGGTTATACAATAAAAATCGCAATTATTATTATTATTATTATTATTATTATTATTATTTTTATTATTATTATTATTATTATTATTATTATTTCTGATTTCCTGTATCTGTCAAACTGTATTTAGTATCATCTTTGCAAGGGGTTTACATGAAACACTTGAAGTGATCTTGAAGGATCATTATAAGTAATGTCTGCATGCATTTCAGCTGTTTAGGCAAATTATTGATTTTAAATATCACGATGAAATAGTAAATATCCTAAAAAAATTTAGATTATCAAGGTGCAAAATTTTGTATTATCTAGATTAAAAATTTAGAACTTGCTGCTAGACATTCCCCAACACTACTAGTACAGGGTTATTTCCCTTCATATATTTGTAAAAATATCATGAAATAACTGTAGATTCATGACAAAATAATAAATAAAAGAACTAGGTTTTGTTTGCCTATTGTCTTCTATGGAGTCATTGGTAAAAGCTTCCCCGTGGAGAATACACAGACCCTCCATTGTGACCCTTGGAAATCTGACCTGATTCTGGAACAGTTGCTGAGAAGCATTAACTTAGCCCCTGCAAAATCCTGCACCACATAGGATCATTCTGCCATTTGCTGGTTGCAACTGGGTTGTGGGGGGTGATTCTGTAAGCATGCTGTCACAGGGGCAACTGTAATGTTCTGCTGAACTTTAAAAGCTACACATTGATTAATAAATGATCGAAAAAGCTAGATTACTATCAGTGTTGGCTAAAAGTTTGTACTGTAGGTCTAGATAGTCAAAATTTGGAAATATTGATAACGTTTAGTTTCAGTAAGGTTAATTGCTTTTATTAACTTCTAAGCAAGATAACTATCAGTGTGTTCCTCGAATATGCTAAATGTGATGAAGATAGTTACATTATAGATTCATGAAATAAAGTAATGAATTTAAACAATTCAGATAATATTTTGGATAATTTGATTTGCACACTTGAAACATAAATTGGAAATCATATAATTGTTTAGCATTTGGACACCTTAATGTTTTAATGAACAAATTTTCAAAGCAATTGTCCAAACACATTGACAACAACCACCCCCTTGATTCAACACAGAGAGCTCTAATGTGAATAATTTTTATTTACTGAAAACAACAGGATTGTTTGTCTATGAGAGTATTTACTAATTATTTTCCAGACATCTAGGGAACTTAAGGTGTCAGGTGCCATAGGTCCATGTGTATCACTGGGAGTGAAGGGACCAAGTGTTGCAGAGACTGAGATGGGATTAGGTGGAACATCTCAATGGAAAATGTGTGGTCTCTACTCCAATAACACACTAGGATTATTCTTTGAAGTTGTTAATCAGGTAAGCAATTGCAGACCTGCCAATTCTTACGATTTTGTCGCAAGTCTTATGAAGATTACCCTTAAAATACAAACTTACGGCATACTAGCAAAAACTATGGAAAATGATCATTGCCAAAAAATCTGTATAATTATTTCATCTGTGTTTTTTTGGGATCCAGGTTTCATATTAGAATTAGTGAAATTAGTCAGGGAACTAACTTTACAGCAGCACCCCAGACGCTTTAAACTGCACTTCTTTGTTCATGTGAAGCATCTGCATGATCAAACTGTTGATTATAGAATTTTTAAAAATGGCATCCAGAAAGCGATGCATGTTTAAGATGAAAGGCAAAAAAAGCTTCTAGAAAAGCGTTAATAATCAACACAGAAGAATAAAAGGAGTATTCAGATTCTTGTGAATAAAAGCTGGAAAGGACACAATTATGTTTATTGGACATCAATTTGAGTATGTCATGGCAGGTGATATTGCTATTGTCATATGAAATGGAAAAGAATTTCCAAGAATTGTCAGGTTGAGAGATAGCAACAAGCCATTGAGCTTCATAGGGTTTGGAACTTGAGTTTGTGCAACTGTCTAGTAGTAAATAGAAACTACGCATACTTTACAAACTTTTTAGCTGAAAATAATGTTTATCATCGATGCATCAAACTTTTAATTATGTTTTCCAGCTTTACAATAGCAGTTATTGATATTTTGTTACACCTTACTGAAAACTGATCAATCTTACAAAAAATCAACTGCCTTACTGAGACTGACTCATCAGGGTTGGCGGGTCTGCAGTTGTGTTCATCCTCTGTAATGTACCTTTATATAAAATGTGCACTTATTTGGTGATCTTAAGGAGAGTAACTAAGCACTTTAATAATATCTTGCTGCAGAATTTATGTGCAAGAAATAGAATTACTTCTCTCCAAACAAAATTGTGTATGTGATTTGGATTTGTAAAATAGCTTTAACAATTTTTCAGTCATACTGCTACAATGTCTGCAGTGTGGCAGTTTTGTATTGACGTCTAGCACTGGGGCATCATAGCACAGACATGTAGCATGATGTCCCACCCAGTCACATTATCCTGACACCAGGCCGATCAGTCCTAACACTAACCTCTTAATGCTGAGCACCAAGCAAGGCAGCTGTTAGTACTATTTTTATAAGTCTTTGGTATGACTAGCTAGGGGCTGAACCAGCGAACTTCAACATCCGAGGCGGATGCTCTAACCACTAGGCCACTAGAGCAGTCCAGACACTATATTAATGCCTTGCTTTAGATTTATTTGTAATAAGTACATTTACTTCACATACTGTAAAATACAGATAATCATAGAAAATTGATTTTATTTTACTAGAGTGGCTTGTATGTATTTATCTGTTATGCATTTATCAATAATTAAATGCATTGTGATCAGCTGTTTGCACAGATTTCAGTATGTACATTATTTACTAGATTTTCTCAAAATGATCAAACAAAGTAATGGAAAGCAAAATGGACAGGTAGCAACAATACTGTATACTGTGAGTCAGTCATGTAATTGGGGCAGAATAAACTTGTGAAAAGCAAATTTTTGTATCTTATACTTTGATTTCTTGTTTACACATGATGGTATACAAGTGTTTTACTTTAATACAGATGTGCCACGGGACCAGTGTTCACTTATTTTCACATATGCAGATGTTTATGTGCTGATGAAAATAGAAACAAACTTTTTTCATTTAGTTTTGCTATGTGCTATATATGGGATATTTGCAAGAGTTGACCTTCTTGTTGCAGGCTTTTGATCATAGAGCATGCTGACCTTGTGTCTATTTTACAGCACAATGCCCCTATCCCACAGGGTGGGCGTGGCTACATCCAATTCATTACCCAGTATCAGCACTCCAGTGGTCAAAGAAGGGTCAGAGTTACTACAGTGGCCAGAAAGTATGTACATTATTTTCTAAATATTGCCTGTTAACATTGCAGCTGTGTAAATGCTGCTGTTTTTTCCATCTGTTTTAAATACATACATTAAGTAATTACATTTAGATATATTTTATCCAGATAGAGCCTGGAAGAAATAATTCACATTTGTTTAACTCTGCAAGGTAGAGAAGACCTGTTGTACTACCCCATGTTATCATAGATGTGTGCACAAATATAAGCATAGTAAATCTCATCATGGCTTCTTTTTTTGAATGAATAACTGTAGTAACATGTTTTTTTCTTCTTCTATTTTACCGAAAGATTTTTTATGTCTAGTTGATCCTAAGAGCTTCACTTATCTCAGCCATAATTTATTCCTTATACCAGGGCAACAGTTTGCAGTGAGTTTCTTATCACCCAACTTCGGGGGTGGGGTGGGGCTGTGGGTATTTTGGTTTTGTATTTGTTGGTTTTACACCATTTTCAGCACACAACAGGCTATACATGGCAGCCAGTATTTTTGAGCAAAAAAGAACTTGGGAAGTCCATGGGAAGAACCACTGACCCATGTGTAGCCACTAGCAAGGTTTCTAACATACTCACTTTGGTCAAGTCAGGACTTGAACAGATGTGGACAGAGGTGGAATGTCATTGATCTATAAAGGGATTCAGCTTAGACCACATAGCCACCTGGGACATCTAGGATGGTTGTGGTGGTGCCCATTTTGAAAATCTTATTAGTGCTCCTCCAGAATAGATGGTCATGTCATGATCAGGTTTTCAATAAAAGACTTGTGATACCTATTTGAAACTAAATGAAAATAGTGTCTATCTGACATCCACCAAATTATGTCATGGCTACTTCTCCTTAATCGGTGACAGATATGGTTTTCACCAGGAGGCTTATCATGTCTGGTTGGTCCTGAATGAAAATGATACCAAGCTGACTTGCAACATGGCTGTTATGATTGTCCTTTAGTAAATCTCATCATGGCTTCTTTTCATGAATGAATAGCTGTATCAACTTGTTTTTTTCTTCTTTTTTACTGAAAAACTTTTTATAATGTCTAGTTGGCCCTAAATGAAAATGGTGCCAATGATATCCAGTGTGGCCATTATGGTGGTTGTATTGAAAATCTTGTTATAGCTACATCTGAATTGATAGTTGTAGCAATATTGGGGTTTTCATGAGAGGACAAATGATATCTAAATAAAAAATGCTGCCATTCAGATCGTCATCTTTGATTTTCTTCGCATGTGTTAATTCTGACTCTATGCAGTTTCTCAAGAATATAAGAGATTATTCAGCAGAGGGAAAGAAGAAATGGACTTGTCTAGGAATTTTTTGGCCAGTAGATTGTTAGACCCTTTGATAGACTCTTGTTTTTAAGGACATATGTAGTTAGAGCCATAATGTCATTTTGTATTATTTCAAGTCATTGTACACACAAGTTTGACAGAAAATTCTTTCCCATCCATGGATCAGCTATCGGGATTTGATTTACTGGCATAAGTTTTAGCATATTGGTGGCAATTAATTAAATATAGTAACCCGTATTTGCTCAGAATTACTTGAATTCAATGACATTTTCTACGTGAATTTAGTTACCATTGATCATTTTTTTTTTTATTTCTCAATGTACTTTTGTCTGTGCAGGATATCTGGTCTATGTATTAACAGTATGATTTCTTTTTTGAAGCTGGGCGGATGCCAGCAATAACATTCAGCACATAGCAGCAGGATTTGATCAAGAGGCCTCCGCAGTACTGATGGCTAGGATAGCTGTATACAGAGCAGAAACAGATGATGGACCAGACGTTTTACGTTGGCTAGATCGCATGTTAATCAGACTTGTAAGTACATGCAGGTCTGTCAGCAGAATTTATAGATTAGGATTCCAGAACATTCACCAGCTTGTGCTCATTAGTCCCCTGCCATTACCTACAAGTGCCAACCTCTCTAGAGAGTCCCCAACATTGTTAATACCTCCTTTTTAAATGTTGTTATTCCCTCTCCCTATCTATTGTTTATATCCATCTGTTATGTCCCATTATATTTTTGTATGTCCTCACATATGTGGAGGAGTTGTAAAGTGGTGCACGTACCCATCTGTTACATGCCACTATTTTTTTTTAATGAACTTACCATATCTGTGGATTGGGCAAGTAGCATTGCACATATCCATCTGTTACATGCCACTATTTTTTTTTTTTAATAAACTTACCATATCTCTGGATTGGGCAAGTAGCATTGCACATACCCATCTGTTACATGCTACCACTATATTTTTTTTTATGAACTTACCATATCTGTGGATTGGGCAAGTAGCATTGCCCATATCCATCTGTTATATCCTTCTAATTTTGTTTTGGCTTATACATATTTTAAGGATTTTTTGTGGTCTTAAAGCATACTTGTACTTAAACATTTTTCCAATAAAATTTAATGAAGTTATAGTCTTTTCCATTCATTGCATAAGAATTTTGTTTCCACACAATAGCTCTTGAATGACTTGCTGGATTTAAACAATATTTGGTAAGCAGCTTTACATTGAGAATATCTAGGTCAGTTTCCAGTTTTAGATTTTCCAACAAAATATAACATTTGCATAAAAATCTTCATTCTTACTTGTTGATCTTTGAAGGACTTGTGGATTCAAGCCAAGTTTGCTTTGATGCATTACATTTGGAAGATTTATTTCAAGTTTGATTTTCACCATTCTCAAACAGAATTTGTCTCAAACATTTCCTTTCGATTTCATTTTTGCTCAGTAACTTTTGAAGTACTTGATAAATTTAAACCATGTTAGATACAAGGCTTTGCATTATCCAGATCTAGACTGTTGCTTATCACTGATTGTACCGAATTTGACAGAATTATTGTCCCTGCTTTTGACATAAAACATTGCCATATTGCATCATATTGGCTGTGACATGTTGACTAATTTGTAGTATGTATTCTTGACAGATGATTCACACATGTACATTTAATATTTTAAGAATCATGAAGTGTTGTTTTTGTTTTTTTAATGTATTAATTGTTAGATATTGTGCATAGTTTTTACAGGCTTCCATACCTGAGTTGTAGTTTTAGTTAGATCACTTTTCATATAAAAAAAAGTATTTACTGGAATTATTTTCATTACTGATACATACATGCAGTACAGCTTTGATTGAGAAATCTCTACCAAACAAATTTGATCAGGAATACATAGAAATTGATATTTTCAGCACTTTTGCATATATTTCCTTGAAACAAATTATAGATAAGCACAAAAATTTGACATAAACAACATTTATAATTTTCATAATATTATACTATGGTAGAATTTAACTACATCAGATATTATAATCAAAACTTAATACCAGTACATTTAATTTTTTATGTTGGAGCTTTATAGATGTTAACAGTCAAAGTAATACCTCTTAAACATAGATGCTGTTAGAGCTGAATAATGCCTTCTAAAACTAGATGATGTTTTAGAACGCAAATCTAGTTGATGTTACAGCTCAATAATGCCTTCCAAAATGTGATGATGTTACAGCTCAGTAATGCCTTCTAAAACTAGTTGATGTTACAGCTCAGTAATGCCTTCTAAAACTAGATGATGTTACAGCTCAGTAATGCCTTCTAAAACTAGTTGATGTTACAGCTCAGTAATGCCTTCTAAAACTAGTTGATGTTACAGCTCAGTAATGCCTTCTAAAACTAGTTGATGTTACAGCTCAGTAATGCCTTCTAATACTAGATGATGTTAGAGCTCAGTAATGCCTTCTAAAACTAGATGTTAGAGCTCTGTAATGCCTTCTAAAACTAGATGATGTTACAGCTCAGTAATGCCTTCTAAAACTAGATGATATTACAGCTCAGTAATGTCTTCTAAAACTAGATGATGTTACAGCTCAGTAATGCCTTCTAAAACTAGTCAATGTTAGAGCTCAGTAATACCTTCTAAAACTAGTCGATGTTAGAGCTCAGTAATGCCTTCTAAAACTAGATGATATTACAGCTCAGTAATACCTTCTAAAACTAGATGATGTTACAGCTCAGTAATGCCTTCTGAATCTAGATGATGTTACAGCTCAGTAATGCCTTCTAAAACTAGATGATATTACAGCTCAGTAATGTCTTCTAAAACTAGATGATGTTACAGCTCAGTAATGCCTTCTAAAACTAGTCAATGTTAGAGCTCAGTAATACCTTCTAAAACTAGTCGATGTTAGAGCTCAGTAATGCCTTCTAAAACTAGATGATATTACAGCTCAGTAATGCCTTCTCATACTAGATGATGTTAGAGCACAGTAATGCCTTCTAAATCTAGATGATGTTACAGCTCAGTAATGTCTTCTAAAACTAGATGATGTTAGAGCTCAGTAATGCCTTCTAAAACTAGATGTTAGAGCTCAGTAATGCCTTCTGAAACTAGATGATGTTACAGCTCAGTAATGCCTTCTAAAACTAGATGATGTTACAGCTCAGTAATGCCTTCTAAATCTAGTTGATTTTACAGCTCAGTAATGCCTTCTAAAACTAGTTGATGTTACAGCTAAGTAATGCCATCTAAATCTAGTTGATGTTACAGCTCAGTAATGCCTTCTGAATCTAGTTGATGTTACAGTTCAGTAATGCCTTCTAAATCTAGTTGATGTTACAGCTCAGTAATGCCTTCTAAATCTAGTTGATGTTAAATGCCTTCCAAAACTAGATGATGTTAGAACTCAGTAATACCTTCCAAAACTAGATGACGTTAAAACTCAGTAATGCCTTCTAAAACTAGATGATGTTACAGCTGAGTAATGCGTTCTAAAACTAGATGATGTTACAGCTCAGTAATGCCTTCTAAATCTAGTTGATGTTAAAACTCAGTAATGCCTTCTAAAACTAGTTGATGTTACAGCTCAGTAATGCCTTCTAATACTAGATGATGTTAGAGCCCAGTAATGCCTTCTAAATCTAGATGATGTTACAGCTCAGTAATGTCTTCTAAAGCTAGATGATGTTAGAGCTCAGTAATGCCTTCTAAAACTAGATGTTAGAGCTCAGTAATGCCTTCTAAATCTAGTTGATGTTACAGCTCAGTAATGCCTTCTAAAACTAGATGATGTTAGAGCTCAGTAATGCCTTCTAAATCTAGTTGATGTTACAGCTCAGTAATGCCTTCTAAAACTAGTTGATGTTACAGCTAAGTAATGCCATCTAAATCTAGTTGATGTTACAGCTCAGTAATGCCTTCTAAATCTAGTTGATGTTACAGCTCAGTAATGCCTTCTGAATCTAGTGGATGTTACAGTTCAGTAATGCCTTCTAAATCTAGTTGATGTTACAGCTCAGTAATGCCTTCTAAATCTAGTTGATGTTAAATGCCTTCCAAAACTAGATGATGTTAGAACTCAGTAATGCCTTCCAAAACTAAATGACGTTAAAACTCAGTAATGCCTTCTAAAACTAGTTGATGTTACAGCTAAATAATGCCATCTAAATCTAGTTGATGTTACAGCTCAGTAATGCCTTCTAAAACTAGTTGATGTTACAGCTCAGTAATACCTTCTAAAACTAGTTGATGTTACAGCTAAGTAATGCCATCTAAATCTAGTTGATGTTACAGCTCAGTAATGCCTTCTAAATCTAGTTGATGTTACAGCTCAGTAATGCCTTCTAAATCTAGTTGATGTTACAGCTCAGTAATGCCTTCTAAAACTAGTTGTTGTTACAGCTCATTAATGCCTTCTAAATCTAGTTGATGTTAAATGCCTTCCAAAACTAGATGATGTTAGAATTCAGTAATGCCTTCCAAAACTAGATGACATTAAAACTCAGTAATGCCTTCTAAAACTAGATGATGTTACAGCTGAGTAATGCGTTCTAAAACTAGTTGATGTTACAGCTAAATAATGCCATCTAAATCTAGTTGATGTTACAGCTCAGTAATGCCTTCTAAAACTAGTTGATGTTACACCTCAGTAATGCCTTCTAAAACTAGTTGATGTTACAGCTCACTAATGCCATCTAAATCTGGTTGATGTTACAGCTCAGTAATGCCTACTAAATCTAGTTGACGTTACAGCTCAGTAATGCCTTCTAAAACTAGATGATGTTAGAACTCAGTAATGCCTTCTAAAACGAGATGATGTTACAGCTCAGTAATGCCTTCTAAAACTAGATGATGTTACAGCTCAGTAATGCCTTATAAATCAAGGTGATGTCTTCTGAAACTAGTTGATGTTTGAGCACCATAATTCCTTCTAAAACTAGATGATGTTATGGCTCAGTGACACCAATTAAATCTTCTTGATGTTAGAGCTCTGTAATGCCTCTTAAACCTAGTTTGATGTTAGAGTGCAGTAATGCTAATTAAAACTAGATGATGGTGAAGCTCAGAATTTTTTTAAAGGTGGGCTTAGTCCATCCAAACCAAATGTTATTGTTTGTCTGACGTGTATCAATAAATAGTGATTTAGCTAAGTGATGAATGTGCTGGATTCCTACACATGACTAATGGGTTTGATTCCCCTGTCAGGCAGGGTCTGCTGTTGTATCCTTAAGTGAAATGCCTTAAAGCAGGCTTGGCCTGACCAGACTAAAAATGTTGTTTTGCATCTCTGATGCACACTGGTCATTTAATTACATGGGGAAAAAATAGTTTCCCCCACTCACAACATTTGGAAGAGAAGTGACATATAATTTATGCCATTAAATGAAATGGTTTCACATAGGTAAGTTAAATTATTTTGTTCTATTAACTGGATGCTTAGTTTTACATGACATTATGCAGATGAAGGGCTGGGATAAGGTCCCATCTGGTACATGATCTTACAAGGTCTTTCAAGCTATTAGACCATTCTTCCCTTAGTACTATCATCTGACCAGTCAGAAGAGATGTCAGGTTATTTAGATAGAGATCAAGTAATAGAACTTTCCAAAACATCTTTTCATCAACATATTTTTTATCTTTCCCATCAAATGCGAATAGTTAGTTTCTGTGTATGTATACTAATGAACCTTGTTCTTTCTTTTTGTTTCAGTGTCAGAAATTTGGTGATTATCATAAAGATGATCCAAATTCGTTTAGATTCTCAGAAAACTTTTCTTTATACCCCCAATTTATGTTCCACTTGAGAAGATCACAGTTCTTACAAGTTTTCAATAACAGCCCTGATGAAACATCATACTACAGGTAAGGGAACAACAGAGGGTATTCACATGCTATATTTCTTAATGAAGGGCAAATTTTACATATTGTATTTGTTCATAAAGGGCAATTGCATGTACTTTATGAAGGGTAGTTTCACATGCTGTATTTCTTCATGGACAAGAAGCAACAAACTGAAGACATAATTGGTATCAATAAATCATAATATTTACTCAGAACATATCACTCACAACAATACATAAATCAAAATTATGTTACTGGTTGATAATAAAATGAAACTAAATGATACAACTGTCCAAATTAAATATTGTCTCTTTTATCCCTTGGAATAAAGTAAAGAACAGCATGTTTACAGATAATCTCGTTGTACTCACTATATCTTCCTAATTATCTGGTATTTACTCTTTTTAAATTGAAAGACTGTTGCATGGTCCCTTGAAAATATGTTTCAAATAATAGCCTATGTACATTTTCATTTTTTCTGGTAAATATTTTTTCCACCTGAATATTGTTTACAGGTGCTTACCACTTAGATTAATTATTGATCTACATCCATTTAAAAGATACTGACTTCACTTATTGTCATATGCCAGATGCATCTGTTTGGTAGAATACAGTAATAAATGTGTTTTTAGATCACACTGGACAACAAATTTTTACAAAAGTCATGTTACTGAAATAAAATTAGTCAATTCTTATCAATTTTTATGTGCTGAACACGAATATGACAGTCAAATTGCAAAATTGGCTCTAGTTTTTTTGTAATCTGCAAGAAATTAATGTTTACATAACGAAATGCATTCCAATAGTAAAAGGTCAACTGTAATAGCCTACCTATAAAAAATCAAGTCATTGACTACATCTTAGATTTCTTCGCCTGTCTCTTGTACAGCTGTTCGGGAGCATCTCTGAGGAGTGTCCAGCAGTAGTCAGCCAGCATTGTAGTGGACCATTTTCCCTGGTATCTTTGTTCCATTGTTGCGATATCTTGATGAAAACGTTCGCCGTGTTCATCACTAACAATACCACAGTTGCTAGGAAAGAAATCCAAATGGGAATGAAGGAAGTGAATCTTTAGAGATATATTGCAGCCAAGTTTCTTATACTTCATCAACATGTCTTCTACTAGTTCCTTATAGTTTTCTGCCCTAACATTTCCGAGGAAGTTTGTAGAAACTAGGCGAAAAGCATCCCATGCTTGTTTCGCGTCACCTTCCAGCAAGTTGTTGAACCGGTCATCTTTGAAAAGCTCTCGAATCTGAGGACCCACAAAAACTCCCTCTTTAATCTTTGCTTCGCTGAGTCGAGGGAATTTTTCATGCAGGTATCGGAATGCTGGCAAAGTCCGGTCAATGGCTTTCACGAAGTTCTTCATCAAACCTAGTTTGATGTGAAGGGGTGGTAGCAAGATTTTCTGAGCCTCAACCAGAGCTGGGTGTTGGATATTCTTCTCTCCAATGGCTACATTCTGCCTGTGAGTCCATTCTTTCCTCATGTAGTGCATTTCCCTTGCTCGGCTATCCCACTCGCATAAGAAACACATGTATTTTGTATATCCTTGCTGCAGTCCCATTAAAAGGGCAACTACCTTCAAATCACCACAGAGGTGCCAGCTGTACTTGTTATACTCAATGGAATTCAGTAGCTGCCTTAAGTTATCGTATGTCTCTTTCATGTGGACAGCATACGCTACTGGAATAGATGGAAGAATGTTTCCATTGTGCAAAAGCACAGCCTTGAGACTCAGTTTCGAAGAGTCCACAAATAGTCTCCATTCTTGTGGGTCATGAGTGATTTTTAAAGCATTCATGAGGCCCTCAATATCGGAACAGAATATCAGATTACTTTCCTTTCTGAAGAAAGGCTCCAATTGCTGGTGGCGCTTTCGATATGCAGTAATTGTGACATCTTCTTCTAGAAGATTCCATTGTTGGAGTCTTGATCCTAGCAATTCTGCCTTGTTCTTTGATAAGTCCAAATCACGAATCAGGTCATTTAGTTCTTCCTGTGTTATTCTGTGTGGGGTTGATGATGCACCACAGTGAAAATCTGGATCACTGCATGCTGATGGACCAGGAGAAGAACAGGTCGACTCACCTTTGTCTTCGTCAGATGAATCAAGAGAATATTCTGCTGGAGGTTCTGGAATAGGAAGTCCCTCACCATGTGGAACTGGTCTCAATGCAGACGGAATGTTTGGGTAGACTATTCTCGACTTCTTTCGCTTCGTTATTCCGCCGGAAAGAGGAGGAACCAAGCAGAAGTAACAGTCATTTAGGTGGTTGCTTGGCTCTCTCCACACCATTGGGACTGCAAACGGCATTGATGACCTTTTGCAATTCAACCACTGTGAAAGCTGTGTTGTACATGTAGCACAGCATATATGCGGAGCCCAAGGCTTGTCTTGGTCACCAACCTTGCATCCGAAGTAAAGATGATATGCCTTCTTCACTTGAGAATTGATACTTTTCTTCTGGTTGGCAAATGTCACTTCCCCACAAATATAGCAAAAATTGTCCGCGGTATTAACACACTTTCGAGGCATTACTGTTCTTTATTGTACGTAAATGGATAAAATAATAAGTTTTATGTAACAGTAGCTTGAACTGTCTCGCACAACGTCTAAAATATTTTAAATGCTGAACCTATCTGATTGGGCTTTATATAGTACACTGCTTACGTCAGCTTCAGCAGCCGCCTGGCATTAGTATAATAGGCCTACACATGTATAGTACACTGCTGACGTCAACTTACTTCAGCAGCCGCATGGCATTAGTATTGCATTGCATCAGAAAATGATGCAATCAACTGTGGATGATGTGAGCATGATGGTATTATGCAATGTTACATCATTATTCCGGATGTTGCTGCAGTCCTACTGGAGAAATTTACACAGTGAAACATAGAAAATGAGGTATATGAATATCTTCAAAACGAGAGCCAATACAAATTTTTCACGGTTATATTCGTGTTCGGCACACCAAAATACTACAGATTAGGGCCTTTTCAAGTCAGTAATGATTTCACTGTTGACCAGTGTCATTATAGTGTGTCTGATTATCGCTTGGTGAACATTTTAAAAACATAAACAAAGAAAAGGAAAGCTCTTTTTATACAAGCATATCCCCACAATGCATTTGTTTTACAAACCAGGACTAGCTTGTATATTTTTCAGTTTATTAATTTATGATGCATATCATATAGATGACATCATGGTACATATAATAAAACATACCCAACTCTAATGCAGATCAGGTTCTCTGCTGTTCTGCTTACTGTTTTAAGCAAACTGTCTGGATAGATCTGTCTTAAGTGAATGGGTCTGGATAGATGCTGTTTGCAGTTGGTTGCTGGTCATATGGGTAAATACAGTGCTTAACATGTAAGATGTTGATATCGTGTTTGGTTGCATGTCATGCGTGTGAAAATACAGTGCCTAATATGTAAGATGTTTATATCGTGTTTGGTTGCATGTCATATGCATGGGAAAATACAGTGCTTAATATGTAAGATGTTGATATCGTGTTTGGTTGCATGTCATGCATGGGAAAATACACTGCTTTATATGTAAGATGTTTATATCATATTTTGCATATCAATTTGTGTTTCATTATTTCCATAAATAGTACAAGGGATTGGCTCATGCTCAGTGATCATCATTTTACTTATGAAAACTAGGTCCAAAACTTATCATGGGTCTTTATTGTCTCATTGGTTATTTCTTGTTAACCTCTTTCTGGATGTTTTCTCAAAAAGCAAGAACATGTTCATAAATATGTTTGTGTTCTGAATTGCTCTAGCATCTAGAGTTATCCTTAAAACAACGAGCATGGTAAATCATCTAGCACATTACATGATCTTCTTCACTCTTCATTCAGTGGTTGATGTGAGTTTCAACCTGATAACAATGTTCACAAATAATGCTTTTCTTGTTAAGAATTTTTATTGGAACATTGTTTGCATGTCAGAAATCATTATGCCCAAAGATGGTCATTGTTTTCATGGACATAGTTTGTGTACTTTATTGGTATATTTCTGAATTTCTAATTTAATAATCTATTACATGTTTAAAATGTTTGTATGTACCGCTGTATCATTTTTAGGGGATATATGTGTTGTTCATGTTGATGTATCCCAAACTGTCTGTTTTGTCTCTACTTGCCAGCTTTTGAAGAACTTGACAGATGCAAACCAAATTTGGGATGAAGCTTGGGATTAAAAAGCTTTAGGTTAGGTTCAGTTTTCACCATTTTTCAACTTGTTATAAGAGTTATGGTCCTTTGTTTTACAAAGCACTTCCCAGTACTTTGCATGAAAAATTCCTAAAGCTATGAGGCATTATAATGAGACCTATATCAATTTGATATTCACCATTTTCCAACAAAATTTTATAGAGTTATGACCCCTGTTTGACTTAGAACTTTGCTTTTCAGTTGCGTTATAATTTTGTTTTTGCATACTTCATGGATTGAAACCAGATTTGGTATTAGGCTTAAAAAAAGAAAAGACCAAGGTCAGGTTATATTTCCATCATTTTGCATTATAATATATTTAAGGCCCCTGTTATGTTCAAAACTTGTCTTTCAGTTGCAGATTCATTTCCACAAAATAACTTTCGAAGAACTTATGGATTCAAACCAAATTTAGTATGAGGTTTGCATTAAGAATCCTTGTGATAAGTTTGATTTTCACTTGTTTCCAAACATATTGGACAGTTATAGTTCATTATTGACAGAACATTGCCTTACATTGCATCAGAATTTCATTTCCACTCAGTTCAAGGACTTCTTGCACTTAGAAGATTTTCAAATGAAGCTTTAAATAAGATAGGTCAAGCTTGAAACACACATTTTTGGGTTCTGACCTTTGGTTTTCATTTAAAGCATTGGCATTCATTTGTTTCATATCCATCTTATATTGACAAATTTTTCAGTTTTATTTCTAGTGTGTAAACATGAAAAGGAATGAGCATCATTTTTGTTTGGCCTACAACAAATGCTGGTAGAAGCAAGATATAGCAGTCCGTCTTCCCATCCATTAAGCATCGGCTTTAGTTTAAATTTTTTTGTAATGGCAATATGAGCTGTATTCAATGGGGAATCATTATCAGACTGTGCCAACAAATGCATGCAGGGGTATGGAATATCTCTTGTGGATGATAGCAAAGGAGCTTGAAGGTCAGGTCACAGGGAGCAGATTTTTGGTTTTTGGTCACTGAAATTAACAAAATTGATAACTGCTAATTTCATGAGCACACAGCACCGATTAAAAAAAAACTTGTTTGAACATGACAATATTATAATCAACAATGCAAGATATTGTTGTCCTTGGTGAAATGGCCTGGAAAAGGTTTTGGAAACGTCATGGAATTTGTATTTGTTAAGTCTGCAGGAACCCTGGATTAACATTAAATGGTGACAGATATCCAGATTTGTGGAAACATTAAATTTTTTATCACTAAAGATGCCTCAAGCTTTTTCTACAATCCCTGTACATAGTGAGTTTATAAAGTGCCATGTTTCTCATAAAAAATGAATAAAAACCTACCTGATTCCAACTTGTAATTAGAATTAGTTATGTATGTTTTTCATTTCTTTTCAGGCATATATTAAATGTTGAAGACTTGACTCAGTCATTAATTATGATACAGCCAATTCTCTATGCCTATTCCTTCAGTGGAACACCAGAGGTAGGACCTTTATTTTTCTCTTTTTCATGAATCTTTTCATGAATTTCTGAGGTAAAATTTCAATACAAATAAATTAGCCATCTGTAATGTTTAAAGTCCAGAAAAAGCATTAAGACAAAGTCACATTTTTGAGCTTATATATTATTTGAAATGAAAGCTATCACTCAGTTTGAAAATATGGTCACAATTTATTGGTACGCTTAAATATTTCTCTCATAATTATGGTCCTAAATAGAGTTGTGCTAAATCTACAATAATTATCATTTATATTTTTCCATCTGTGTGTCCATCAGCCATACTTATAACCAGCATAGCTTTGCAACTCTTGCTCACAATTTGGATGTGAGATGCCTATTATACGAACATTAAAATGTTTTGCCTCTTTTGGTCTGATTGTGATAGAGTGATTGCCCTTTTCATCAATATAAAATCACCACTGCATCAGATACTTGTAACTGAAAACCATTCAGCATATTCTGATGCAATTTGGTATGCGCATTGTCCCCAGCTTATTGATACTTTTTATGTATTTGGTCAGATTAACTCCATTGTCAAAACAGACAAGTTTGCTAATTCCTACTCTTGAAGGGATAGTCATATTGACATAAGGTTTCATTTGAACACTACATGTATTTAGTCCTAAATAAAAATAATGTGGCCTCACTATATTTGTAAAATCTTGTGACAGCTACCTCTCAAATGGATGATCATACCAGCTGTTGAAAAACATAAAAAAAAAACAGATCTTCATTGCAGTATATAGTTATTCATACATTAAAATTAGGTGATCTTTACTCTAAAATGGATGCCTTGATGGTCATTTTGAATAAATGTTGTCACTTGTCTTGAAGGCATTGTCATGTTGACATGGATTATTCATGTAAACACTCCTTATGGTATATAGTTTGTCCTAAGGAGACTGGTACTGGTCAGATAAAAAATCTTGTTATATAAGTGTGTGTGTGTGTGTGTGTGTGTGTGTGTGTGTGTGTAAGCAAATAAATTGCTGGTTGATGGGTGGAATTTAAGCAATTCATTATTCTGTGTTTTCAGCCAGTTTTGTTAGACACCAGCAGTATTCAACCTGACCGGATTCTCTTGATGGACACTTTCTTCCAGATTGTCATCTATCATGGAGAGGTCAGAATTTTTAATATCTCTTAGCACTGATAACTTGCTATTCTGCTCACAACTGGACTGTTTTACTAGTTGTGTGAATTAACAGCTGTCAGATGTTGATCATGTCATGGCATTGATTTATGGCATAAATTGAAGAATTAATATCAGTAATAAAAAATGTTAGATAAAATGTTTAATGTCTGATATAATCTGCCAAAACAAGTTTAAAATAGGTATGTGATAAAGTGGAAAAGAAGTATACTGAAGTTGTTTACTCATTTTGAATATAGATCATCACTTCTTTTATGCTGTTGTCACATGTTTGTGAACTCTTTAATAACAGAAAAGATATTCTGTATATTATTGTGTGCATTTGTTATATGTGAATATCGGTTTGAGACTGTCTTAGGATATGCCAAAATATGATTGCATTATTTTTCATGGAATTAAGAAAATATCAGGATCATAGTTACAATGTAAATATTTATCATCTGACTTACAGACAATAGCCCAGTGGAGAAAGCAGGGATATCATGAACTGCCCGAGTATGAGAATTTCAAACAGCTACTCCAAGCTCCAGTGGATGACGCACAGGAAATCCTTCAGACTCGTTTCCCAATGCCGAGGTATATAGACACTGATGCTGGGGGCTCCCAGGTGAGTTAGCATTTATACTTTTAAATTAATTTTAGGATTCAAGATCCAGGGTTTATTCAGCAAGTTAATGCAAGACAAAGGATCTTGGCTGAAAGACTTTATTAGCAAAACAATTAGGTAACTAAAAATGGTACGATAAGAATTATATTCAGTATAATGGAGTTAATAGTTATTGGTGATAAAATGATATTTAATAAGTGTTTACATTGTCTTCTAGTTTAAAAACAAAGGAAGAGTAAACTTTAAAAGTACATATATTGTGTATCTTGCCATTCTAGGTTAGCAGTAGTAATCACCTCCATCCATTTATCCATTCACAATTGTGACCACCAGTAGCTCGACAACCCTTGTACATAACTGGATGTCATTTTGGTAGACGAATTGTCTGTTACATGTAGATGTGGCCTTTGAAGGTTATAGCCCCTGACAAGGAACTTCATATCTTTGCGTAGAATGTTGCTTGCAACTGGCATAGCTCAAGAACCATTCAACACATTCTGAAGCAATTTGGTATGAACAATGTCTTGTGGACTTGCATGATCCTTATATGGATTTAGACTTGTTTAGATGAATTAAAGTCATCTGATTCCTCATCCTCCTGGTTTCTGGAAGATAACTCCACCAAAATTTTAGGATTTTGACCGGATGTGGCATGAAGCATCAGATTGATGAGAACTTAAATAAATTTAATGTCCAGCATTCCACAGCATTATCTACCTGAGTTATGGCCTTTCTATTCTTCTAACTTAATTTGGTTCCACATTTTAATTTTACTAAGCTTTGTTGTCTACTACAAGTAAGGACATTAAATTAAGCCTGTGTATCAATCCTTTCATGCTTCAATCATTACTTTATTCCTTTCCTGCATTCCACTTTAATTTCCACATGTTAACTCCCTTAAATCTACTTTCATATTTGGTTTGCAATTTTATACCGATGAGGCTATAGCTGAGATTGGTTGCCAGCCTTTTGTGTCATCTTTTAGCAAAGTTATTTCCCCTGATTATCAGTCCTACGACCTATGAGTTTGGTTGTCAGCATTCTGTCTGTTTTAGGCTATTAGTGTAGATGTATATTTTAGTAATTGGTGGAGTCACCCACTTTCATTTTTGCACAATAGCTCTGTTAATTATTTTTTTAAGATTTCATCACAGTTAACTTCACATTTTGATGTGACTTTGGTGGAGTTTGTTGTTCGAGCCATTTGTGTCATCTTTTAGCAGAATTATTGCCCCTGATTATAAGTCCCCTTTGTTTCCATATGATACTTTTATTATTTATTATCGAATTTCCACAGCTTGATTTTTCATGAGACCTTGCCCAAGTTTTATTGTCAATATTTTACATCATTTAGAAGAACTATAACCCTTGAGTGTTAAACCCACCCACTTTCATTTCTGCACATTAACCTGTGGAACTATTATTGGTTCAGCAAATTTACAATTTGACAATTGATGAGGCTAATGAGAAGGAGATATCAACTTCTAGAATTCAACCAAATTGGCTTCATATTGATGAGATTTCCAACATTCCACAACATGATTTACAAGAGTTGTACCCCTTTAATTGCCTATCGTCGTAACTTTGCTTTCTGCACCATAACTTTACAGTGGAATGTTATTTTTAAACAGAGTTGTTGTGCACCTGTACTTTTATGAGACCTTAAATGAGCTGGATTTTCAGTATTTCACATTGTCGGTTAGGAGACTTATGACCTCAGAATGCTCATCTTCACCTAAAAAAATTTTTTTTACAGGCACTGTTAAGCAAATTGTTATGACTGGGGCACCTGCTGCTAAGAGCTCTAGCTAGAACTTATTTTCAATAAATTATAAGAGATGACAGAGATGAGGAATTTTAATCTTAAGTTTCATAAGAGGTATTTTTGTTATATTTTCAGGCTCGCTTCTTGTTATCCAGAGTGAATCCTTCTATGACACATAACAACATGTATGCCTGGGGAGGAGTAAGTACATTATTCTTGCAGCATATTACACAGTTCAGCCTTAAATCATACCACACTATCCTTTTCAAAACCAAAACCAGTTTAATCTTTCGGATCAGATCTTATACAAAATTACAACAAATAAACTGCAGGTAACTAAGTTTTCAAAACAGTTGTTCATGAATTTGCTTATCATTATTGGGACAGAATTTTTTTAATTGAGTAGATAAGTATGTACTTGAAATATTTTGTGAAGCTGGGCCAGGCTTTGACAAGTTTTTATACATGTTTTGTAAAGCAGGGCCAGGTTTAGACAAAAATGATAAATGTTTAACTGATGCAGGAAGATATTTTTGAGAATGCCCCTCAAATAATACTCCCATGCATTCTGAGTTTTCATTGTCATGAACCTTGCAGATACAGCAACAGTAGTTTATAAAGAACGGGTCTATATTTCAGAAAATAAAATCTCTTCTAAATGTTTTTAAAATATCATCTCTCTCTTTTTATCATGGAAGAGTTATGTAGCTTTGTAATTCAGCAATTTAGAACACTAGTCATATGGGCCACATTTGTTCATAGAATTTTGAAATTTTGGCTTCGTGGTTTCCGATTCAACCAAAGTTGGCAGTGACAATGATAAATATTACACGATAACATTATCATGAATATATGACTAAAAATGGAACAAAGTATATTTGTATAGTAAAACCTGACATTCATTTCAGAGCTAGTCTTTACATATAAACTGGGGACTCTTGTTCCATTTAAACAATCTTTCATTTATTTTTTTCCCCTTATAGTAATCCTCATGTTTTAAATTGTACTTTTAATGTTATTGGTTGTAAACAGTGAAATTTAATCTTTATATGATTTAGTTATTACATTTAATACAGATAGTCTGCTACTGGCTTCTTACATAAGTGCCCATGATGCCATTCTTTCTTATGTTTTTGTTCTGCCTCACCATGTATACTTGTCCATTTAGTTTGTCAATATGAAACTTTTTCCTGAAAATTTCTTTAAAACTATTCACAGGTGTAGTCACACATTTTACTTTTATCATCTTTGCACATCTATAGTTGCAGACTTGACATTTTCTCAAAATTCAAAAATATAATGAATCGGAACAAACTGTCTCAAAGAAGGAAAAAATAGGTTGCTAAGAGACTTAATGTTGTACAGGCAAACACTAAGCTATAAAGGCAGATTTCTTTTTATTTTCCACTCTGAGAAAAAAGTCTTTTTGTTTTTTCTTCTTAACTCAGTTTAGAAACTTTACCACTAAAGAAAAAATATTGGACTTGTTTTGAGGGAAGATGGTTTATCTAACAATATCTGACTCTTTGTATTTGTTACCTTCATTTTTGCTGTATCTGTTTTACATAGTTTTGAACATCTTTACCTCTTTCTTTGTGTTGTTGTTTACAACATATTTGTATGTTTATCTTCCTCACTATATTTTATTGGATGCAATTGTTGCTCATACATTTTTAGAACCTACCTTTAAACATCACCATTTAGCCAGTATTGTTCTGACATGATATTAAAAGTTATACATACATATACCTACATATTCTAACTTCTCATTCTAGCATATATTGGTATTCGTTTTGAAAAAACTAAATTTTCTCATCTTTGTTTGCTTTTCCTGTTGCAAATAAAATTTATATACATGCCTCCTGATTTGTTTTGCCAATAGTTTTAATCAGACTAAATGGCTTTTTTATATTCAGTTTGCATATGACATCCATTTTTTTAAGCTTTACAGCATGTGACATTTAATGTTCTCCAAGGCGAAATCTGAAATATGTGCATTGATCCTATTTAGAGCATTTGATTAATGCCCAGTTCTCCCAGTATCAAAGTTACTTTAACATTTATGATCTATACTTTCACTATTTTATTCTGATTGTTCAAGAATTATTAAAAACCTGAACTAATGTTCTGGCAAGCATACACTAAAGTATACAAAACAATATTTTATATGGTAGAAAGTCTCATATAATGTTCCCATCTCTTTTTTCATTTTGAGCAGTCAACTGGCGGAGGGGTTTGTATTTTGATACTGTACACATTAATTATCAAGATTTTTGACAAATGTTTGCAAGCAATAGTAGATTCTAATACAGTTAAAAATATGTATGCCTGATCTTTCTTTTATTTCCTATTCCATTGCAAATATCTGCACTTCTTTATATTGATGATATGCTGTTACTTATTATCTACCATCTCTCCATCCATTGTCCGTCCATTAGCACAAGATTTGTTCACTACCTCTAAACTACTTGGATGATTTCCATGAAACTGTACACATACATTTATTCAGGGTCTGTTTGGTTCTAAGTTAGATTGGTGACACTCTGACATCCAGTATGGCCACTATGATGAAGATGGCCTTAAATCTTGCTTATTGTTATGGTTACAACAACATGGATTTTTCCCTGAAAGACTTCCTATAATGATTACTTGGTCCTAAATGAAAATGGTTTCTATCTGACATTCAGTATGGCCATCATGGCAACCATCTTAAAAATCATGTTAATGATACTTCTCCTTAATGAAACATACTGATGCAAGGATTTAGTTCAAGACTTCTTATGATATCTAGGTGGTTATAAATGAAAATGCTCCCATCACACATACAGTAATAGTTTTTATAATGTTTTGTGGTCCTTAATTTTTAAAAAAATGGTGTTTAAATGACATCCAATTTCATGGCTATGGTCTTTAAATTCTTGTTATTGCTGCTAAAGAGAAAAATCAGTAATTGTAGTGACACATGGACACTTTGTATTTAACTAGTCCAAAGTGAAAATGGAGCAGATCAGAGTATGGTTGCCATGGCATCTGTATTAAAAGCCTTGTTTAGCTACTTCTTTTGAACAGATGGTACAGTAAACATGGAGTTTTCACTGAGAACCATTTGATTTCTATCTGATCCTAAAAAACATTGGCATGTTACTTTTGACATCCACCCTCCCCCATTGGTTTTATTTTAGATATCAAGTCTTCATTGCTATCTGTTCATCCTCCTAAAACATCATACTAAATAAGGGGTTAGTGTGATGATTGGTTGGCCTGGTGTCAGGATAATGTGACTGGGTGGGACATGATGCTACATGTCTGCAGAATGATATCCCAGTGCTAGCCATCACTATAAACTGCCACACTGCAGACATCATAGCAATATGACTGAAAAATTATAAAAGATCTGTTAAAAATCCAAATCACAAACACACACACCAAATATATATTATCACCCTGTCTCAACTGGTGTAGATGGATAAGGTTGCATAATGAGTCTAGTGACGGGTAGACAACAATAGATGGACATGACCAATTATAATATCTGGAAAGTGCATATATAATGAAAGAAGAGGTGGTCTTGCATGTGAAAGATCAAGCATGCATTTATATGTAAAACACTGCTAGCACATTTAGTACTGTGTCAACTAGCAGGGTTTACACTTTACCTTGGATATTCCAAGCATATATTTACATATCAGGTTGCATCCACAAAAGATAGTTCTAGAATGAAATCACGTGTTTTACCAACATTTGTTTTATTTACTGTCCTGTCGGTAATAGGCCTCTTCATTGGGAGGTTCTGAAACTGGAGAAGTTAAAATTCTCCCATGTAAACAATTTGGGAGATGGGGAAGATTTAATTGGTAGGTAGGAGAGGAACTTTAGGGAGTAGTATCCAATGCATCATTATTCAGCAACAAAACATCAGCCCTGAATATAGTGAACTGGAATCTGGTGAAAGGCAAACATTAGCATGCCTTTGAGAATACATTTATCTTCATGCATTTAAAATGAGATCATACAATGTCCTTTTGAAGTTGTCAATGAAAAGGTCTGTTCAACCTCACTTTTTTAAACCACAACATAGAGAATGCTGTTTTAAACTTTCAGCTTTTAATGCATATTCCTAGTTGAACTCTGTCTCTATCTCTCTCTCTCTCTCTCATACAAGGACCAAGTGTATTGAATGGGTATATACAAACTACTATGGGCAGATAGCCACATTCATGTACATTTATATTGCTATTTCTATCATTAGCCAGTGACAGTAGCAGGGGATGGTGCTCAGGTACAAATATTACATCATGCTTTGTCTGTTGGTGATGGACATAAAATGGGCTTCACAAAATGGAATAATAGGAATGGGAAATTGCTTTAAAATTATTGTCAGTCTGCAGCTATTAGCTAGTTTCAATCTGAAGGGAATTTTGGTATGATGTTCGAAACTTCAGCTTCAGAATTGATAGCAGACAACTTCTTACTGTTAAGTACTGTCTTTACCTGTGTACAAGTCAAGTCAAACAACAAAGAAAAACAACATAGACAGCTCCAGTAGATTATGTTTGTTCTACTGTGAACTCCCAAGAGACTGCATAGACCCACATCTGCTGGCACATGTGATAATAGATCTGGATCTCTGCAGTTATTAGACTTGCAAGCAGTTATAAACTAAACAAGTTTGACAACCAGAAATTAGTTATGAGCTGTAATCTCATTTGATAATATTGAAGAGAACATTATCTCATTTGTTTTAATGTGGGTTTATTTTGGTTAAAATATTGGTATTGTAATATTTGATTCAGTGATTTAATTAGTATTATTTGTTAAAAATAAGGTAAACAGTGCAGTGTTTTGTCAAATACTGGCAGCAATGTAATGACAGTATCATTACAGTATAACCTGTCTTGAAAGACCAGTCCTCTCCTACGCAATCTCTCATGATAGGTCATAAAACTGTATAATTAATAAATCTATGCATGGATAACCTTGTCTTTCAAGACCCTGGTTTCTCATAGCAGTGGCCTCTCAAGACAGGTTTACTATATAACCAAAAGAGATAGGTAATTTGACATTCCCTAGATATTTTAACCTCTATTAAAATGCATATTATTTTCTGCTGCCTGATGATGTTCAGGTATTCATTAACAGCATGTACAATATAGAAAGCCTGGGAACATGGGAATTGGTGATGGTTTCAGCAATGTCCTTGGAGTGTCACTTGACTTTTATGATAATGATCCATTCAAATCTTCATATTATTATCATTTTTCTAGATTGCCCCTATAGCTGATGGGCACGTATAAATCGTATAAAATGGTAGCTTATGGTGAAATAACAAATTCATTATTCCCACCATCAAGGTGGGGGGAAGGTAATGTTACAGCTGTGAGTCCATCAGTACATCTGTTCTTCAAGACTTGACTTTTCTTTCTGCTCTGAAAACAGATTCATAAGTTCAAACCATATTTGAAAAGGGCTTATTGTCAGTAAGACTAAATCCCAGTTTGATGCTTATCTCTGGGGGGATGACAGAAATTGGCAAATTGATGGCCCCTGTTTGTCTAAAAAAAATTGCCCTTACAACACACATTCTATTTGTTTGATGAATCTTTAAGGATTGATGGATTGACATCAGGTTACATAAAAGCCTTAATATCAAGAAAATGCGAGACAAGTTTGATTTTCACATTTTTGTGAAGCTTTATGGTATTATTAACGAGGCATCTACATCCACTGGATGTTAAAAATCCAAATCACACATCCATTGAATGCAATTCTACCTCAGTCTGACCTATTACAACATACACCATGCAATTCTACCTCAGTCTGACCTATTATGACATACATCATGCAATTCTACCTCAGTCTGACCTGTTACAACATACATCATACAATTCTACTCAGTCTGACTTATTACAACATACATCATGCAATTCTACCTCAGTCTGACTTATTACAACATACATCATGCAATTCTACCTCAGTCTGACTTATTACAACATACATCATGCAATTCTACCTCAGTCTGACCTGTTACAAACATCATACAATTCTACCTCAGTCTGACTTATTACAACATACATCATGCAATTCTACCTTGGTCTGAATCATTACAACTTACATCATGCAATTCTACCTCAGTCTGACTGATTACAACATACATCATGCAATTCTACCTCAGTCTGACTTATTACAACATACATCATGCAATTCTACCTCAGTCTGACTTATTACTACATACATCATGCAATTCTACCTCAGTCTGAATCATTACAACTTACATCATGCAATTCACATCATTCTCTCAGTTATCAGCACTTGGAATCTGTTCATTCAGAAAGTGTCTTTGCCAATAAAGTCTCAGTTTGCACAAAAATAATCCTATAATCTTCTCTTGCCTTATTGGGTCTTGAGTAGTAATTTTTTTTACATGGAAACCAGTTGGCCACCTGAAGTTGATCTGAAATTAAGTACTTTAATTTGACCAAAGATTAAAAACTCTGGGAAGTCCAGATAACTATTCCATTACATTATGATGAAAGGTTTAAAGCTCTGGGAAGTCCAGAAAACTATTTAATTACATTATGATAAAAGGTTTAAAGCTCTGGGAAGTCCAGAAAACTATTCCATTACATTATGATAAAAGCTTTAAAGCTCTGGGAAGTCCAGAAAACTATTTAATTACATTATGATAAAAGCTTTAAAGCTCTGGGAAATCCAGAAAACTTATCCGTTACATTATGATGATAGAAGAATGTCACAAATAACTATGCTAATCTAGTTCTTCTTTGGAACTGATTCAAATATTAGTGCATGTACATGTTATTTTGTCTTTCAAAGGCAGTGTCATGTTTTCTTATTATTATTATTCGTATTATTGACTTTGATTCTAAACTTATATTTAAACAATATTTTCCACCAGTTACATATGCACCAAGCAATGTGCAAGTGGGTGCAGTCTTTATGTAAGTTAAGCCTTAACATAAATGCCATGGTCACTCATGTTGCAGGTCAGTACAACTCGTGTTACTGTATTGATTTCTTCTCTTGTAGGATGCCAACGCAGCAGTGCTGACAGATGATGTCAGTTTGCAGGTGTTTATGGAACACCTTAAGAAGCTTGCTGTCTCCACCTCCTCCTGAAGGTCACCAGGTCAGGTGATCAGTGATGTCAGTGGTCATGGTAACATCAGTGCAGACCCCATCGATGACAAAACCATTACACTCATGTGATCAGTAACAACTGTGCAATTGTGGCGGTTACTAGACTTTTATTTAGCACAAATTTTGCTCATAGACCCTGAATTTAATATTTTGTCTGGATAACTTGAAGTGATGACAATTTTTCCAATCCTGTTGTTTAAACCAGTGTTACATACCTGTCCAGTTAACTGTTATGAAAATCATTATGAGAAATATTGTAATGCTTTGCTACATAATTTGCATAATGAAAAGCTATAATTAAATGTTACAATAGATGTTAATAAACGTGTAGTTTACTTTACTGGTATTGCATTATTGTCTTGAATAAGTAATTGTTTCAAAAGTATGCAATAAAATTGCGCATAGAAGTTGTACATGTACCTAACAGTTATTTGCCTAGTACCCATACATTACCCACATATTAATTTAAAGCTGCTTTACTATTTATCTAGTGAGATTTGGTTAATTGCAAACTCTATGTATTTCATTGATTTATTACCTCCAGATAATCTGTGGAAACCTAGTTTTGCAGAAATTTACTGCCAGTGATCTACTTACAAGCTTGAAAGAAAGATACATATCAGACTACTTTTAATGAGTCAAGGTAATTAGATTATAACTCTGTGTACATCACTGTTACAGTAATGTCACATCATGTCAGTGTGAATTGCTTGTCACCAGTATCTTACTACAGGATAACTGCTTCTGTACTGGGACAGTAATGTCACATGATATCAATGAGAATTGCTAGTCACCAATACCTCATTAGAGAATAACTGTTTCTGCACTGTTAGAGTAATGTCACAAAATCTCAATGACAATTGCTAGTCACAAGTACCTTAGGACAATAATAACTGCTTCTGTAATGGGACAGTAATGTCACATCATGTCAGTGTGAATTGTTTGTCACCAGAATACAGGATAACTGCTTGTCACTGGAACATATGTCACACACTTCCAAATAAAATACTAAGAAACTTATATGTACTTCATAAATTTGAACCCAAATACCATTTTGCTTATTTATACAGAGAAATATTATTATTGATAGTTATCTAGAGGATGCAGGCAACTTTACTGTGATTCATTTATATTGAATTGTATCACATAGAATGGCATAATAATGCATGAAGTAGGGTTTTCTTTACAGTACTCTGTACTTGTAGTCTTTTCATTGAAACTCATCTCCATACTTATGTCTGATGTCATGATGTAAGAATGTACTTGTACATAATCTTTTCATCTAAATTGATTGCCATACTTCTGTCTGATGCCATGATGTAAGACTGTACTTGTACTTAAGTAGTCTTTTCATTTAACTGATTGCCATACTTATGTCTGATGTCATGATGTAAGACTGCTTGTACTTACAGTAGATGTTTCATCTAAATTGATTGCCATACTTCTGTCTGATGCCATGGTGTAAGACTGTACTTGTACTTAAGTAGTCTTTTCATTTAAACTGATTGCCATACTTAATTATGTTTGATGTCATGATGTAAGACTGTACTTGTACTTACAGTAGACTTTTCATCTAAATTGATTGCCATACATAATTATGTTTAATGTCATGATGTAAAACTCCATTATTACAAGATGAAAATTGGAAGTATTTGTAAAGATTTCTGATTTTATTTCAAGTGTGTGAAAACTTTCACTATGTGGTATACATTCTTAATTAAAACTGTGATTACAGTACTCCATAGATCTATTTTAAAGGTAAATGTATGAACATGTTAATTATATTAAAAAAATTACACACTTAATCAGCTGACGTTATTTATAAGTACACATTTGTAAAAAGTGGGTAGTGTGTTCTTCTGTAAGTGAAAAAAAAAAGCAAGTCATTTTACTACTGTGTATGGGGAAATTTCCATTTGGTTAATTTTTTTTTTTTTTTTTGACCAGCCTTGAAATTGACAAATTTTAACTTGCAGAATGGATTGCAATAATTGTTGGGAAATTGTACATTTGCTAAAATTATACATATTTCAGACTTGTACAAAAATTATGAAAAATTGAAACAGACATTGAACAAAATTCCCTTTAGGGTATTAATCTTGTTTAAGTATATTTAATTAATTTGTGAATACTCACATTGGGTGTCTTTAAAAATTTGAGTCAAATATCTTGTGAAGAATTGACATCAGAATGACAATAAAGATCAGCACAGATTGACTGTCATGACTGTCGCCTGGCCAGAGTCTAGAAAAATAGGGATATGCTGAGCTGGATTTGAATTTACTTTTTTCCAATATTTTTATTTCGTTATTCACATTGGAATACATATTTGAAACAGGAACCATCATTGTGTACACAGGCCTTGTTTCAATTACAGTTAAACCTGTCAATAGCAGCCACCCACTGGAAAAGGCAAAACTGGCCTGTGTACACATGTTCACCTTTTAAAATTGGTTTTGGAACTAATTCCATGTACTGAATATCATTATCATTTATTATTATTATTATTATTATTACAATTCTGTTAATCAAAATTGTTTTATATGCACTATTCATCAACATTATAAAATAAGCACATATGTTGTTTTCTTCTAATTTATGTTAAATACTAGATCACTGTATCCTGTTAATCCGTCCTATAAGTTAAATCATCACTGACTTGAAATAATCACTGATCTTAGTTTGTTTCGCACATCATGACAAATCAATAATTTTACTACAGATGGACATCTTACAGAGGACTGACAATTTTGAAAAACAGCTTGTGTAGGTTGGGTTGGAAACAGCTGTTCAAGCTACAAAATAATATCTCGACTAACTTTAAACTAGTTACTCATCTCACCGAGATCAAAAGACAGTTGGCTGATGTAAAAAAGCTTGTGATGAATAGCTTTAACACTTTTTTCAGTCATATTGCTATGATGTCTGCAGTGTGGCAGTTTATAGTGATGTCTAGCACAGGGGCATCATGCTGCAGACATGTAGCATCATGTCCCACCCAGTCACATTATCGTGAAACAACGCCAACCAGTCCTAGCACTAACTTTTTTAAGCCAAGCATCAAGCGAGGCAGCTGCTGGTACAAATTTGATATGTCTTTGGTATGACTCGGATGGGGTTCAAACCTGCGACCTCCCATATCCGAGGTAGATGGTCTAACCAGTTAGGCCATGGAGCAGTTCTGGAATAGGAAATCGGAGGAAACCATATATGGTTTTTCATTATCACCCATGTACTGAAACTTTGCATGCCTTTACTGATGAGTTTTAAACACCGAATGACCACTGACTCTAATGAAAATGGATGTAACTTGTATCTTGAATGTGTGTGTGTGCATGCCTGCATGCGTGTTGCTCAATGGTACCTCAGCACAAAAGTGGCTCTGAAGCAGGTTTGGTGACAAAACTTGTTAAGTTTAAGTGTACAAAAATGTATGAAGGTAAAGCATTCCAAAGAAATGTATAATTATGTACAGCAAGATCAAATATAAAATCTAAAGATATTCGGTAAAGTGTATGTAAAATAACATAAAGGTAACACCTGCTAAATAATTTCAGTTCACAAGCAAACAGATGTACATATTGAATTGTTACTGTTAAACTGGAACAAAAGGACACTGTGATAATACAGTTACCGTATTTTCGCGCATTTAATACGCACCTAATTATAAGACGCACCCATATATAAGACGCGGGTTTTGACGATTTGTGTAAAAAATATTTTACATAAGACGCCCACAAATATAAGACGCACACGGCCTAGCCATCTGCCGCACTGAGCAATTTATCTCCAGTGGTTTCCTTTCCTTTATCATAAATGAAAATTTGTCCAATGTTTCATCACCCGTTGGATGTAAACAAGGCTTCATTACCATTTTTAGTTGAAATCAAAGAATTGTCTGAGGCAGGACCGCAACAGTTATCGTTTATTCTTATCTCCCGCTGGGCCAATAGCGGATGGGTTGAGTACCTGGTATCTAGATTCTAGAACAATAAACGCCAGATATAAAGGTGGCTTCATTGATCTGCTAGGCCAAGTCTTCAGCGGGTGGGATTAGTACCGTACATAGACCAATAAATGCCTGATGTATGCGGTTAGCATATATACCGGTAAACGTGGGAACAGTCTCTTATTACCGGTATATATAAATGAGAACAATACGGTACATTGATTTTTGATCAAGTCAAACACTATTTACTAACAGTTTATTATATTGTGTTTAATAAAATTTTTAAATATATGGTAGAACTGATTTTCATATTTAAGTCCTATATTGAACAAATTCTTATCTTGTTTTCGAACTATTTAGTCTTGTCTTGTTTTCGAACGCACCCGCCAAAGATACTGAAAATTTAAGTATCTTTGAACCCAACCGGATGTATAGGTAATATAGCCACCGTAGTTTTTGCTGTGATAATTAATAACAACAAACAAAACTATTTAAACATACTATATGATATAAATTTAAAACATTTACTCCTACTAAACTTAGATCTGCAATAATTATACAAAACGTTGAAACGAAAGGATTTGAAATTTGAAGTGGCCTGCATTGGATTGGTACACGTGGTAATTACTGAACACTTACCCAATTGTTTTTGCAACTAGGAATGATAATCGTGAAACGTGAATATCGACCGCAATAATCATCCTTCAATATCACACACTGTACCGTTCGTTCGTGTTAAAAAATATTTAGATAAGACGCCCATTAATATAAGACGCACCCTGGGTGCGGGGTAAGTAAAATTTTGTATAAGACACGTCTTATATACGCGAAAATACGGTATTTTTCCCACTTTACAGCAAATGAATTGTTCCAACTTCTACTCTAATGATAAAAACTGCCTCGCTTTTGAATTGTACATATTGAGTTACAATGTCAGCGTGCCTGGAGGACAGAGTACAACCAGGACAAGAAATGTTTGAACATTAGTTCACATGATATTTCTTTATCTAAACAATTGTGATATAAAAAAAAAACACACAAATGCCGAAAATTCTGTGGAGCTAGTTTCGCATTTAATCTGTTTCTTTGGGCACGAAATGTTTTGAAAGTAACAGATGATGTCTTTTATTTTAAAACAACAATTACATCATTACATAACGTCATACATGATATGCATCATCATAACAATTTTATATATATATATATTTATATGAATATATATCAGGATCTAAAAGATACACAAGTCTCTAATGAAACTTGAATTAGTAAAATAATAAAATATATTATTTTATTATTTATCTAAAATATGCAAAAATAGATTTAGATGGCACTGTAGATAAGTGCCAGTGATCTCTTAAGGAAGGAAGAAACCATGGATTGGTTAGGAGACATCTAGCAGAGGCAGTTGACTGTTACACACAGGACAGTTATATAGGAAAGTTACCATGGTGAAATTAGAATGGCCATCATGAAGAGGTGTTAGATAAGTAAAGGTGACTGTTAGGACATGTTTGACTATTCTATCATGTGGTATTTTTGTAAAGTATCCTTTATAAAAATAAAACTTATTTGTTCAAGTCCAGTAAAATGTACTGTATATACTCATTTATAAGTTGGATCCAACTGCAAACCACATAGACCCTGATCTGCTGGTCAGTATGCTATCCAGCTGTAAACTACATACACCCTGATCTGCTGGTACAGTAAGCTTGCCAACTGCAAACCACATAGACCCTGATCTGCTGGCACAGTATGCTATCTTACTGCAAATCACATAGACCCTGATCTGCTGGCATAGTATGCTATCTTACTGCAAATCACATAGACCCTGATCTGCTGGTACATTATGGTATCCAGCTGGAAACTATATACACCCTGATCTGCTGGTATAGTATGCTTGCCAACTGCAAACCACATGTACCCTGATCTGCTGGTATAGTGTTTCCAACTGCAAACCACACATACCCTGATCTGCTGGCACAGTATGCTATCTTACTGCAAGCCACACAGACCCTGATCTGCTGTCACAGTATGCTATGGCAAAACAGGATCTGTGTTGTTTGTAGTTGGATCCAACTTACAACAGTGTACATAACAGTAAATTTATTTCCAGTATAGGCATATCCCTCAGAGATTTTTGATATTTATTTAAATTTATCCTGTATTTAAAATGCTTCACTCTTCACAAATAAGCCCTTGCAGATAATATTTTTATGCTTCAAAGCTTTTATGCCATGTAAATATTATTTATGATTTAGATAAGAGCAAGTAATAAGTTACATGTGCATGCCCACCAATCTTTTATCTCTTGGAACAATGAAGGTATTGTAAGATATATTTCCTTGCCAAACTCTGCAATGTACATTTTATATATATATATATCTGTGTGAATAAATCAAAACCAATGTTTTTGCCCTTCTTTCAATAACTTCCATTTAACTTCAACCACCCATCAGTTCTGAGTAATGATGTATCACGTAAATTAGTGTTTTTACTTTCTCTGACAGTTTAATTTTCTTTATTTATCACCATTCTCATTGAGGACCAACTTGATATAAGAAATCGTTCAGTGGAAATCACACTGATAGCACTAACTTTTCAGGAAAAGTAGTAATTGTAATAATTATGTGGCCACATTGGAGGTCTGATCAACACCAGTTTCTTTTAGGACCAAGTACATGTCGTATGTCTTAGAGCAAATACTCATTTTCGACACCATGAAAAATTGGGGTGAAATAGTGAAAGATTTTGAAGTCCGTCACTAGATTGGAAACCTGATTAGTACTGTTTTTATTTAGGACCAACTAGACATAAGAAGTACCATATCATAAGAAGTTTTAAAACCTCGTGGCAGTATGAAATTCCATTCAGGATGAGTAGCTATAACTAGTATTAAAAATGGATGCCATGTCATGGATAAGACTTTCATGATGTTTGTCTTGAGTCACCATTTTCACTTGGAACTAAATAGATCATGGGATGAATGTGCATGTAAAATATCATGCTAAGCATCCCAGTAGTTTAAGAAGAGCTGTAATTATTGTTGGTTTGTTGTTTACAGCACACCAACACGTGTAGGTTATTTTGTGCCAGTGTAATTGGAGTAAAGTGCATTACCCAAGGACATGCTACAGTTGTTGACCCAAGCTGATGCAGTGATAGAATTTGAGCCTGCACCTTTTCAGTTGCATGTCCAGCATGCAAACCAATGAGCCGCTACAATTCATGCGAAGCAATAATAACAGATTGTCCAACAGATGAACATAGCTTGTAAAGGGCATTAAGCTTTACTGGTTTCTAAACAGTAGAGCAAAATACCAACCTGATGCCCAACATGGTAGCCATCTTGAAAATTGTCATTGCTACTCTGTCTGCCCATATGATCAATTCAGCATGGGCTTTTTTATATAAATTATTTGTTTTACAAATGTAGTTAGTCTGAAATGAAAATATTACCTTCTGATGTCCAACATCGCTGCTATGATAGCAGTCTTGGAAATCTTATTACTACTTCAGATTGAATGGTCCAATGGACATGCAAATTTCCCTAAGGCTTATTATGATATGTAGCTACTTCTGAATGAATGGTCCAATGGACATGCACTTATTATGATATGTAGCTACTTCAGATTGAATGGTCCAATGGACATGCAAATTTCCCTAAGGCTTACTATGATATGCAGCTTCTTCTGAATGAATGGTCCAGTGAACATGCAAATTTCCCCTAAGGCTTACTGTGATATGTAGCTACTTCTGAATGAATGGTCTAATAGACATGCAAATTTCCCTAAGGCTTATTATGATATGCAGCTACTTCTGAATGAATGGTCTAATGAACATGCAAATTTCCCCTAAGGCTTATTGTGATATGTAGCTACTTCTGAATGAATGGTCTAAAAGACATGCAAATTTCCCTAAGGCTTACTGTGATATGTAGCTACTTTTGAATGAATGGTCCAATGGACATGCAAATTTCCGTAAGGCTTATTATGATGTGCAGCTGGATATGACTACACAAATATGGCCACCTCAGCAAGTATCATAAAAATCCACCTGGTCATATTGACATGGGATTGTTACAAAAACACAATGCAGTGTAGTTGGTCCTTGATTAAAATGATGCTAATTAAAGCTCTAAAATAGCTGCTTTGGTGGCCATCATGAAATTTTTGGCTACTGAATGGTTTGTGTTATCAACAGTCATTAAACAAAAAGATGGTAAAAAGTATGTAAAAGGTCCTGACTGAAAATTGTACTTATCTGACCTCCAACTTTGGGAACCATAGTGGCCACCTCTAACATCTTATCACCACTCTTTTTAAAAGAGTGGTGGTATTGACATGGAGTTTTCACTACAACAGCTTTTTGCACTGTGCAGTTGATCATGGATCAAAACAGTTCAGATCTGACTATCAACACGTCTGCACACTTGTGAACAAGTTTGAAAAACAGGCTTGATCTCACGGGCAGCTCCCAAGTATACTGCTGGCATTATCATATTTCCTTAAACGAATGAACACCTTGATTTTGTACACATCCAAATGAATTTGGACTAGAGGTTGTATGTTTTTCAATAAATAAGTTGATATTCCAACATTTATTTAATGTAAAAGTAAAAGGTTTTGACTTGTGGAGGGTGACAGCGATGGCTTGTGAGTGAAGATGACAACTCAGAGAAGTATACAGACTTCAGCATTTTACCAAATGTGGATTTCCTTGATAATCTTAAAACTAAAAAACAGAAAAATGCTTAGTTGTACAAGTAGCAACTTTTTAAACTATTAAAGTTATTAGTGAGCCAGAGCTCACATCATACCCAATGCTGCAGTGGGACAAGTCCCTAATTTGATTTGACCGCTACGGTGGCCTAGTGGTTAGAGCATCTGCCTCGGATGCAGGAGGTCATGGGTTCGATCCCTGGATGAGTCATACCAAAGACTTACAAAAAATGGTACAAACAGCTGCCTCGCTAGGCGCTCAGCATTAAGAGGTTAGTGTTAGGACTGGTCGGCCTGGTGTCTGGATAATGTGACTGGGTGGGACATCATGCTACATGTCTGTGGCATGATGTCCCAGTTCTAGGCATCACTATAAACTGCCATACTGCAGACATCGTAGCGATATGACTGAAAAATTGTTAAAGCTGCATTAAAAATCTAAATCTCACACACACACACACACAATGTCACCTTGACCAGCCATCTAGGAGAAACAGTGATAAGATTTTCAAGATGGCCATTATGACAGTCCTTTTTGACGCTTGATAAGCATCATTTTCATTTACAACCAATTAGATTTACTAACAAGTCTTTCGGTGAAAACCTTATGCTGATATGACCAGTCACTCAGAAGAAATAAAGATGAGTTCACAGTCACAAATGAAACTTTAAAACAAGCACAACAAATGAACATGATATTCGCAATGTCCACAATAAACATGAGACACAGTATTGAAAATACCACTGATCATTTAAACAGTTATTTAGGAGAAATGTTCAAAAATGTTATAAATAGAATGGTTCAAATTATAACCAGTGCTCTAGTGTCTATAGTATATTAAGAACATGGGCTATCACATACCTGGGGTCTATAGCATACTGAGACAATGGGCTATCACATACCTAGGGTCTGTAGCATACTGAGACCATGGGCTGTCACATACATAGGGTCTATAGTATACTGAGATCATGGCCCATCACATACCATGGGTCTATAGTATATTGAGACCATGGGCTATCACGTACATAGGGTCTCGCATATTGAGACTGTGGGCTGTCACATATCTATCACACCCATATGGTCTATAGTATACTGAGACCATGGGCTGTCACATACATAGGGTCTATAGCATATTGAGACCATGGGCTATCACATACCATGGGTCTTTAGTATATTGAGACCATGGGCTATCACATACATAGGGTCTCTAGCATATTGAAACCATGGGCTGTCACACATCTATCACACCCATATGGTCTATAGTATAATGAGACCATGGGCTATCACGTATCTATCACATAATACCATTTTACAAGTTAGTCAAAATACTAAATTTGAAAGAAAGAAAAAAGGGAACTGAAGGTTTTGGTAGAAAATTATGAGCTTCAGAGCCAATAAGCCAACATAAAACGTTTTATTTCTGCTAGCTGTCACACAGTAGCTGCTTTGCAAATTTCCCCATTTAAGATTTTGATACAATGTTTGGATTTTGAGTAGCGATAGAAGCTATACATGTCATATACTTAGCCGGGGTCTCTCCAACAGAGCGCATGCAAGTGACAGGGTATACATCTTTCTTAGCTGGTAATAAGAATGGCAATAAAATGCACTTATTTTTGCATCTTGAATTTCCTCCAATTAACTTTTAGTTCTGCAAATCTGAATTACATTGCCCATTTCATGGGTTCCAAATATGATACATACCGCAAAATTTGACTGTGATTTCGAATGCATTTTCCAACAGAAATCACATTCTCTTTACTCCATTCAAAATGAAATGACTGATATTCCATAGCATCTTTTGATAATTTCAATTAAAAGAATGAATGTTTTTCACACATTATGATTCTAACAGTCAATGATGGAACAGAGGTGCAGTTGATTCAATGCCAGTCCACTGCTCAAATTACATCTTACAGAATTGACTCGGCTAATAATTCCAGTCCATCAAAAGCAGAAAAGCAAAACTGATTTGGATCAAGACAAAAAACAATATCCATCCATTCCAGACCAAATGGTAAAGCTGTTTCAATGCACATTCATTCACAATATGACAATAAATTTCAAGCAGACCAAACTATGAATTTTTAAAGCTAATGTCGAGTACGCAACAAATTTCAAAGGTCACAGGCCAGTGCTATGTGTATATTAATATTGATACTGTGTACTGGTAAATCTACAGCTGTGTATTTATTTTGGAATACAGCATAAATTCGATTATTTTTTTTTGTAGTGTATTAATTTTTATTAATAAGCCTTAGATAGAAAAACAAAATGAGTATAGAAAAAAAAGGTTACTGCATTTGTATGGCAAATTATAACTTGTTTTTACGAACTAAAACTGCATTCCAAAAATCACGCAGTATTATTCAGAAAAACTTGTGCGTATTTTCCCATACGAATGCAGTAACCTAAAGTATGGTTCACTCTGATGTATACCTTCATTTTCCAACAGACTGAAGAAAAAGCTTGCAAAGTAACAGTCATTGATAAAATGGCCTGTTGTGTGAACATGAGCATGAAGTGCAAGCTGTGTGTTATTCTTACAATTCAGGTTTTCATGATTACATGCAAAAGAGTTTGTATTCATGTTCTAGCACCATGGTCAGAAGCTCTCTCACTGAACATTCAAGAAAGTGCTTTCACTAACCAATATATACAACCAATGTAATTTACCTGAATGAAGTAATATTTCATTTGACTGATTTGCATATCTACAAAAAGATTCAGTGTTATGTGAATTTCATAATGTACTTAATCACAACTTCTCTTATCGATCCATAATATTTATTAGAGCACATTTAATAATTAAGATAAGGCACCAACAATACAATTTATCAAGGAACTGACCATGACATTGCTTACATAGGATAAATTAAATGATGTCCAAAATTTATTTAAATGACAATAATTAAAGTTTATGCATACCAGTTTTATCACTTTATAATTTACTTTTTATGAATGTTCAAGGAAACAATTTCAACACACAACCAATAAGAACCACTCTTATCTCATGCCAATTAATTGATACCAACTTGCAATTAATAGATTTATATAAAGTATAATTGAAATGATTTTCAAACTTTAAAAAAAAACGGTATTTGTGTGAAACTATGACTGATAATATGAAAATTGCAACAAATTTTCACAGTGGCAGTATATGCCTTATTCGCTTATCAAATACCAGTCACAGATTTAAATTAATTTGGTTTCCTAATGAAAACAGTCTGTGATCTTATTGTGGTCAAAAATCAAATTACATAGCATGACTGTCCAGAAGTTAGAAAGCAAACTTTTAAGAAAATAATTGAGGATGTCTGAAAACTCTAATAAAAGATGATAGTTTAAACATTTTCATATAAGAACAATGTAATATGTGATCTAAAAAGGGAATATATAAAAAAGTATATGATTTCATTCGGGAACAGCAGCTGCTTGCAATTACAAGTGATCCTAAAATAGATACCATTTCAGCTGTTTGCTATAACAATTAATACAAGGCACCAAACATGTGGGTCCAACTATCTTTCATCCCATCTTTTTAACAAATTTATAATAGTAATGTTGCTTGTGGGAAGAGGTCACTGAATTTGAAAAATGCAAAAATAAAGATAGTAATCTCAAATTATTTAAGGCTCAGCACAAACTCAAATTAGACCATATCTAGGTGTAAATGACACAACATCATACTAAAATCTCCATGCATGCACATGTGGACACAGTAGATTTGAACTCTGAAATTCAGACAGAAGAAGAGAACAATTTGCCTGGAACCATGCTACCCTCAGAGACTTGAGAAGATTGAATTGTTTTAAAAGTCAGAGTTTTCTATCTGGAGAGTTCTGAGTAACAAAGCATTTTCTAAATTCATATCCCATACTTTCATACATAAAATGTATTCCTATTCATAAATGTGAATATCGGATGCAACAGAACCTCTTGTCAGTCTACAAACATGAATTTTGTATGCAAATCACTTACTTGGATGAATGGCCATACCCTTTTCCAAATAAATTATCTCAAATACATTGATCAAAATTGTATCTATGGTGTATACTTTATTGCATGGATTTCATGGTTACAAATCAAAATTTAAATGATTAAATTCTTTCCTGGTAATGCCATTTCTGTCTGAGGCATAATTACAGACAAAAGTATAAATAAACCATGAAAACTGACACCCACAAAGATAAATGAATTTAAAGTAACCTCAACACTGTATGAAGCATGGTGACAGGATTAATTTATAGATCCCTATATAGACACTATGAAGCATGCTGACAGGATCACTTAATAGATCCCTATACGGACACTATGAAGCATGTTGACAGGATCACTTAATAGATCCCTATACGGACACTGTATGAAGCATGTTGACAGGACCAATTAATAGATCCCTATATAGACACTGTATGAAGCATTTTGACAGGATCAATTAATAGATCCCTATACGGACACTGTATGAAGCATGTTGACAGGACCAATTAATAGATCCCTATATGGACACTGTATGAAGCATGTTGACAGGATCAATTAATAGATCCCTATACGGACACTGTTTGAAGCATGTTGACAGGACCAATTAATAGATCCCTATATAGACACTGTATGAAGCATTTTGACAGGATCAATTAATAGATCCCTATACGGACACTGTATGAAGCATGTTGACAGGACCAATTAATAGATCCCTATATGGACACTGTATGAAGCATGTTGACAGGATCAATTAATAGATCCCTATACGGACACTGTTTGAAGCATGTTGACAGGACCAATTAATAGATCCCTATATAGACACTGTATGAAGCATTTTGACAGGATCAATTAATAGATCCCTATACGGACACTGTATGAAGCATGTTGACAGGACCAATTAATAGATCCCTATATGGACACTGTATGAAGCATGTTGACAGGATCAATTAATAGATCCCTATGTAGACACTATGAAGCATGTTGACAGGATCACTTAATAGATCCCTATACGGACACTGTATGAAGCATGTTGACAGGATCAATTTATAGATCCCTATATGGACACTGTATGAAGCATGTTGACAGGATCAATTAATAGATCCCTATATAGACACTATGAAGCATGTTGACAGGATCACTTAATAGATCCCTATACGGACATTGTATGAAGCATGTTGACAGGATCAATTTATAGATCCCTATATGGACACTGTATGAAGCATGTTGACAGGATCACTTAATAGATCCCTATATGGACACTATGAAGCATGTTGATAAAATCAATTAATAGATCCCTATACGGACACTGTATGAAGCATGTTGACAGGATCACTTAATAGATCCCTATACGGACACTGTATGAAGCATGTTGACAGGATCAATTTATAGATCCCTATATGGACACTGTATGAAGCATGTTGACAGGATCAATTAATAGATCCCTATATAGACACTATGAAGCATGTTGACAGGATCACTTAATAGATCCCTATACGGACATTGTATGAAGCATGTTGACAGGATCAATTTATAGATCCCTATATGGACACTGTATGAAGCATGTTGACAGGATCACTTAATAGATCCCTATACGGACATTGTATGAAGCATGTTGACAGGATCAATTTATAGATCCCTATATGGACACTGTATGAAGCATGTTGACAGGATCACTTAATAGATCCCTATATGGACACTATGAAGCATGTTGATAAGATCAATTAATAGATCCCTATACGGACACTGTATGAAGCATGTTGACAGGATCACTTAATAGATCCCTATACGGACACTGTATGAAGCATGTTGACAGGATCACTTAATAGATCCCTATATGGACACTATGAAGCATGCTGATAAGCTCAATTAATAGATCCCTATATAGATACTATGAAGCATGTTGACAGGATCAATTTATAGATCCCTATATGGACACTGTATGAAGCATGTTGACAGGATCAATTAATAGATCCCTATATAGACACTATGAAGCATGTTGACAGGATCACTTAATAGATCCCTATATGGACACTGTATGAAGCATGTTGACAGGATCACTTAATAGATCCCGATACGGTCACTGTATGAAGCATGTTGACAGGATCAATTAATAGATCCCTATATAGACACTATGAAGCATGTTGACAGGATCACTTAATAGATCCCAATACGGACACTGTATGAAGCATGTTGACAGGATCAATTAATAGATCCCTATATAGATACTATGAAGCATGTTGACAGGATCACTTAATAGATCCCTATACAGACACTGTATGAAGCATGTTGACAGGATCAATTAACAGATCCCTATATAGACACTATGAAGCATGTTGACAGGATCACTTAATAGATCCCTATACGGACACTGTATGAAGCATGTTGACAGGATCACTTAATAGATCCCTATATGGACACTATGAAGCATGTTGATAAGATCAATTAATAGATCCCTATACGGACACTGTATGAAGCATGTTGACAGGATCACTTAATAGATCCCTATATGGACACTATGAAGCATGCTGACAAGATCAATTAATAGATCCCTATATAGATACTATGAAGCATGTTGACAGGATCACTTAATAGATCCCAATATGGACACTGTATGAAGCATGTTGACAGGATCAATTAATAGATCCCTATATAGACACTATGAAGCATGTTGACAGGATCACTTAATAGATCCCTATATGGACACTGTATGAAGCATGTTGACAGGACCAATTAATAGATCCCTATATAGACACTGTATGAAGCATGTTGACAGGATCACTTAATAGATCCCAATATGGTCACTGTATGAAGCATGTTGACAGGATCAATTAATAGATCCCTATATAGACACTATGAAGCATGTTGACAGGATCACTTAATAGATCCCAATACGGACACTGTATGAAGCATGTTGACAGGATCAATTAATAGATCCCTATAGAGATACTATGAAGCATGTTGACAGGATCACTTAATAGATCCCTATACGGACACTGTATGAAGCATGTTGACAGGATCACTTAATAGATCCCTATATGGACACTATGAAGCATGTTGATAAGATCAATTAATAGATCCCTATACGGACACTGTATGAAGCATGTTGACAGGATCAATTAATAGATCCCTATACGGACACTGTATGAAGCGTGTTGACAGGATCAATTAATAGATCCCTATATGGACACTGTATGAAGCGTGTTCACAGGATCAATTTATAAATCCCTATATGAACACTATGAAGTGTGTTGACAGGAACAATTTATAGATCCATATATAAACACTGTATGAAGTGTGTTGACAGGATCAATTTATAGATCCCGATAAAGATACTGTATGAAGTGTTATAAAAACTGTTGAAAACTGTCACCTACAAAGATAAATGAATTTAAAGTAACCTCAACACTGTATTAAGCATGTTGACAGGATCAATTTATAGATCCCTATGCCGACACTGGCATGGAGCTGTGATTAGACTTTCTGGCTGACCAAAACATGATGAAGGGCTTGGAACGTATTAAAATCAACAAAATATTAAAATTGTCATACTTTATTGGAATAAATAGCATATACCTATATACAACATAAGAACAGCTTGATGTAGAACAATCATTCGATTACCATCTTCTGCCTTGAAGCATACAGATAAGCCAATACTACAGGTGTTATGACATCTGTAGAAATGTCATGGATATGAAGAATGGAACGTCTCAGATATGTTAGAAAAACAGACACAGTAATGAGCGAGAAGTGCCATGTACATGCAAAGATTCTTCATTGGTTATTGATTTATCCTTTCTTCTTGTAAACTTGATGTAAAAAAAAACATGGCCTGTAAAGTACAGACCAAGTCCATCATTCCATTGTAATATTTCATGTCTATACTTCTAGAATTTAACACCACCTAAAAATTTCTCTAAAAGAATTCATTCAAAGTTTTTGATGTACTTACAGAACAGAAATCAGTGATGATGAGGTGGATTTAGAAGCACTATGTAGCATTTATGTGTCCGTGTAGCTTAGCTAAAAATCATGAGACAGACTGGTCTAGGCATAAATAAATTCACAATGACACATTACCCCTTTACCTCATAGAGTGTATGGCTTTGTAGGCAGTTGATACACATTTACCTAATTCACACTGTGCAGTGGGCTATAAATATAACACGTTACCTATTTGACTAAATGCTCATAAGCATGTCCATTAACTGTTATAGCAGTGTAGTATATGTTACGTTTAACATCAATTTTAACCATTTATATTTTTGGTACACATTATGTATGGAATTTTTTTAGAAAAATCTGATCTTTGTAGATGTATGATTATTTTTCATTGAAGAACTTTTTGTGCTTTAAAATCTTGAGAGAACTCATTCACCATCAAACAAGTGAAGCTGCCATTTCTCAACATCAAAATCTACCAGTTCTTTGTCAATGTCTACGTCACTAAATCATTTGAATTTGATAAGTCAAAAAAACTCAGTGTTGCCTACATCAACATCAAAGCCTTTACCTAAATTACTGGAGCTTTCTCAGTGGTGATTTCATGCATCCAAACTCCAGAAAGTACTGAATGAAATCCATGGTCTCCTTTCTGGAGAGTGGATAATCCAAGACAGTTACTTTAATTAGCAGATTAAGACTAAATTTTAAATAGCAATCATGTGATCTGACATAATGGTCAATTACCGAAATGAATGTAGTATCTAGTAGGGCTGATGTTTACAGCAGGCATCCAAAGGCATTCCATGAGAAGGGGGTAGAGGCATCCAAACTCACTTCCATGCAAAGTGGGTAGAGGCCTCAAAAGGCGCTTCCATAACAATGGGATAAAGGCATCCAAATATACGCTCACATGAGGTAAAGAGTTAAATAAAGTCCTGATTGGCAATAATTTTTCCCTAAACGCTAAAACAAATCTGTTGAACCTAAGATGGGATAACAATAAGAATTAACCAAATCAAAAAGTCAAAATTTGGAAATGCTGGCAGGATATATCATCACACATCACAAGATAAATGGTGTCAGCATAATACATGTGACATCTGTAATTGATACTGAGTGATTAAATTATGAAAAATGAGAATTTCTTTTAGTCGTATTCCCTGAATGTACAACAGAAATAAGATTTAAGCATCTCCTTTACAGGTATGGAATTAGCAACAGTAATTTTGATACAGAGTATTAAATTACCTTAAAAACAAAACCAAACTGATTGAGCCTTGAAAATGTGACTGCCTTATGCATTAGTAGCTTGAGGTATCTCAACCAAGACAATGTAATTGTGTGAAGAAAATAAAAAGCCTCTGATGACACTGTAGTTGACATAACTGAGTATAAATAAACATTTTATATCTTAACATTTCATTTATCCATTGTTTCTTATCAGATAACAAGTACAAAAACGCACATACATGCACTCATAATAATAAATTTATGCAATATTCCTGCATTCATAAATTTAACTAGTAATAATAACCCATTACCCTATCAGTCCTCACTGACTCATTTCAACTTCTACAATTTTTGTCTAAATCAAAAGACCTGCATCATGAATGCATGGCATAAATGGCTGAACTATAAGCCTTTATTTTTGCTATAAACAATTTCTCTCTTTGTAAACAATAAAAATAATAAATCACTTTAACATATATAATAAATAGAATAACAAGATTATTACATGATTCCCATGCTTTTTTACTGGCTGATATGTCATGTGATAGGTAATATTTATAGGTTACTGCATTTGTATCAGAAAATATGAACGAGTTTTCGGAATGAATACTGCACAAACTTGTGAGTGCAGTATATCCTTCTGACAAAACGAGTTCATATTTTTCCATACAAATGCAGTAACCTTTTTATTATATGCTCATTTTTTTATTCTACCTAAGGTTTAATTATATAAACAAAATACACTACAATAAACAACGTAATGAATGAATGCCATATTCCAAACTAAATACACAAGCGCAGATTTGACATTACAAAATGACATCATTAATGTGCATATAGCTCCGCCCAGACAAATTTGAACTTGTTGCGCGGTCGACATAACTTTCGAAAGAAAATGGCGTGTCTAGTTAAAATTACAATTTGCAGTCATATTGTGAATGAATGCGCATTGCAACAACTTTTCCATTTGATCTGGAGTGAATATATTTTGGTATTTTGTTTCGATTCGACGAAAGTTTGTGATTTTGGACTGGATTCGTCTGTGCAAATTATACATGAAATACATTGGATTGAAGTGGCGCGGGAGAAGCTTGTTTACATCTGCAAATGTGTTTCTGTTTCTGTCACTGAATGTTTGAAATCATAACGTGGGAAAAATACGAAGTCTTTCAATTGCAATTTTCAAAAAAACGCTATGAAATTTAATGTGTATTTCATTTTGAGTGCAGTAAGGAGGATGCAATTGCACTTATCATCGAAATTACAGCACACTTTCGAAATGTGTAATCCAGATTGAAAACCTATGACATGGCTTATGTAATTCGGATTTGCAGAATTAAGAAAAAACATTTTGAGGAAATTCAGGATGTAAAACTGTAAGTATATTTTATTTTGCCATTCTTATCACCAGATAAAGAAGACAGTATATGCCTGGTCACTTGTATGTTTTTTGTAAGGACATAATCGTCCGTCTTTTATATAATGTAGCTAGCCTAAATCCGTAACATTGTATCAATGCGGAATGTGCCAAAACAGCTGGGGTTTTTTGCAGTCCACGAAACATGTTTTAGTTCATTCAGAAACAAATTTAAATAACCACCACAACGTAAAGAGCCTCTTACGCGAGTGCATATGATTTGTTTAAAAATCAAAAGTGCTGGTGTCTGTGTCATTGTTTGTTTACAATAAAAAGTAGTTCCTTTATTCACGTGAATGCTATATGTGTATTGTCGCGCGCATTCAGTATCGGGGAATACTGAATGATTCTGACAATGTAAAGTTAACGGGGAAAAAAATGAGCATATAATAATTCATGATACTGTAGGGTCATGACATGGTAAGTATTTTTATGTAGAGATGCCCTTGAAAAACCATTTTCATTATACCAAAATAAAACAGATACAGAATGCTTTAGGTGAGCAGGAAGTTTTATGAACATGTGCACCATTTCCATGACATGCATTTCACTACAGTCACTGTAAGACTAACTGGTTCATAAAATTTCATGTTTACCTCAGCAAAAGTCAATAATTGTATAATATTCTCTGACTATACAGAAGACTCCTGTCCTGCTTTACAATTATAGTATCATCTGGATTTCTAGCATCCCATTCATGGATTTTCTATCTCTGACTAGTCCCCTGGTGCCTAGTGTAGGAATCGTATACTCATCTTCTGTTCCACATCAACTCTTTCCATTACCTGAAAATGACACAAATGTTAAGAAAATATTTAGCTACTGTCAAGAAATTCAAAATAAATATTTCCTGCAGAGTGACAATAAACAATAGTATGTTAGATACAATATATTAGAATTAAATATAACAAAAAATTACAAAACATGACCATGAAAGAACAAGAGGCACAGGCAGGTCTGATATAGATAACTAGTCTGACATAACACTGAATGCCAAAGCCAGAGCAGGTCTGAAATCAATAACCAATCTGACATAACGCTAAATACCAATGCCAGAGAAATCAGTGAAGAAATCAACTAGCCTGACATAACGATGAATGCCAATACCAGAACAAATAGTAAAGAAATCCAATTGTCTGACAAAACAATGAATGCCAAATGGAAGGTCAATTGGTGAAGAAATCAAGTTTAGTTGGGTATTTACTGTCAGATTTCTTCAAATTCTTGTGACTGATGATAAAAAATCTGAAGGTTTCTCTACTATCTTTAGTGATATTCAATGGTGGATCATCATCAGCCTATATTATGCCCTCACTTCAATGATAGCCATTGTGACACCTTCTGTCTGTCCATTAGCACACCTCCTAAAATACTAGGTGGAAATTCATGCAACTTTGTAGTCATGTTGCTACTGGTAACCATCTGCATGAAGGGTGTCATGCTTGGCTGAAACCCAGAATCCCTGGTAGGGTGTCAACGATCAGTTGTAAAACATTTAAATGACAATAGCTCTTCAATTTTCTGATCAAACTATGCTTGCAGTTATAGCCAGACAATAGATTTTGTATGAGGAAATCCTGGGTCACTGTCCAGGGGTGGCTGGGGGTGAGTACCTGTCATTTCCAATAAGTAATTAAAAGGTTTTTCTGTATTTAAGAACAACCTGCCATATTGGCCAGCTGATCTGCATCAGCTGTACACATTTTTCTAGACCTCATACAATGATGCTTTCTGTCAAATTCTGATCAAAATTTGAAGTGTATTTTATTTTAAAAAGATGTGGTCAAAAGTTTTTTTTTTTAGCAATGCAGTCATACTGGACTGCATATCATTATCAGTTGTGCAAACATAAATTTGGTGAATTGGGTATGCTACAGTGTCATTACTTTTATCATTCAGTTTTTTTTCCTTTTTATTTCAGACTGATTAATTTGTTCTTTAACCTTTTCTAAATGGTTGGTAATAGTCCTAAATTATGAATCATTTAACTAATTTTGTCAAACGGTCAAAAGAAGAAATTTTTCCTTCAAGAATTAGGCCTTATTAATCACTTTAGCCAAAATAAGTCAAAATTTTCATACCTGCACTTTCGTTCATGTATTTTTTCTCAGCTAATTATTTAAAGTTTTTGGGTTCGAGTCTCGGATTCGGCTAATGTGGGTATGTCAGAAAGCTTGCCAGTAGCTTCTCGTGGGTCGGTGGTTCTTTCCGGGGTTTTCCCGGGTTCTTCCTCCACCATTAATACTGGCTGCCATGTATAGCCTATCGCGTGCTGAAAAATGGCGTTAAACCCTACAACAACAACAACATTTAAAGTTTTATAAAAAATTCATGTTAGTTTGAACATAATGTGAATATATAAATGTACCAATTAAACAAGTAATGAAATAAATACTTATTTTAAATAAACAAATAATAACAAAATTCTCTTCCATACACCAATGTCATATTTTGAAACGAACTTAAGTTTTAAAGAGTGAAACTATTTTGAATATAAAATTTCAGTTTATTCAAAATATTACTATGACAATGCAAAAATTTGTCTACACTGGGAAATGAATAAAATAAAAAAAACAAATATACCCACTTTCATCAATTCTGATTGTGACTAAATTCAAATACAAGTGATGCCAGCTTCCTACATGGCCGTGAGTTTATTACAAAAGAAATATAAAATCAGAAGAAAGAAAAACAACTATTGGTGTCAAAAATAATGATCTCAACAGCTGTCAGATCCTTTCCCTCACATTTTATTGCATTTATGTGTTTCACTGTAAAGACCTTGAAAGAAAAAAAATTCTGTCCAAAATTGGGTAACAAAATTGACACACAAATATCTGGTTTAAAACAAAATAAAACTATTCCAATATTGCATTTTTTTTACTTTTCAAGAAAATATAATCATGATATCCAGATTTCCTTTCTAGTCTGTGATGATATATCAAGGAAATTTTCAAATGTGACAAGCGAAACCAAACTGTCTTTCAATTAGGCGATTCTCTAATAACTTGGGCATTTTTATCTAGTAATTAGACAAAGAATTTGTCATTTTCTGTACTTAGTTTTGAAGTCTGAAAGGTTCTATTAAATTTTCAAGAAGATTGTCATAATATGGTCAGAGAAATTAGTGGACCAGAAAGTATCATGGGATTCGGATGTAACTGTTTACTACTGTTTCTAGTTTTGCCTTATTCAGTCACAATTTACCAATTCTGCTGACAAGTTTTTAAGAAAAAGTCATTTAATGGTTTTTCAGCTTTGAGTAACAATGGTCATACATGATGGTGACTTGGCATCATTTGTACAACCCTGAAAGGCTTTATGTTAAGATGCCCAATGTTCAAATTGCACTGAATGAGTGTTGGTTTTAAGTTTGTTTTTTTTCTACTGTTAGTAGAGGTGCCCATATTCATTGGCTGATCAGCATCATTTATGCAAATTTATGCTATTAAACTGGGTCAAATTCTGATGTGGGTCTATTAGAGAAAAAGTTGTGCAAAGGATTATCTACTTTTAGTAACAGTGCTTGTGTCTGATGGCAAACCAGTATCACCCTGCCAAATTTGTTTGAATCTGCTTTTGTGGTTTAGAAAAGAAGTTGAAAGAAATAGGAAATGTTGACAGGAAATGGATAAATCACAAAGGGCACAGTACCATGCCAACAACTCACATGGAATTATGGCCAGATGAGCTAAAAACTATGGCCATCAAATGTTCTGGCATCTTTGACTGTTTCTTTCTAAATTAAGGAAAATCCATCAGTTCCATATAACAACTTAAAATCTTTTGTCTACATTTAAATATTTTCTCCACCTCTATCATACAGTGTAAAATCCATGTTACATGTATTATGCATGACAATGACCTTGAAAAAATGGACATAAAATGATGCTGCCACTCCTGTCCCTGGAGTATGACACCTGTCTTGCATATGGTCAACTGGCTAAGCCAAAATGTTAGGAACACAATGCTCTAAAATGTCTCTTAGCAGTGTTTAACATTCCCTTCAACATACTATTATGAATTACAACATAATTAATGACAACTGTCAATGATAAACCTTGGCAAACTCTTCAAACGAGATCATCTTATCTCCATCCAGGTCGGCCTCCACAATGGTCCTGTCTGCTATGCTACACAACTGCAAAAGAAAATGAACATACTTGAAATCTGTGCATCAATGATTTTTGCTGTTATTTTAATAAATGTTTCTTCTTTCCATTCCCCATTCACGTGAGTTCACATCTATTGCACAATTGCATTATCTATCCTTTTACCACACTTCAATTTATGGACAATCATTGTACAAAATATCATACTGTAGATTAATTTTGTTAAAAAGAAAACAGAAATGTTGTTGCTGCTGCAGTTGGTGGAAAGTGATACCACTATTTTGATATATACTCACATGGCAAGCAATTTCTATGCTAGGGGGTGATGATGTCAAAATAGTCACCCTTCAATCTTTCATTTCACCTCAACATGCCCAAAAAGTGAAGCTCACTTCATCTTGCCTTAACTTCACACTATTTCCCACATTTTGTTTCAATATGATGCATTAGTAATTAGAGTAAAATGTTGACTTTTATGTCAATTTTCACTTCAAAATGGAAACTGGAAAGTTAAAAAAGATGTTTTATGTCCTGTAGTCAATTCTGGTGCTAATTTGATAATCATAAATAACAGAAATTACACTGCTATAAACAGAATTTCTTCCCAAAATTCACTAATGATAATTAAAAACAAGGGGACACAATTAATTTTTGGCAACTCAATCAGAAGCAAATTACAACTCACAGAACAAACCCAATTCCATTACTAATAAAAATTAATCATTTTGTCTAATATTTCATTCTATAAACATGAATTGAGGTGATTTTACTAAAGAATAAGCTACCAATTTATACTGAAATCTATTTTCAAGGTTGCTGTTTTAAATTCAACTGTGGTGAAAAAATTTAAATTAAAAAATATTTAATAGTATTTTAATAACCTGACACGAAAATATGCAAAGCATAAGTTCAAAGTGACTATTTTCAACATTATAAAATTGGAGCTTTCTACACTCACTTCACCCAGTTTTATACAACTGGAGCTTCCAAACTCACTTCACAGCAACTACACCTTATTCTGTCTGGAAAAAGAAGTCATTTGCTAAAATATTTGAATCTTAAATGGATGCTGAAAACTAGCAATCATCAAATCCTCAATGAATATTACTGGAGAAGACTTATTCATTGTAGTTATCAAGAAATAACAACAAAACTGTACTACATTATGTTACAAAAGAAATCAGTTATGCATGCATAGAGTGCACAATTCTGTATCTAAGCTGAACAGTTTGGGGAATATTTTCAATAGCCAACTCTGCCTTAAATGGGAACTTAATATTTTATTTAAAGAGCTGTTTGTGTCAAAGTATGCATTATAAAAGCCAGATGGTGATGGTGTTGTTGTTGTAGGATTTAACGCCATTTTTCAGCACAAAATAGACTATACATGGCAGCCAGTATAAACGTGGAGGAAGAACCCAGGAAAACCCAGAAAAGAACTACCAACACACTGGCAAGCTTTCTCACGTACCCAAGCAGACAGAGGTGAGACAGCAGTGATCCTTAATGGTGAGCACTTTAGACCACTCAGCCACTCGGGGCCCCATAAATAAAAACCATAAAAGCCAGATAACAAAACAAAAAGATACTGTAAAATAATATAGGTAACATAACGTATCCAGAAAACATACAGTGAAACCTGTCTTAAAAAACCACTGCTAGGAAATACCAGATTCTTAATGAAGATTTATTGGTTATATGGTGCTACAACCTGTTTTGAGACACCACCGATCTTGAGAGACCACAAGTTTTGGCAATAGGTATTGTCTTTCAAGACAGTGATTGCTGTACTTACTAGTGCTTATGCAGTCATCAATACAGAACCAAAAGACTTAAATCCATGAGAAGTCCCAGCTGAAATTTTCAAGGTCGGAAACTTTGGCCTCATTAAATTTTCATCCCTTTTTCTAAAGTGATTAAAGTGTGAGGCTTTGGAAAATTTATGGTCACCTGTGCAGTTCTATGCAGGCAAATATCCCCTGGGCTTGTCCTAAATACACCAAAGGGTACATGTTCTATTTATATATTTTGTTCTTGTTACCTGTTCTTCTGAGATGTTGTCTCCCACCATCATGTGGAGCACAGCCAGAAGCTCATCTCGGGAGATCTTGTCATCTCCGTCCAGGTCATACATATGGAATGCAACTGGTGACAAAAACAATATACAGGTCATTAATACATTCATACTTATGTGATAAACAATGTAATAATGTCATACAAGGATAACTTGTTTAGAATCCAAGACGATACAAAAAATCTGACACCAGCCAAACAAAGCAAAAGTTTACAATCTATTTCAGAAAACTTGCAAAATTTATTTAAACGGCAAAAATTAATCATATCAAATATGCCAATACAAAGGTACTGTATTTGCCGGCCTATAAGTCAACATGGAGAATAAGTCAAATGAGCAAATTTGGTAAATTTTCCATCCTTCATCCATATATAAGTCGATGATGACTATAAGAAGGGGCCAGATCAATACTGCGGCTTTTACTTTTTTACTTCATTCCACATAGCATCGCAAATTTTATCCTATCCGTAACGTTTTAAAGTATTTTAAATGTATTATGTACTTTAAGCCACATATAATGATGCTGACCCGAAAATTTACTGAGTTACAGATAGGATAAAATTTGTGATGCCATGTTTCATAAATATTAAAAATGTCACTGTATGCTATTTCAGATTACCAGCAATATGGAAATTGCATCAATGATGCTATAATGCTTTTTCCACATTTTGTTTAGAAGACAGATACAGAGATGCATATGTATTCCATTGCATTTTTCTTCTTGCACCTAGTGATCAAAATCAAATATATATATATATATATATATATATATATATATATATATATATATATATATATATATATATATATATATATAAGAGAGAGAGAGAGAGAGAGAGAGAGATATTCCAGCTCTTCGTGTTTTTTTAAAAAAAAAACATATTGCCCCTATTTAGCTGCAGCTTTTGTCAAAGAGAGAAAACAATAATAAATTAAATAGTAAATGTAAACTATGAAAATACATACCATACTCCTTCAGGATTAAAATATTCACATTAGTTATATCCATATAGACTCCAATTAGGTTAAATTCCAAGAATGACCATTTCAAATGCTGTTTAATTTTCTCTGCAAGTACAGTGGAACCCCTCCATAACATGATAAATGGTGTAAAAAAATTTGGATTGTGTTAATGCAGGGTTTTGCACTATTTTCAGAGAACAACTCATTGGCACATAGAAGTGTATTCATATCTAATGTATATGATGAATAGGGTATCAACACCATTTACTCGTTTACTATCATGCCATCGTGGCATGCAGTTCATCCATGATGCATGTAATTCCATTGAAAAATTGCACACATACTTACAATATTCAACAATTTTGTCCCATATCATTGTGTCTGAATTCAACGTCTAATATATAGCATGAAAAGAGTATTAACACCGTTTATAAGCAATCTGATATCTTACGGTTGGGACTGGCAATTAATCCATAATACATGTAATTCCATTTCAAAAATTGCATACATATTTAAACTATTCAATAATTTTGTCACAGATCATTGTGTCAATGGGAAAATTTAATAGCAAAATTAGGTTAAGAATGATGAAGCATGTGTACGGTTCATTTTGTCCTAGTGTTCATGAACTGTGTCTGTACAAATTTCATACTGCTAAAATTTTCTCATATGTATTTCTGTGTACATTTATCCATTGTAAATTTCCAAAAATTAATGCTTGTACATTTGAATGACTACAGCAAGACTAATTAGCAATCAACACATGCTTACTTCATATTTTGGGAATACTGAAAGAAACGTGTAAAAACTACTATACTAATCATTGCACAAAGTACAAAGAATGACTTGCATTGCATTTGTGAACTTGCTTTTCCATAAGGGTAAAATATTTTTATAAAAAACTGGAAATTAATAACGAGTTCATAAGCAAACACTATACACATGTAAAACCTGAGAACTAAGTGCCGTAGAATGGTCAAGATGTCATGAACTCATGTACAATTCCATACCCTTTCAATTTCCAGCTGAAAAAAGCAGACATTATTTATCAGTCAACTGACTGCATCTAATAACACCACCAAGCCCAGCAAACATGTTGGTGGCTTGTTTTTTATGTGTATTAAATTGTGATAATACTTTATCAACCACTGCATTGTCTGCTGCTTGGTTGTGTATGCAGTTAAAGAAGAAACACATGTTGGCTATTGTTTGAGCAATGATTGTATACAGAATAAATTGAATTAACCACAAAGACGACTTAAGGGCTTTACTCAAGAATCAGTAATAAGTAACTTTTCCAATAATATTTATTTTGGCATAACACTTCAAAACGTGGTGAAATTGTTAAATTTCAGAAGCTACGCCACGATCATATCATATTCAAATTCATACACGAACTCTTCCCCAAAATGATAATAAACATTTTACACACTATTTCTCATACTTTAAAAAAATATTTTTTCGGTATGAGAAAAACACATATACATGTATTTAAATTTCAGAAACTATGCCATGATCTATTATATTTGAATTTATATGCGATCTCTTTCCCAAATATGATAATAAATTTATTATACACTATTTCAAATACTTTGAACAAAAAATATTGTTTCATGTGCAAATGAATCCACGAAATTTCGGGAGCCATGCCACGACCGCATTATATCTGAATTTGTGTTATCACAGGGCGCGTTATGGCGATGTCGCACTGTACAACGACCTCTCCATTCCCAACTAATATGATTATATTATTTTAAGGTGCATGTACTCTTCCTGCACATAGGCAGCAATTGTTTTTCATCTTTGATCTCTGCTCATGCTATATGTTTCTTTAAATTGCTATCAGTCCTATTGGCAAGTTCAAAAGAGGTTGAGAATTTACAGGAATAAGCACCTGGTATTTCTTTTCATTATATGGTACTGTATTCATAATACCCATAGGTAACCTCATTTCCCTATTGGTAGCCTCACTAATCTGATCTGGTCTGTCAAATCTTGACCTCAAGCAGGTGTTAGCTTGTAAAACCAGACTACAGCTTATCATACTTAATTAGCATGTAAATGCCACTTCAAAGCTACCTGATTCTTGAACAATGGAAGTGATAACTAAAACAAGAAGGAATTGCTTACCTAGTGGTATTAATTGATAATGGAATATGGTACTGCACTTCTGTACAGGAGTAAGATCACAATCATCAAGTAAGTGAACAATACAGATTACTGTACAATCATCAAGAAATCTCTCTCCAGCTCTCTCTCTCACAATGGGGCAATTTTTTTAGATGATCATGAGGTACAATAAGAAAATTTTATGGCATATGTCTTTGTCATGGTTATTCATCTTCTAACTTGTCATATCAAATGCACATATATCTAATTTAGGCAACATATATTACAAACAACGTATATTACTAATGCATGCTGTTTTAGCGCAATTACATCTGATGTATGTTAGTTTTTAATACTGATGATCATGTAACTTTTAAAATCCTTCTCAATGTGGGGTCCTGTATTTGTTCATACATGATTTCTTCCCCAAAATGAAATATTTTTAACACATTATTTTTTGTACTTTTGGAGAACTTTTTTCCATACCAAAACTTATGATAATGCGATTCGGATGACAAAATCCATATGTATGTCAATTTGAAGTGTAAGATGAATTTAAGATTTTCTGGTACAAAAAATATTGTCTTATAGGCTGGCAAATACAATAAACCAAATGTGATTTGCACACATTTCAAGCAGTTTCTGAGTAATTACATGAACAGGGTTTTTACAATAAAAATGGTCTGAAACCCAATTTTTTTTTCTCCTTAAATGGCATCCAGATCTGATCATATCTATATGTGCATAAAGACATGCCTAGCTGATTTAATTGGCCCAGGAAAATCAGATCCATATGTACATATAAACAGGTTTGGCTAGTTTAACTTTTAATTCAACTAGACCATGGATGAACATATGCATGAAGTTTCAACACAATCCTCCAAGTTAAGGAGGAGTAGTGATAACAAACCTGTGCTAATGGATGGGCCAATAGGGCTAAAAAAATGAAAATGTACAACTTCAGGATTTAAATTTCATAATGCACTAAAGACAAAACATAAAATATACATAAATTTTCTCTAACTCACATTTCAACTTCTCTTCCCTTGTATTCAACTTGTTTTTGTGGTGATTACTTTTGGTTGGACGAAATCTTGCCAAGACCCTCATAAACTGCCTGAAGTTCACTGTTTCATCATTACTATTTCAACATGAAAGAAAAAGAAAAACAATATGAGATATCAACTCTATGCTGATATTACTTGAAATATACTTATTATTTTCATATCTGATGAACAATATTTAATTTCATTTACAAAATATGACACCAAATTTGCCACTTATTACTCAAGCCCCCTACTAATCCATTGAAAAAATTTAATTCAGGAAAAGAATTTGCATTATTCTGCCTTTATACAATAGTGTGCTAACAGCAATATACAGTGTTCACTGTTTTGTTTTAATTATATTTCCTCAAATCAGCAGTTCCCAACCTCAGGTCACAACCCAAATCAGGGTAAAGGGGATGGGGTCCTCAGCAGGGTCATGAAGGGTCTCCAAAGGAAATAATTTTAAAAATTATATCCGAAGCTTGAGGGTCAGGAGGTCCTGCTGGAGGTCAATTTAGGGCTGCAGGAAAAAAAGGCTGGGAACCACTGCCTCAAAGGATACAGCAGATGTAGGTAAAAGCAAGAAAATCACATAATCTGTAAGGCTGCAACATATGGATCATGATGGCAGAAAAATTCAAAGCTTGCAACACTATGACATCCGTATTGTCAGGAATGGATGTGCTATTTACATTTACCTCCCGTCCCCTGATATCATGAATACAGTATAGTTAAAAAAGAAAGTTTGGATCATTGATGTCTGGATGACTGGGCTTCTCATAAATCTTGAAGCCTCAAAGAAAATACTGGAATTCTCTATTCATGAACCTATGCATAATAATTAGACCAACTCCCAGTTTTAAAAAAGTCTCCCAATTTTTCATTAAGAATAATCCCCATTTTTTCAACAAATTAATATGGCTGGCTGCTTCAGCTTACCACTGAGAAATACTGTCTTGGAGAATTACAGTACCATGAAATCAAATGTTTTTTTTACAGGGTGTCAATTTTTGTGGATCTCATGGCTTGGTATAAACAATGTATTTCAATCCTCGATGAACCATGATTCTTCTAAGGAGGCAATAGGACCCTTTCCCCAAAATGTGACAACTGATACAAATTAAAATAAACTCACACAATTTAAAATGTCGCATTGATAATATAATGCAAAAAAAAATCAATATGCAGTCAACTTCCATTACAATGACATTCATTGCAATAAAATATTTGTGTTCCATCTGAAAACTGATTGGAATTAAAGTGTCCTAAAAAGTTTTAAATGATCTTTAAAATTGACTATCGCATGAATTTCAAAGTACATGTACACAAGCAGCATATTCCCTTAATATCTTATTCTTTGTAAAGAAAGTCTTTGGAGTTTAATTTTACTAGAAATATATATCAGAGGATGTTTTGTAAACATTTCATTTTTATAAATAAGAGTTTGAAATGTACAAAAACTTATATAAACTTAAAAACTAATTGAGATAATACAAGATATGGAGTACAGATTTATAGTTATGATTCATTCTTATAAATGCTGGTTTAACAATGATACAACAGGGGCAATAACTCATCTAAGTAAAGGCCTGCTCATTTCTATGATACATCTGCTACAAAGGTAAAATTCCTTTGAAATGAACTTGGTCATTGTAACAAGTGCTGACAGTACACTGATGATAAACAGGTTTTAAAAGGATGTTGTGGGAAGTTTGATTTGGTTTTGTAAGGTTTAACACATAACATTACAGCCAGTATATCTGGTGGAGGAAGAACCTGGGAAGACCTGGGGAAAACTACCAACTCATGTTAAGATACTGCAAGCTTTCTCATGTACCCACACTGGATGAGAAAAGATTCAAACTCAGGCTGACAGAGGTGAGATGTGCAAGCGTCTTGTGAAGGCAAGTGCCTTTAACCATCTGGCCAAATGAGGTCCAATATTGTGGAAAATCATGGAAGAATCAGCCAAGTTATAACTCCAAGAAATCAGATTATGTCTGTTGAAGAATATGTACCTGATTTTATTAATTGTATGAAAAAGCTCTTGCTACCTTGTAGAATCCAGCAATCAGAGAAAGACAAAAATTGTCATTCTTGTCTATATGCTATATAAACATAGAGAAGAAATTATTCCCCACATTTCCTTTTAACTCCCTTTACCATTTCTAGGTAGCTAGAATTGTTTACTAAGGTTTAGATTTATCAATCAGGATGTTTGCATTTTCATAGAAGCGTGGAAGGGCTTAATGCTTTTATTTTTTTTAGAGAAATATAATTTATAAACATTATTTTCTGCATTGAACACATTTTCTCATTACCTTAGCATTAAAAAATAACTAATAAGAGGAGGCAATGGTCACCTTTCACAGGAATAAAGGATTTCTTCCTTGTATGCTGATTAAATCACATTTCAACTGATGGTCATTTAAGTTGTGACTACAGTAACCGGTTTAGAGAAATTAAACCAAATTACTTTTTCTCACCAAGTTAAACTCCTGGGAGAATCTAGCAAAAGTACTGTTGTACACTCATGATAAGGCTATGCTGACTTCAAACTGGTCTGGAGGGCTGAGCTGCAGCCACAGAACTAACCAGATTCATTTCTTGTCTCTGAAAAGTTTGATCACACAAATAAAATAACAGTTCCTTTTAGGAAAGATTCATGCTAAGATAAGTTGAGATTTTCATGAGACATACTTGATCTTTCCAGGTCTCAGATTATACCGAGTGTATAACCCTCTTTAGCCACAATACCACGGCTTGGGTGGTTATATACCATTTCCCTGGCTACACTGGAAGTAAGAGGCTTTACCCAGCACCAAGGCAATTTTCTTTGTGCTTTACAAAGTGTTTATGTACACAGATCATGGCCTACATCAAAGTTTCTCTAGACTCATCTATAGAGAAGGAACAGATGACAATTCTTTGATTTACTGCTGACTGCAACTTCTTTTTGCAATGAAGCTTTTTGTGTTATTATTACCACAGAACAATCTGATCTGAAATGGAGACAGTTTGAGTCCATTGGGAGGGCATGCAACTCGCTCACTCTGGGTGTCAAAGCTAAAGTTATCAAGAAACAGTTTGTTTGTTAACAAATTTCAGGATGTGCTGGCTAGGATATAGAACCGATATAAATTAAGCCATGCCAACTTTAATAACACATTCCACTTAGGAAACATGGTGTGAAATGTTGGCTTATTCAGATCAAAAATGGCTTGTAGGTCTGATAAATCCTTACCATAACCAATATCCATTCCTCCAGGATGCCTGAATGTTTTTGAGGTTGTTGTTGTTGTTGTTAGGTTTAACGCCATATTTCAGCACACGATAGGCTATGCATGGCGGCCAGTATTAATGGTGGAGGAAGAACCCAGAAAAACCCTGGGAAGAACCACCGACCCACGAGAAGCTACTGGCGAGCTTTCTCACATACCCACGTTAGCCGAATCCTAGACTCAAACCCACACAGACAGAGGTGAGATGGCAGTGATCAGTAACAGAGAGCGCTTTAGACCACTCGGCCACTTGGGGCCCCCGTTTCTGAGATCATGGAGCAGAAGCCTTTTATCATAGCAGGAGCAAACTTTCCTCATCAAAATGTCATAGAAAAATATTAACCAAATGTGTAACTGATGCAAGGACAATGCTAATGGCAGTGTGGAAGGCATTCTTAGCTACTGAGAGTCTCTCCTTGATGGAAGGTTTAAATTCTTTTCTTTGCACAGCTCAGATGTCAAATGCCAAGAATACTGGAGTAGCCTGTTCTGGCAAGGACGAAATACCTGCAACTGCAGTTATTAGAGCATGTTCAGTTTTAGGGGAATTTTCTTGAGAACCTATACTGAGCAGATTATTTACGAAGTAGTTGTTGCACCTGATGGGAGCTATTGGAATAACTTTGCATCTTTTTTCCCTCCCTTTTGGAATTATTTTCATTGCGGGGACTGTTGGGGAGTAGGGTAGGAATAGACTCCAAACAGCCCATTCTTCTGGTTTGGGACTGGACAGATGAAGATCGACAGTTTGTGATTTTAAATTATCATAAACAGATCTATCACCAGGTGGCCCCAAAGTGCACAAATCCGTGGATAGATTGATCGATGGATGGACCACTCTGTGTGAAGAGACTGGTCCACTTCCGACAATGAAGTGGTCAGGATACTTAAATTGGTCTGAAAAATGAGCCTGCCTGGGATATGTCTGATCTGGGCCATTACATTCTTCTGTGTGCACCAGTGCTGAAAATCATAAAAACCAGAATGCATATCATAGGTCTGATGTCACTGTTCTTCGGTTTTAAGGAGACCATTATTACAAAATTTTCTGCCAAAATGACAACTGCCTTTCCATATAATTGGTCCTTCCAGAAAAGAAATGCATTTACTATGGTTTTCATATCTAGAATGGTCATGTGGCAAGGTTATTCTTCCGGCCCCCCTCAGCCTGTGGTGAAGCTGGGCAAAAGATGGGTTCCCCAACCAAACTGGCATCCAATCAGATTGTCAGGTCCAGTAAGGGAAATTCCTGAGAAATTTCTGCTGTGAGTCATTGTTTGTTGTTCCCCTTATGTAAGAAAGATACCAATTTGTTTCAGATCAACATTAGCTGATTGAGGAACTGCAAAAACTCTCTTACCGAAATCCACAACTTGCTGGAAACTGACTCCACAAAGTTGATAATCTGTACTGGGCAACTATGGAATGCAAACCAGGTTAATACTGTTAACAAATTCCATGCCCAGATGGACAAATTACTGGGAAGGAGTGAGACCCGACTTGTTCCAATTGACCAGAAACCCTAAATGACTGAAAAAAGAAATATAATATCTGCCCTTGACCAAAGATAAACTTACCACATGTTTTTGGAGGATGTATAAGCATGGGCTGATTGAAACTGAATGGGAAAGCGCAACTGATAAATAGTTTCTTGGAAATTAAACAGAAGAAACTTTCATGTATAGGGACATAGATTTATACCTCAGTTAAGAACAAACTGAATACAAATTGAGACTTTATTTACAGAAAGGCTGACTGATCTTACTGTCTCTAACCTCAGCATGGCTATGTACTTTGTTAAGCTGGCTGTGGTCTATGATTGGTCTGAGTTGATCTTGGGTACCAGAAATAGCTGGAGTAAAACCATTGGAGAGCTCAGCTTGGAAACTATCTCTATTGCCCGTTTGACAATTAAAGACCAGATCTCCTTCTGCAAACTTCCTGCCTTCTCCAGACTTTACAGCATGTCCATCATGGAAAGGGAAGTTGAAAAGGGAGGGGTGGGTGGATAAACAAAATCTGAACCCTCTCTGAAACAACATGGATGAAAAATTAATTTTTGGGAAACATGGTTCAAAATGATGTATCTGGTGCCAATCAGAAGGCTGTCTGTAAGCATTCAAGGTGGCAAGTCAATGGCAGCTGCAAGGAAGATTGACAAAGGAGAAACCTTGTTTTCGTTCCCCTTTATTAAACTGCATCTGGTTTAACTGAATTTGAAATCATTACCTCTGAGCAGCATTTGGCCACTTCAGACAATTGTCTCCAATATGGCTAAGACCAGTTTGGCCTGAAAGTGGATGCAGGTAGCAAGGTGAGCTGAACAGATCTTTCTTGTCATGCCTGCTTGTGCACTTCCTCAATTTTGCCACCAAACAGTAATGGCTGTTAAAGAGTGCAGACCAAAGGGCCAAGCCATGATGCAGCTCACAAAAGCAGATAAGAGCAAGCAGGTGTCTCATATAACAAGATCCAGGTTAGCTGAAACCATCTGGGCATTTGGTATGTGGTGTATGACTCTGTTAATAATCTTGGTAGTCCAGACTGATAACTCTGGGCCCTGAGTGGCTGAGTGGTCTAAAGCACTCACCGTTATGGATCACTGCCATCTCACATGTCTGCATGGGTTTCGAGTCTAGGGCTCGGCTAATGTGGGTATGTGAGAAAGCTTGTTGGTAGCTTCTCGTGGGTCAGTGGTTCTTTCAAGGTTTCCCTGGGTTCTTCCTCTGCCATTTATACTGGCCGCCATGTATAGCCTATCTTGTGCTGAAAATGGCATTAAACCCTACAACAACAACAACCAGACTGATAACTCCCAAGCATGACTGCTACATGCTTTGTCAGCCAGTTGAAAAATTGCTAGCAAAATCAAATTAACATATTGGAAGAAGCAACCATGTTTCACAAGACATTTTTGTGCACCTGAAAAAAAAATGTGGATTGGTCATATTGACCACCACAGTGTTCTTGTACAAGGACAGACCACTGTGTTGAACATCAGCTAACATGTGCAGTACCAGCATGGTAAAAATGACACTGGTAGTTGGCTCTCAGGAAAGAAAGCCTCGGAATAGCCTGGGTCCTGTATTTTGTCAGTAAGGCACTCTGGAACTTACTTTATCTTCACTGTCTGTAGAATACAGAATGATGGCTGTATGTCATTATCTTCCAATTCCACCAAAGCCTTAAATTTATAAGCCTGTCTTGCAGCTGAGAGGGCAGGGCACTTGGAAATCGGTGGAACTTTGCAGATTTTCACCATGGCTACTTTAAACATGTATTTCATCTGCTCCATTTTGGGATTGGTATACAGCAAGTCATGGAGGTTATCCCAACACTAACTATGTCGATTGTCCTCATCTGGTACTCTGTCTTGATCAGAGTAAAACATACCAGCAGTGACTAGGCAGTGCCATCGCCCTGGTGTATGGTTTGGTATCTAGCCAATGGGTAAGCCATTAAGAATTGAACCAGCAGTTCATCGACTGCCAGACTCTAGCCAGTGTAAATTGCCAGACAGTGTGCTGGCCCCTCAGCTAAGCTATCAACTGGATGAACAGCACTATGTCTGGCTGGCTGGTATATGTGGGCAAAACATCTGAATCAACTAACTGGATCCCCATATTAAACTACATATCACTCTGTGACTGGCGAGTATATGAAACAACTTCTCAATGTGACAGAATCCTGGTAAATATTGATTACAGCCAGCTGAATCACTAGACTGGCTTGTTGCCTGAAAGATGGCAAAAAATAAACATGCACCCAGACTTACAAGTCCTAATACCATGCAGAGATATGCTAGGGGACTTGTGCCAACTGTGCAGCCTAGAAAAAAGGAGGACAATCTCCCACAGGTTGCTATTGTTGTTGCTGTAGGCAATACATGATGACCAGTATAAATGGTTGGGGATGAACCAGGGAAAACCCTGGGAAGAACCACTGACCCACGAGAAGCTATTGGCAAGCTTTCTCACATACACACATTGGCCGAGCCCCAGCCTCAAACCAATGCAGCCCACAGGCTGTAAGCCATCACTGAAAAAACAAAGTGGACAGCAGAAGCAAATTGACATGATACTAGCAATTGTATACACATCTTTTCAACTATCTGCTGCATCTGTGTCTCCAACAATACATGTGAAGAATGGGTGAATGGTAACTCAACAACCCCTTGTTTTTCCATCCACAGCTGACCTGGCATAATGGTCACCATGGGCAATGGACACATCACTTTTGTGGGGGGAAAGAGATATGGTACATAGATAAGAAAGACAAAATATCTGCATCTTTCCACAATTGCTGGATCTGACAGGTAGAGGAGCAATTTTCCTATATTAATGTGATCAGGGAATGTATTCAAAAGAGAAACCACTTAACTCTGAGTCACTGTCAACAACTTAAAACAGGTTTACATTTGATTATTTGCTAGTCATTTGATTTGTACAAAACACTCTTTAGCAACCCACTTTATTTCTTGGATGGTCTGCAATGGAATAATAAGCATTCCGATGTTACATAAACAAACAACACACAGGTTACATAAACAAATGACACATGGGGTTACATTCAAGAATTTAACATCTGGAGTTGCTATTACTGCTGCTGGTATAAGGCATACTGCATAACACAACCTATGTTGTAATGGTTGTTGTTGAGAATGATGTCATTCATGTTGCTATGGCAGTTTTTATTATTGTTCTTCTTGTCTTATTATGATATAGCTAAAAGAAACAATAACATGACATGTGCTTTCAAAAACAGGATTGAACTGAATTATACCACACCATTTATTATGCCTTACCTTTCAAGGAAAAAGGAATGCACTATTCTGTCACCCAGTGGATTTATGGCCAACTCTGGAATTCGAAGAAAATCTTCACGGCTGTAAAAATTAACACCACTTTTTAATTAAAAAAGAAATTTACAGGTCATACTTGTTTACAGAATTTCAGATAACAAACTATTTGAAAAGAAGTCTCACTACCAAACAAATTAGTTTCCTTCAAATTTCACTTTAAACAATGTGTCAGGAAAGTGAAGTCGACTTTGCCTTGCCAAAGACATCTATCCCACACTCCATTTACACTTTAACATGTCAGGAAAGTGAAATTGACTTCACCTTGCCATGAACACTTACCACATTCTCTATTTACATACAGATGCAAAACCAGGTAACATTTGTGACTATGCAGCTTTGTAAGAAAAGATAGCATTTTATCCCCTGAGCTGAATTTAGGCTGTCTTACCATTCAGGGGCCATAACCCATTGTTTCATCAAGGCAGTTGTTAATTGTGCTTTTTTTAATTATAAACTGCTGTTTTCAAGCATCCTTTCCAATCTGACTGCACTCTTTTCATTACACACAGCTGATGTCTTCATGCATCCTTTCCAATCTGTGTTCTTTTCATTACAGACAGCTGATGTTTTCATGCATCCTTTCCAATCTGACTGTGTTCTTTTCGTTACACACAGCTGATGTTTTCATGCATTCTTTCCAATCTGACTGTGCTCTTTTCATTACAAGCATCTGATGTTTTCATGCATCCTTTCCAATCTGACTGTGCTCTTTTCATTACACACATCTGATGTTTTCATGCATTCTTTCCAAACTGACTGTGTTCTTTTCATTACACACAGATGATGTTTCCATGCATCCTTTCCAATCTGACTGTGCTCTTTTCATTACACACACAAACACACCAATCTGACTCTGTTCTTTTCATTACACACAGCTGATGTTTTTCATGCATACTTTCCAATCTGACAGCTAAAAGGTACAAATGTGCAGTTCGGTGAAAACACTGTTGACATCTGAAACCTACCTAACAGAATATGACAAATGAATACACTTATCCAATATTTTACCTGAAAAGAAAATAGAATGATGTCTGATTTGCCTTAAACAAGCATTAATCACATATATCTGAAAATGGTTGCCTGTTTTCAAGGTTTCTCATTAGTACCATTAACAGCATTTCAGATTAAAAATAATATTTTCATGAAGTATGTTGAGTATTTATGGGAGAAAGAACCCAAGTTTCTGAACTTGTATCATTCAAGGCATTCTTCAAATACATCTGCAAACTGTCTTGAGAAAAATCAATTTATACTTGTGTGTATGTTATGCTTAGGAAGCAGTAAAGCGAACAACATGAGTCAAGGATCTTTGATCTTAAAATCAAGGTCAGTGTACTGACCATAAATGTATCTATTGGCATGCAAAAAAAACCCACAATGTCTGGTCAAAATATATTTATACATCTACGAGTTATAGTGTTCATAAGTTCAGTGAAGTGAAAAATGAGAGCAATGACCTCTGACTGGAGTCCAAGGTGAATTAATATTGTTTTCAATCCTCCTGCAGGGGATACCAAGCAAGTCCAATATGCTATTCTGAATGTCATAAAAGGGAGGCAGCAGATGTGAAGCTTTGAGTGGTTAGCATGCTAGACTCAAATCCTATCACTGAATCAGCCAGGGTCAGCTACCATGGTGTGTTCTTCAACAAAATACTTTCCTCCAATTGGCCTTGCATTAAATAACCAACTTATGTTGCTGTGCTATCAAACACCAAACCAAGATAAAATCTGATCTTCCAACTCCTTCACAAAAGTGTGGATATACTGGTGGTCAGATGTGCACCATTTTCAATCAGAACCAATTACATATTGTATCAAGTATTTTAGTGGAAGAGCCTTGTCAATGCCATGATTTGTTCATGAGCAGCAATAACCAGATTTTCAAAATAGCACTATGGTGTCATGTTGGAGGTCAGATAAACCATTCAGAACCAGCTAAATCATGCTTAAGTGTTTGAATAAAAACCCTATATCAAGCCGACCATCTCATTATGAGAAACAGACATTTAAAGATTCTAAGAGGGCCATCAAGGCAGCTGTTTAGGAAGTACATATCATAAGAAGTCATTTAGCGAAACTCCATGTTGCTGTTGTCATCTTTTCAGGACAAACAGTAATAATGCACTTCAAAATGGACTCAACAGCAGCCATATTGGAGGTCTGATTAGACAACCTATGTATCATAAAAAGTCTATCAGTGAAAACCCCATGTCAAAATAAATATGTCAAGAAGAAGTGGCAATAACAATATTTTCACAACATTTGCCACATTGGCCATATTGAGGCTCAGCTTATCATCATTTTCATTCAGGACCAATCAGACATAATAAGTCATGTAGTGAAAATACCATGTCAATGCCAGACATAATAAGTCATATAGTGAAAATACCATGCCAATGCCAGACATCGTAAGTCATATAGTGAAAATACGATGTCAATGCCAGACATCGTAAGTCATATAGTGAAAATGCCATGTCAATGCCAGACATTGTATGCCATGTTGTGAAAATACCATGTCAGTACAACTATATTTTATGGGGAAGTAGCTTTAAAAAAATTTCAAAGATGGCTGTCATTGCAGCCATAGTGAATGTGAGATTGGCGCGATTTTCACTCAGGACCAACTAGACATCTTAAAATGTGTTTTAGTGAGAACCCTATGTTGATAAAACCATCCATTTACGACCAGTATTTTTATATTAGATGACCCATAGGCATATACATTTTCATTAGGCCCAACTACATCCTGGGTTGAATGCACTTGTTAAATTTCATGGCAATCTGAAGAGTAGCTTAGGAAAAGTAGCAATAACAAATGGATATATGGTTAAACATACAACAGATGGCAGACCATCACTTTAACTCTTCTGGTCTTTTACTAGAAGAGCCAAAAGTAAAAGCAAAAATGCTGATACAGTACATATATTCACTTTTAGATTCATCAATGTATCTTCTTTTAAAACATTTAACAACAGAATATAGCTTTTTATCTTCAAAGCATTCTTTCTAAAGAAATCACAAAACAACATCCAATATTTTCTGCAAGATTAGCTAAATGTTAGTTTTAAACAAGTCAGGAAAATGAAAGAAATCATAACTATCACCAAAGATTTCCCGAGAAGCATACAAGAAAATAAATCTGCAGTGAAAGTGTACATAAATCTCATTTATCTGATTTACATCTTTATCATTTTAACATGTACAACAAATATTTGCTGCAAATTTTCAAACTATTTTAGGTCTGATAATTCAAGATCCAAATAAGCATTTATGATTTCAATAACAGATGCTGTTCCATTTAGTCAAATGCACTACATACAATAAGAACTGGCAAATTTGCTCACTTGAGTAAAAAAAAGAAGTAATTTTACCTCAGAAAACCATTGTTATTCTTGTCCAAACTTGCAAATCTGCTGTATAGTCTTTCAATCTGATTGTGGGAAACTGTAAAAGAAAGATTTTGTACATTAAAACTAAATACATGTTTTGTTGGTAGAAGGAAGAGATTTGATTTGGCATAGGGATTCAAGGCTGTAAGACCAAAATGTATTCATACACTACATATCAAACAAATGCTTTCAGTCAACTTGGAAGAAAACTTAAATGCACTTCTTTCTTTACTGCTACTTTTTTTTTTACATAGCCCTCATTTAGGATTTCTTATTACATTACATACAGATGTTCAATTCACATTTCCATATCACACCCAAATTTTGACCTATTTACATACAGATGTTCAATTCATTTTCCATATCACACCCAAATGTGAGCTTTTTACAGAAAGATGTTCAATTCATTATTTCCATATCACACCAAAATGTGAGCTTTTTACAGACAGATGTTCAATTCATTTTTCCATATCATACCCAAAAGTGAGCTTTTTATATACTGATGTTCAATCCATATTTCCATATCACACCCAAATCTGACCTATTTACATACAGCTGTTCAATTCATATTTCCATATCACACCCAAATGTGACCTATTTACATACAGATATTCAATTCATATTTCCATATCATACCCAAATGTGACCTATTTACATACAGATGTTCAATTCATATTTCCATATCAATCCCAAATCTGACCTATTTACATACAGATGTTCAATTCATATTTCCATATCACACCCAAATGTGACCTATTTACATACAGCTGTTCAATTCATATTTCCATATCACACCCAAATGTGACCTATTTACATACAGATGTTCAATTCATATTTCCATATCAATCCCAAATCTGACCTATTTACATACAGATGTTCAATTCATATTTCCATATCAATCCCAAATGTGACCTATTTACATACAGCTGTTCAATTCATATTTCCATATCACACCCAAATGTGACCTATTTACATACAGATGTTCAATTCATATTTCCATATCACACCCAAATGTGACCTATTTACATACAGATGTTCAATTCATATTTCCATATCAATCCCAAATCTGACCTATTTACATACAGATGTTCAATTCATATTTTCATATCACACCCAAATGTGAGCTTTTTATATACAGATATTCAATTCATATTTCCATATCAATCCCAAATGTGACCTATTTACATACAGCTGTTCAATTCATATTTCCATATCACACCCAAATGTGACCTATTTACATACAGATGTTCAATTCATATTTCCATATCAAACCCAAATCTGACCTATTTACATACAGCTGTTCAATTCATATTTCCATATCACACCCAAATGTGAGCTTTTTATATACAGATATTCAATTCATAGTTCCATATCACACCCAAATGTGACCTATTTACATACAGATGTTCAATTCATATTTCCATATCAAACCCAAATCTGACCTATTTACATACAGCTGTTCAATTCATATTTCCATATCACACCCAAATGTGAGCTTTTTATATACAGATATTCAATTCATATTTCCATATCACACCCAAATGTGACCTATTTACATACAGATGTTCAATTCACATTTCCATATCAAACCCAAATGTGACCTATTTACATACAGATGTTCAATTCATATTTTTATATCACACCCAAATGTGACCTATTTACATACAGATGTTCAATTCATATTTCCATATCATACCCAAATGTGACCTATTTACATACACATGTTCAATTCATAGTTCCATATCACACCCAAGTCATATTTCTCTCTGATCTCTGCTCATAAATATTCATTCACTGTACAGATCAAAATATTTGTAAAAGATGTGGTGTGTAATAAATACAAAACTGCATTTGTGTTTGTAATTAGCTGGGTGAAATAACTTGTTTGATAATGTATATGAATAAGACATGTTTTGGCCTCATCATATCTCTATAATATACATCCACCTCATTCTTTCTGCTGACTAGGAACAACAGATATGAGTCATTTTCTATAAATCATTTTTTTAATTACTTCAGAATTTGTTGCAATAATCCTTGTTTTTAATCTTTAATTGGACTTCTGAAATAACATCTAATAACTGGCTGCACTGCTTTATACTAACCTGGATCAAAGGGTATTAATGGACTTTTTAATGTGCATTTCACTTAGACAAGCTTAAAGTTCTATTGACCTACATTTCATTTGGCTGATTTGGCTGGAATGTGATGGAAACTGGAAGTGCCAAAACCAGACTAAGTTCAAGTATGTATCATTAATGAAATGAATAAAAAATATAATCATGTAGAAGAAAGTATTTAGATAGCTTCGTTTTGTTGAAGACACATATCATCCCTTTAACCAATTTTGGCATTAATGGCTTCCATTGCATTCCAGGCAACTGAAATATTGGTAAACGGAACTTAAAAACACATTGATCTGCTTGTGCCAAAATTTGAATCCATTAGGTAAAAGCCATTAGAGTAAGCAAAGTCATACAATGACAATATGACTTAACTTCATGGAAAAGAATCCATACGGGCTGTCAATTGTAATAATGACTTAATTTAAAGAGGGTAACCAATTAGATAAGACCTAATCTACCTCGAGGCCCTCATACAAAGAAATTTATTTATTTTAGCTGCATCTCTGAAGCCACTGGCTATATTGGTTTTGGAAGAAGGTAATAGAGTGGGCATTTCTTATCTCAACTGGAATACTGTTCCAAAGCAAAGTTCCAGAGAATTGGAAACTTTTTTAAAATACATGTAATTCCTTATTTGGTTTGGGAATTTTATACTATTTGGTAGACATCGAGCACAGGTTGGGAGTATTGCCAGGTAGCCTATACTGGAATAGTGATTGTAAATATTCAGGAGCACTAGCGACTATTATTGGATGTCCTGTACATTTATTTGGCTTTTCTCAGATTCAGTCTTTAATAGGTGATATTTTTAACTTACCAGCTAAATTTTCCTTGCTTTCTTTCTGGATTGATATTAGCCAAAATGCTCTTTTTTGAAGATGTGCCAGCTTCTGTCTAACTGTGAGATATTCCTAAAAAGTTGGCTTCTTGTTCCCCTGTAATTTGACTGGGGAACTTGCTACACAACACCATTATTTAGGCAGTAAGACACTGATGCAAAAAATGGAAACTTGGACTGCAGGACAATGCCTGCTTTACAGTTAATACTGCAGTGTTAAGAAGCCACAAAATAACTTACTGTTAAACCTAACTTTGAAGTAAAATGAAGTGAACAAACAACCACCAAGTAGCCTCTCACGCTATATTGCACATTTTTAAACTGAATACACAATAAATGGAAACCTCAAACACACAATTGACAATTACAGTTAGTTCAGTGGAATCTATCAACCTACATGTTTTTGACATAACCAACATGTCAGTCTCTTCTGCACAACAATACATCATTTCTGTAAACATTGGATCACATCTTATTTTTGGTCAGAAATCCAATTTGTATAAAAAAAAAGAACAATTGTCCTTAAATTTAGGTAGTAGATATTCATAAAGTGTATAAAAATGTCAATTTCTATTTTGAATGCAAATGAAAACGTACCTTCTAAATGTCAACACAAAAACCTACCTTCTTGAACTTGTGAACCAGAATCTATACCATATACATTCCCATTCATCAAAACTGACTTAATATTTATCATTTAGAATCATACAATCATATCTAATAAAAATATTTTGTTTTGAACAATAATGCACATCTTAATCCAGGTTTAAATTTTTCAAGTTGTCCCATACCCACAATAATGTCTGGTCACAACTTGTCAACTTGCCACTCAAGATTTTCAAGAAATTCCCAGGCGTATAGCGTGTTTCAAAATTCTTCAGTAGATTTTTTTTCTCCATAAACAAGATGTGAACACATTACATCCAATCTACTGTTTTTTTTCTCTCCAACTTAATAACTTGTTAAATTTATAAAATGTTGAACCTCTACTAATGTTTTTTTTCAAATTGATTTAGTTTGTTTAATATTTCCTGCCATTTTGTTATGTTGAATTTTCTAAAACCAACTACAGTGTATGAACCTGACATAAATCACTGGCTGAAATGCTGACCAACATAGTCAAAATTAATATTTATATTTCCATGGGCATCATGATTTACTACAATCTACCATAGTCTATCACAATTCACTACAATCTAACACAATCATCTATAAAAATACATCCTGCAACGCTGAATAAAACATTTTCCAGGAACATGTCCAAGTCAACAAGCACAAAAGAGTTATCATCGAGTACAAAAGCAACATAAATTTTGTCAGGTGAATGTCATATTTACCCAATAAAATACTAAACCTCCCACAAGGAATTTCATTCACTTTGTCTCTAAAGAGAGCATATACAAATTTCATTACATAATTGCACTGTCTCTCCTTTGTGGCATCATAATATGCTCTGTAAAACAAATTGAGTTGGGATGCCATATGTTTACCTATGGCCCCAAAGCATCTGTCCAATTGGCCTGCTCTGAAACATCTTCATCACTGAACTCATCAAAACCTCACTTGCTTCAGATGGAGTGGGCAAGTTATCCTTTTTTTTTCTTTTTTGGTTTACATCTTCATACACAGTATTCATTTTTGTTTGATTTTTTTCACAAATCTGACCAAGTTTATTTTCGTTCTATTTTGTTGTTCTTTATTCTGTTTAAATAACATTTACTTTCAAAATGTCCAACATATGAAAGATCATTCCAACTGGTTTCAACAACCATCATGTGTATGCGAAAAATCTGTGTATTACGACACTGCATTTCATTTTCTTGATGAGTCTGGTTCCGTTACTGGTGTTTAATATTATCCTGCCAAACCGGGAGTCCACAGAGCAGGAAACTTGACTAACTGTTGATACACCACCAAACAATCTTCCTTTTTTCTCTTCAAAAACATGAGCCATTTATTTTGTGAGACAAGCATCTACGGCAAAACTAAATTTTTTTATTGTTCAATTATTACAATATTGATGTAGTGATTTTGTTGGAAGTAATAATAAAACTTATCATCCTTGAGGACATCTCTAAGGGCCAGTTCAAGAATTATCTGAAACAGTGGTCCGTATATGTGAAATCAAGCTCTTTATTTTATGAAGTATTCATTTTGCTTGACTATCTTGTTATCTTTGATCACAATTATGAAAGAGTCGGTTAATTTAAGGTAGTTTATGTTACATACATAATAATGTTTATAAGTGTTTGATAGCAGCAGGGAGGGCGTACAGACCAGGTGGCTCAGATAAATTTAAGCCTCCCACCGAACATTTCTCCGTAGAAGCCTCAGAAAGCAGAAATAACGCCTCCTACGCAAATTAATCCGCAAAATTTCAACCCAAAGTGCATTTTCAGGCATAAAAAAAATGGCAGCTTTTTTGGGGGGGGGGTATTGTAAAATTTATTTGCCGTAATTGAATTTGGGTTGCGGATACTAATTTTATTTCACATTAAAACAATATCGTTGAAAATAAGATGAGTCGAAAAGTTAGCACAGTTGGAGAACCTCATTCTGCTAGATTAGCGCGAGAGCAATTAGCGGCATTAAAGAAGTTCATTCCGACAAAACAATTATTTAAGAGAAATGTTCGTGGTTACGAAGATATGCAGCATGGAATTTCAGAAACTTCGGCAAAATGGTTGAAGCCAGTAACCGGAACAATTGAACAGGTTGTATATGGCGACGAAAAAGATCCAGATGCTAGAAAACGTGGAATTTTTCCTATGTTGAAAGGTATTGAGGATCAATCACGAACATTACCCGAGCGATTAGCAATAGCAGCAGCGGCGCAACAACTTGCAATTACTGATGGAGGACAACCTGGAGGAAAAAAACCTGGAGGAAAACCTTTAATGATAAAAGGGAAGTTTAATATCGATAATTTAAGAGAAAATTTCACCGATGAGGGATGGGAAATAATATCGCAGCCCCTCTCGACATTGTATAACATAGATGAGGTTGGCCAATTTGCGGAGGAATATTTTAGTGGTCGAACTGAATATTTGACTGCAGTGGGGAAAAAAAGATATGCAACTCGCGGTAATTGGTATGATATGGTATATAAAATTTACACACAAACAACATCAATAAGTAAGACAACGGATCCGCGTTACAGAAGATTTTTAGAAACAGCAAGAGATACACAAAGATATAATAAGCAAGAGGCGGAAGAAAGAAAACAACTGGAGAAAGAAAGAAAACAACAGGAAAAAGAAGAAAGAAAACAACTGGAAAAAGAAAGAAAACAACAGGAGAAGAAGGAAAAAACTAAAACACGAGGAAGAAAAGCAGCACCACAGGAAGATATTCAACCACAGGAGCCAATATTTCAACCAGAGGAATTAGGAGCTAGACCAAAGGAAGATATTCCACCACAGAAAAAAGAAAGAAAATCAAGAAAGAAAAAAGATCAAAGTGATGAACCGATAATTGTACCCGAATATGTACCATTACCGGCTAGTAGTTCGTTTGTTCTTAGTCCTAGAATATCTGCTGAAAATTATTTGGATGAAAACATGTTGCATTTAACTCGCAACTATGATTCAACAGTTCAAATGGCTGCGGATAATTCTCCGGAAAATAAAAGATTACTTTTGCGAAAAGATATTGATGTTGATAAAATTGAGGAAATTGATTGGCTAGCAATGATGTATTTTGGTAGTATAGAAAAACCAGTAAAATATGATGATGAAAATTTTAGAAAATTTTCATCAGATGTTATTAAATACAGACTTGCGGGTGCAAAAAAGACAATTTCGCCACCTAGAAGTAAAAGTTCATCACCTAAAGATAAAGGTTCACCGCCTAAAAGTGATAGTCCTGAATCATTTTCTTTTGATCCTCACCACTCTCCTCTTTTCTCTCCTACATTATATCCAAGGGAACCTTCTGCATTCCCCTCTTGGAGACCCCCACCTGTGGAACCAACAGCGTCAAACTACAGGGGTCCCACTGAAAAACCATTAAGATGGGGAATTCACCCCGGGGAGGGTGCAACACTTAGGGGCGGTACCCCTTCACCTCCACTAGAACAATATTCACCAGGGACGTCGTCAGGGACATCGCCGGGATCACCATCAGAGGAGAAGAAATCTTCATCGCCGTCAGACGATTTATTCTACGTAACGCCATTGGAATCTCCAGAAACAAAAAAAACAGGAAGTGGATATTCAGTTTGTCCCGATAGTGTTGTCAACGATGTATCTCGCCTTGAAGTATTAATCGGAGGAAAGCGAGCAGGAAATAATTCTCGTGAGATAGTCAACGAAGCATCAGATATTTGTCAGCGATTATTCCGTGGTGGTATCATCGATTCTCATATTTATAAAGAGTTTGTTGATGAACTCATCGATTAAATCAATACAATTGAAATAATATGATTATTCATAAACATCAACGCAGACCTAATCAGGTTCGCATAGTAAACTCTCGATTGCCAGTGTACAAATATATTCACGGTAATGGATTCGGCGATATCATTGGAAGTCTCGTTACGCGAATAGTACCTAAAATTGGACCAATGGTAAAACAACTAGGATTAAAAGCGATAGGAAAGATAGGTGAGACTGCCGTTTCTGGTATCGGTAATTTGGCCAGTAAAGGCTTCAACGCTATCAAAAATAAAATATTAAGTTTAGTACGTAAAAAGCAACCTGTTAAATTACCCATTACCAGAGAAATGCCACCCGAAGTTAGTAAGGTCATAAATGATGCGGCAAATAAAAAAATAAATGATCTAGCACAGGAAGCTGCTATAACAAATCTAGCGCAGGAAGTTGCTAAGACAAATCTAGCGCAGAATGTTGCTAATACAAATTTAGCAAATACAAGTTTTGTTTCAGGTAGTGGTCTTCGTTTTAGACGATATTATTAATAATAAATGTTCGCACAAGTGTCAAATGAAGTATTTGATATGGACGAGCCAGTAGGTAGGGATACATCAGTGCGAGATTTCCAGTATTTCTCGTACGATGTAGTTGAGCCAGATTCAAGAAATCGGAAGGAAATTCAAGTCCACGATACAACAAGATATTTTCTTCCATCTGAGGCGTATATCGAATTTGTTGGAAAAATTGTAAAGGCAGCTGATGGTACCAACTACGATGCAAATTTTGGTGTTGGTTTTGTCAATAATGGTATCATGGCATTATTCAAGAATGCCACTTACATGATTGATGGAAGAGAGATTGAATCAATTACGAACAACGTTGATATAGCAACGACTATCATAGGTCTAGCAAGATACTCGGATGATTTTACCAGATCAGCCGGTCCTAGTATGATGTTTGCCAAGGATAATTCCAACTACCCTGAACATTTACCATTTGATATTGGTAGACCGGTAGACCCCGCTGGCCAACCCGCTGATGTTCATTCAGTGATGATTGCCCCCAATGGCAATTACAATCTTGGATTTGCCATAAGAAAAAATATGTTGAAGGGAGATGAACGAAAATTCTCCTGTGCAATTCCATTATCTCATATTTTTGGATTTTGCAGACATTTCAGAAAAGTTATTTACGGAGCGAAGCATACGATATCTTTCGTTCGAGATGCCAATGATGACAGAGCCATTTGGCGAGATCCTGGTGATCCTGGTAAAGTTGTCCTTGAAAAAATTACCTTGTGGATGCCAGCAATAGTTCCATCGATGATCATAGAAGAAAAATTATTATCATTTATGAATCAAGGAGGAAAATCCATCATGTCTTGGTTGACAACAATGACTGACTCCAACGAAAATGTTAATTTGGACGGAATATTTACTTGGCGAATTGCTTCACAGCAAGGCTCTTCCGCACCTAGACATATCTTTGTTGCTCTGCAAAGCATGATTAGAGACGATCAATTACATAGTAACATGATATTCGATAGATTAGAGGCAACAAATGTATCGTTGAGAATAAATGGCCAACAGGAGCCATCCGAGGAAATAGCCATCGATTTTGAGAACAATTCGACGGCACGCGCGTATCATCGATTATTAAGTTTTATGGGACGCGATCAAAATATTGATACCGGATTGCAAATATCACAACTAGATTTTAATACACTCTATCCTATCTATTATTTTTCCCTGGAACATCTCGATTTAGTAAAGCAGTCGGTTGTCGATATTCATTTCAAAGCCAGAATTAACACAGGAGGACCAGCAAGAGCAATCGCGGTTATTCTTAGTGATAGAACAATGATCCTGGAAGGCATCAGCGGTAGAATGAGAGTTATCGATGCACCCGTAGAGAACATGTAATAAATTCTAAATTTAGATTAAGTGATTATTAATATGCCATACGATCACGTCAGCGTAACTCTGACCCCCGGTCAGGTGAAAAAACTTCATGCAGCAACAACAGCGCGACGAGGTTTAAGTTTAACCTTAAAAAGTAATCAACTTCACGGTGGACCTAACAAACTATCGTTAACTAAAAATCAACATGGACATTTCACCAGAGCCAGATCAGCAAATACTGGTATTCGCTTGAATCTCTCGATAGGTGCAATCAGAGATATGATCAAAGTAGGTGGTATTTTTCCTTTATTCGCCGCTATTCCAGGATTGATAGCTGCGGCGGCTCCCGCGATTGCAAAGGCAGTAGGATTAGGTGCACTTGGAGGGATAGGTTCTGCATTAGGAAGAAAGGTCGTCGGAGGAAGATATCGCAAAAAAAAGGGAGGATTTCTCTTCCCCTCTCTTCTCGCAAAATTGATGCAGCCGCAACAAGGATCAGGACTTTACCTAAGACGACCCCCATACGGATCCGGTCTAAGTCGAGTCTACCAGCCTCAAATTTAGATTTAATAAGTGAAGCAAAAAAAAAGAAAATAAAATTTTTCAGAGGCGTATTTATGCGAGATCAACTACCAGATAAACCAAATCCCACCGAGACAGGAATAATAAATCTTGATAAAAATTCTGGTCCTGGCACTCACTGGGTTGCGTATGCGATTAATCCTCGCGAAATCATTTACTTCGACTCATACGGATTAGCACCGCCAAATGAATTTATCAAATATGTGTCAAAATTAAAACTTCCAATTTGGTATTCAACACTTCCAACACAAACATTAGCGGATCCACCAATATGCGGCCCGGAGTCAATTAACGTCCTTGATGCAATTTCAAAATCATCTCGTCCTTTTCGCAAAATTTTATTTGAATATACCGTAGATAAATATCATGGTTGATATTTACGGTAGATCTCTCTTTAGGAAAGAAAAAAAAGACGCAGTCGACATCGATACATCAAAATTTGCAACCAAGAGTGATATTAACAATCTTTTATCGCTGTCAGAGGTGGATCCTGGCGAAGTTGCTGTTTTTCAAAATACCGAAGGGCGATTACAAACTAGTAACGTTAAAATAACTGACATAATCAAGCGAGACGAATACCGCGATCACATTAGTCAATTTACTCGCCAATCGGAGATGGTATTAAAATCTATTGCTGATATCGCCGATATTATAGCAAAGTTATCCCTGAAGACCGATAAAGCATTACACGACGATCTTCAGGATAGAATGATAAAAAGACTTAATAGGCTAAATAACGACCTTAAAAAACTTGACGATGCTTTAGATAAATTTAGCAAAAAATTTGACGAGAATATAAAAACATCCAGTGATACTTCCTCCGCCGCAAACGAACTAGCAAATAAGAAAGCCGATCAAGCATCACATGACGATCTTAGCGAGAAAATAAAAAAAATCAACGAGGAAATTACTAATATTCTTGCCGAAATTAACGAAGTAAATATCTCGATGAGTCAGAAAATCGATAAAACATCAATCGACGATCTCAACAAAAAAATAAAAAAAATCAACGAGGAAATTACTAATATTCTTGCCAAAATTAACGAAGTAAATATCTCGATGGGTCAGAAACCATCGATCGACGATCTCAACAAAAAAATCAACGAGGAAATTATTAAACTCGGTAATGTTGTTGTTCCTGAATTTACCAAGGGGATTAACGTGATGCAAGGACAAATAAAATCCATCAACGATGAAATTAACGTGGTACGTGAATTGGCGCGTCAAAAGTTAGATACATCAACGTACGACGAAAAAATTCGAGATTTAAACACGAAACTTCTTGCTGCAACAACAAAAATTGATCAATCCGCCGATAAAACTGGTCACGCCACTGACGTAAAGCAATTAGGTAGGGAAATTATCGAAACAACCACAAAAATTAACAATATCAACACAAAAATATCGTCATTGAATATCCCAAGATTGGCGAAATTTTATGTGCCAGATCATTTGATAGACAGAATTATACGATGCAATCTAACATTTGTGTTAACCATAAATAATCTTACCTGGACACCCCAGAATAACACATTTAGCTTTACCGCGCCAATTGCTGGCGTATATCGAGCACATATTATCTCCGATATAAAATTTAAGGTACAACCGGATCAGAATAATAAAATTTATGAATTCTGCCCTGGATTTTTTATTATTTCGTTAAGTGAATATGGCAATCCAACATTCACGCTAGAACCGCCAGATAGAACCACCATGGGACCGGTGAATTATTTTGCAATTTTCGAATTTTTATCCGAATATAGGCAGTAATTCCGCAATTGTTATCGTAGATTAATAAATGACCGCATCGGATTACCGATATAATCAGGCGCGATCATGGCAGGATTCGTTAAAAAAACTCCTCGACGATTATCAAACAAAAATAAATAAATACCAGCGCAAATTAGTTATCATTGATGTTGCTGTTTACGCAGTATCTGCTGTGGTCGCTGGTGCAGGAATAATTCTATCCGCGGTAACAATGATAACGCCAATCGTAGCAACAATAATAATCTCGTCAACAACAGCAATCGCGGGTGTTCTTAATATCATCGCGAAAAAAATATCCTCGTGCACAAGTGAAAAATTATCATCGTACAAAAGTAAACTAACTAAGGTAAATGACGCATACTCGAAGTTATCATTGTTACTTTCTGAGAGTCTCAACGATGGTATTATATCCGATCTAGAATTTTCTTCAATGATTAGTATTTACTCGGAGATTGAACAAATGAATATTAATAATGTCCGAGTTAGCCCAGATCGTGACAAACACGACACCGCCAACAACAACGTTAATATCACTAAGTTCAACGAAACCAGAGTTTAGCATTAATTTCTCAACACCAATTAGCGTTAACGAAATTGCATTAACACAGTTGCGTGTCTACAATAGCTGGCCTAATGTTAGATCGAAATCATTCGGTAATTTGATGCCAAATAATTCACTTGTTTTTGCAAATAAGAATAAACCCGATGGAACACCCGATTGGATCGTCGTTGGTATACCAACCGGTAGTTACGAAATTGATCAGCTGAATAATGAGTTTACCACTAGAATATCAAATTTAACCGGCGATGCTACTCCGGGAATAAAGATATCTTCACATGATCCAACACTATCGTCAATGATAGAAGTGAAATCACCGTACGTGGTAGATATTTACCAATCATCGATTAGAAATATATTAGGTTGGCCCGAGGTCGCACCTCTGATAAAACCAAAGAAATCGGATGTTATTATTCCAGGTTGGTATGATGAAACCCTTCCAGAACTACCGGAACCAAAAAAGGAAGATTTTACAACCAACGAAGGATGGTATGGAGATATAAAACACAAACCTCTGATCCACAGCGCCATCAATCTCATGAATAACCACAAAATTAACCTAGTAATATTCGCTTTCACTTTTATTAACGAAAGAATTCTCTCATGGTTGCCTCTTCCTAAAATCCCCCCAGATGTGAAAATCTTCGACGCTACCCACATTAACAGGATAATAGCCCCCATAGACGGTATCTTGGTAAGAAGAACACTAGACGAGTTTATTCAAGAACACGAATTACAATTAAATTTATTGCGCGGATCATTTCATGAATGCATCCTAAATAAATCTGGTTCATGTAGCGAAATTATAAAGCACGTGAAAATTTTAAATCAACTTGCGAATGATATTGAATATTATCATGATATGTTTATTCAGGCGATAGTCGACGATATATCAATTGCCGACTATGTTCTTCCTATTAGCAAATTCGAGTTGATCAAGAACTCGGGTGAGAAACAAAAATTCATGAGAGTATTTGAATTAACCGAGGAAACACTACCAAAATTTAAATTTCCTAATTCTGATTTTGATGCGATGAGAAAATCCGTCACTGATACCATCGATGATTTATTTCCGAAATTACATGCCACATGGACCAAAAAAATACATTCAGAATTGATTCTTAAACACAATAACGATCCTGACAAAGGTGGACGGCATATATCGCCGGGTATCGTTAATATAACGGAAGTTATCGCGATTTATCTTCACGCGGATGTTGTCGAGGGTAGTTATAATGCTGATGCGTCAGAATCAAATCAAGCTCATCAGGGTTTTATTTTATATTCATTTTCACCTAGCGCATCTCCTGGTTTTTTGATAATAAAAGAACCAATGAATCCGTTTTACCTGCGATGTCATAATCGATTATTGACAAGAATAAATTTCAAACTAACGGATCAGAAAGGAAATTTACTTGATATACGAGGAGAAACTGTAAGTATCAATCTTTTGGTGAAATCGTGAGAATCTCTGATTTTTAAATCACAAGTGAGATTTTCCAAATCTGTATCCCAGAAATATTTCTGGGGAAAAAAATAAATAAAACCCAGGAGAATTTTCAAAAAATTAATCTTTTTTTTTGTTTTGCGGAGATATTCAATTATTCTTCGTCACTCTCCGAATCAAATATTATCGGAATATAAGAAAATTCGATCCAATTGCCGAGATTATATGAAAATGTAGCGTGGATTATTTTTTCTGCCGCTCGCCGCACTGATGCTGAACTAATATTATAATATTTCGCAGCTGATTTCATCGATTCGAAAGCGATCTCCTCACCTGTTTCTCGATTTATCGATTTAACCGCCTTAGCTGGTCGCCGTCCGCTACTGGTATTACCAAATCTTGCATTTTCACTCGGAGTTACCGCGCGAAGATTAGAAAGTTTGTTGTTAAGTTTATTTCCGTCAATGTGGTCGATAACCAAATTATCCTTGATGATTCCATGAAAACACTCGAATATAAATCTGTGAGAAAGATAATTTATTCTTTTATTCTCGTTGAAGTTACACGCCAAATACCCCGAATTACAAACATTACCGAGATGATACTTTGTTTTGATATTTCTGATATTACCATCGGCAGATGCTTCGTAATTCTTAATGGTAGGATGAGATCTATACTCGTGTGAGATTTTCATTGCAGGGATCGTTGATTTGTGATTCATATATGATATTCTGTTTGTTTAAATCGTAATTTGCTTTGAATCGATTAATATAATCTTCCTCACATTTTATCACTGACGAGGATCTTTTTTCATAATATCTCCGTAACTCACGATATTTTTTCCCTCCACAAGAGAAACATAATCTTGTTTTTCCTCGAATACCAACTTGGCAAACTAAACATCGTTGTGGTCCTTTGTTACCTCGTCGAATTTCGTATATATGAGCGCCACAATATTCACCTCTGCAGGATTTGTTACATGATTTTGTTGATCCAACTGTTATCCACGCGCATTGCTTCATTATATTTAGATATTTGTCTAAAATATAATAATGGATTTATTTGATCTTGATGAGGCAGAATATATCATTCCTGAAGTTGATAGTGCGAAGAAGGAATTTTTCGATGATGGAGCGATTCATGTTTGGTCGACATGGAAAACTAATTTCGTTGATGCTACGATGAATCTGGAGCGAGCGAAGAAGATAATCGAACATATAAAAAACTCACACAAAGAAGAGAGATTTATTTTCGGAATAAAATTTATTGCACAAATGCCCGATGACATTTGGATTATTCGTGATAAACGAGATCCGGTACGCGGCGGTAAGAAAAATGTTGTTCTTGATAAAAATTCGAAACCAGGATTGCTGCTGGGGATTGATGGTCCTTATTATGTTAGGGCGTATCCTTCTAGTGCTGTTGTTTATGGAATTTATCGGCTGAATAATAATCCTGATGTGAAAAATCTACCTGCGATGAGGGAATCTCCGATGATAAATTGTGTAGCTGAGCGAGTTATCGAACATATGAAAAATGCTCGTCGCGGATCTGGTCTAACTCAATTGAGATTGAATAAAATTAATTCATGGGCAAAGACAGTTGCTGATGGCGCATCAATCGATGATGTTGCTGCGTTAAGTAAGAAACTTAAATTTCCTATTACGGTTAAAACACTATCGGGAGAAATATTATATTCATCGCCGTATAATTCTCGAGGAACACCAATCGAAATTGTTGATCATAATTCACATGCGTGGAGTCAGTCGGTAATGATATTCCCACGAGATCGTGTTGTTAAGTTTTATCCCGTGGAATCCAAAGATAGTTCCGATGCAATGTTTAGATATATCAAACTATTAGCCAAGTCCGATCCAATATCGATTTGGTTATTCTCGAGCGAAGAAAGATACGATCAATTTATCTTGCCACGCGGAGATATTTACCGAGATGAAATATTACATGAATCGATGAAAAATATCGCGGTGAAGTATTCATCAAATCCAGATCGATTACTGACAAATTGCTTTACCATTTCGTCTGTTGCTGCTCATGCTGCTAGAGAAAGAAATTCGTGGAAACCTACAAGAAATGAATTTCTCAATGATATTCAACTTAGCTGTATCGAATACGGCCATGGAGGACTATGGAATACCAAATACTATTTCGAAGATATGATTTCCGTTGATATGAGCGCATGCTATCCTGGAAGTTTCCTTGGGTATGGCGATTGTGCAGATTACTTTGCTAAATTCGGCCATCCCACCAACGAGATGACTAGAGTTGCAATTAACGGACAATTACCTGATTTTGTAATGACAGGATTCGCTCATGTTACTTCATTCGAACTTGCTGAAAATTTGCATAAAATTTGTTATATTTGGTTTGGTCGGCATTTATCTCAACGCAGATGGGTCCCTACGGTATTGTTGAGATTTATGTTGGATTCGTCGATGTTGATATCATTGACGGTAAGTGAAGCGATTATATCGTATAGAAAGCAGACCGAGGTGTGGTTACCCACGGATTGTGAGAACGCGAAAGATATTGGAAGAAAAATAATTGGTAAATTTACTCAAGGAGGATCAGTTGATCATAAACATCGCCACGCTAGGTTATTTATCAATGATGCCGAGATGGATTTTATTATTGCTGATACAGTGTCTCGTGGAATATTTTGCAGTAGAGAAAATATTATTATTGATGGAGAAAAATTGGGTACAGTGATCACTTATCTCGATGGAGAATCCGCGCAGTATACTCATTTAAGATCATCGATGCTCGCTTATGTGAGTATTAATTTGCTGTCAATGATAAATAAATTTTCTGATATCGCGGTAAGGGTTGCAACGGATTCATTTTATATTGATAAGAAATATCAGTGCAGATTAGAAAATTTAATCACCGATGGTTCTTGGGGAACTTGGAGAATAAAAAACGAGGATATTCTAGATTATTGTGAGGACGCGGATGTAGAAGATTGCGATAAGTTTCATAAAGATAAATGTGATGAAATATCAACAGCATCATCTGCGTTTGATCCGATTTCACGAAACAAATTCGTTTACCTAAATGGTCCTGGCGGTAGTGGTAAAACAACACGAGCAATAAACTTATTTTCAAATTCTGATATGATCGTGTTAACTCCAACTCACAGACTAGCAAGAGAAATAAAGCAGCGTGGTGTTAATTCTTGTACTTATCACAGTTATTTCAAATATAGTGGTGGATTGTGGGATCCGGCTCGAATGGGAAACAAGTACGTTAATAAGATTATAATATTTGATGAAATTTGCACAGTAAATTTAGTTATACTAAAATCATTCCTAAGTTGGTTGGAAGAGAAAAACACCGCAGTAATAATGTGCGGCGATCACGGCCAACCTGATCCTATTGATGGCGAATCTCCTCATAGATGGCTTAGAAATTTTGTGGATTATTATGAAGAGATTGATACTGATTATAGATCTAATGATATTTTACTAACCGAGTTTAAAAAAATGATTCGGTTGCAACCTAATAAGTTTCAATGTGATGTGATGAGAAAAATAATTGATGAGACTCCGATGGATAATTTTCTAACTTTGTGGCGTCCAGATCATTTGATTGTTGCTAGCAGAAAAATTATTCGTGATACTATTCAGGAAATACTATTCAAACTTCACTGTGAGAAATTTCCAACGTTGAAGGTTCCGTTATGCTACAGGCCCGCTGATACTAGAAAACAAAATATTAATGTTATTTTGCCATGTGGAGAAGAAAAAATATTAGTTTTAAACGATATTATTTTCGTTGATATTAATCTTGTCAATGATGCGATAAACGCAGAAAGATCGCCATGGAAACTTGGATACGCAGCAACGATTCACTCGTCACAGGGATTAACAGTAGATGGCCAAGTTTGGATTGTCGATGATAGAATTTCCTGGTCAAATTTAGTTTATCTGGCCGTGTCTCGAGTAAGAAAATTATCTCAGTTAGGTAGAATTAGATTTCACATTAACGAAGATGGCGGTAATTGAGTATCCTTTGGAATTACTTGTAGTTCCTCTTTGGTAAATCCTCGTTGTGGTGCTAATGAATCTAGAAAATAAATTGCTGGCCTTCCCGATGATCTTGTTACGGCCGATATTTTATGTGTTGTAACACTCCAGTTTGGATCGGTTGCTCTTTTTTTGCCACCCTCGGCTTCTCCTTCTTTATACAAATACCTTACAATAACGCTACCTAGCACAGGTGGAATAGTAGAATCTCGCTTTAGTGGTATATTTGGTTTTGTAATTGCAGTTGCGGGTTTCATTGATATTGTTCGTGTTACTTCGTTATTTAGCGCGTTAATCACGTGAGGTAATCTTGTTACCCAATCGCGAGATCGTTTATCTTGAATAAATTCTCTCGCGTACTGATATCCGAATAATCGTTCTGCAAGAGTTTTATTGAATCTCTCAACGATAGCTTGATTGTGATGAACACCTACAATACCGCGACGGATTTTAACATTATTCTTTTTCATCAGTGAAGTAACCGCGCCAAGAAATTCTCGACCTGGATCAACCTGGAGAAGCTTCGGCCATGTTAATGGAGATCGTGAATAAATTTCGCTAAACGCCTTAGCAATATCTGTTGCTGTTTTATTCGATAACGGTTCTGCTTCCTTGTACCTACTTGCAATATCAACAACCGTCAGAACATATTTGTATATAACTCCGTCAACGGTATCGTAAGGAAGAAACATAAGATCAGCCTGATGGACTTCATTAGGGACGCTGACAGAGAAACTCGCATATGATATTTTCTTAGGCGGAGGAAGATAAATTTGCCAGACTGCTTGCCTCGATAGCCACGATTCAGCGACAGATTGCTTTACTTTTGCTGCCTTAGCAAGTTTGTCTATTGCTGATTTTCCTCGCCAAAATCCTCGCGGAGAATAATATATTTGCTCCATTATAAATTACCAGCACCTAGTACTAATTTACCTTTCATCGCGCCTTTTATTAACCAAGTTGCCAATTTCTCTTTGAAATTTTTATCAGGAATAGCATCTATTGCGTGAATTAATTTAATATCAGCGAGATGTCTTTGTTGTAAATCTCCGCTACGATATGCAAGATCGTGATAGTAGCATGCGTTATCGATGGCGTTTACTGGATCCTCGCCAGGATTTGGTTGATTATTATCGTTAAGTCTTATATCTAGCCTTGTACCAGGTCCGCAGTAATTATATCCTGGTAAATGTTTCTCTCCGGGATATTTCGCCCAGGGAGCTCCAGGCAGATTTGTTAAGGAGGTTGCGATGTCTCCTCCGGTTCTACTTTTTTTTTTACAAATCTAAACTTAATTGTCTTGCAAACTTCACATTCTCCCTTGATTGCATTTCTGTTGTTGCGTGTAACGACTTCGATTGGATTTATCGTAGCAGTTCGAGTGCGACACTTAACACAATATGAATCCATAATATTCTAATAACATGAATGTAATTGATTTTTCAGCCACAAAGAAACGCGAGCAAGTAAAACATATCGCGTCATTACCAAATTCGATTAGAATGATAATCATTGGACCATCTGGTTCTGGAAAAACGCAATTGTTGCTAAATTTGATAATGAGATGGTTAAAATGGGATAAATTGTATTTGGTTGCGCCATCCGTTGATGATCAGCGATGTTATAAAGTACTAAAGGAATTTAGCGATAATACTGAGGATGGCACAATAGAATTTATAACGGATATCAATGAGGCTCCATCAGTGGAAAGTTTAGACGGCGATACTAATAATCTTGTTGTTTTCGATGATGTGATGCTGGATAAGCAAACTAACCCAGCTAGGATATTCTCGCGTGGCCGACACAAGAACACAGATGTGATTTACGTGACACAACGATATACGCAAATTCCGAAGGTAATTAGAGATAATTGTAATATTTTATCAGTTTTTAATGGCGTTGATACTCACACGCTGAGGAATATCCATCAAACTTGGTGCAACGGCGACATGGACATAAATAAATTCAAAAATTTCTTCAGTCACGCTCAGGCAACACCACACGGATTTGTCACGATTAATCTTCATGATCCGCGTAGTAGGTATCGAGTCGGTCTTGATCAGATTTACTCATAAAATTGCAGTCGAAATTTGCAATCACAAACAAATTTTACAATACCCCCCCCCAAAAAATGCTGGTTTTTTTTATGCCTGAAAATGCACTTTGGGTTGAAATTTTGCGGATTAATTTGCGTAGGAGGCGTTATTTCTGCTTTCTGAGGCTTCTACGGAGAAATGTTCGGTGGGAGGCTTAAATTTATCTGAGCCACCTGGTCTGTACGCCCTCCCTGCTGCTGTTTGATTGATCAAATGAAGTGAATTCATCTGACATACAACCGAGGCTGCTAGATTTTAAGTTTGTAGGATTTTAGTGCCTTTTAAGGTTTCTTTTATTCCACCTCCTTTACTTGATTCAAAAGATATAACTAAGTCGATAATACTAAGGAGCTTTTAATTCAGTGTAACAATACAACAAATACTTCCGGAAGTCAGTTATCAAAACACGACTGGCACTTAATTAGGTTCTCTGAGAAATGCTAGTGGACATAACTTTTACGGTAGATTGATGCATTTTACGTTTAATTACAAGAGGACACACCACATTTATACCATTTTTGACAATAAAACAAGCAATTTTCTTCAAGTTCAACAAATAGGAATCCAGTTTTGGGGTATTTTCTGGTTTAAAAAATGGGATCCACACCTGAGTTATTGAGGGAGTATGTATGCATGTTATGTATGTACGTACGTATGTATGTATACTGGTCGATTGTGGTATTTTCATGCTTGATTATAGAAGATTGTGTATTTTCTTAGTCTTTTGTTGTAGATTGTAGTGGATTGTGGTATAGTACTGTGGATTGTGGCAGATTATAGTGGACTGTTGTAGGCTGAGGTAAATCGAGCAGCTGCATTTTCAATAAAAAGACGCATAAGCATACATGTTTTCAAAGATATGCTCAGAATAAGCCGACATATGGCAAGTCATGAAAACACATGAGGAGTATACCGTGTGTCCAGAAGTAGTATTATTTTTAACATAATGCTCTGGTGACAATAACTGTTTTTCAAACCCTAAGCACTGTAGTATTTTATTTTCATCAATCTGTTGAATTCTACTAGTGTTTTGTGCCAATATTGGTGATGGAAACCTTACATGCACACAAAAGCTTGACTGTGGTGTAGTTGAGAAGCAGCAGCATGTGTTTATAGTATAACTCACATAAATAATGTATGTACTGAGTGACTTTTTGCAGCTATAGGTGTCATTTTGGAAAATCTGATTACACATACATCTAAATGGCATTTATTTATTTTATTTCACTCTTTGTACATCAAACTTTACAGAAGATTATTGTGTGTGTGTGTGTGATTTGGATTTTTAATGTAGCTTTAACAATTTTTCAGTCATATCACTATGATGTCTGCCGTGTGGCAGTTTATAGTGCCTAGCACTGGGGCATCATGTCACAGACATGTAGTATGATGTCCCACCCAGTCACATTATCCTGACATCAGGCCGACCAGTCATAGCACTAACCTCTTGATGCTGAGCACCAAGCAAGGCAGCATTTGCATGTTAGTACCATTCTTATAAGTCTTTGGTATGACTCGGCCGGGGGTTGAACCAATGACCTTCCGCATCCAAGGCAGATGCTCTAACCACAAGGAGACCAGAGCAATTAAGATTATTGTGTCAATTTCTTGAAAAGTGCTTACTGTCAAATTCAATGATAACATACAACAGTTTTAGCTACAGTCACCAAGCAAGGTGATCCTGTTTAAACTAGTTTATGTTATGCTATGAAGTAACAGAGAAAGTGCCTGCTGCTGGGAAGAAGTTACACTACAGACATAAACAGAGATGCAACAATGTTGTCATTTATAAACAATGCTTGGGAAAACACCCACTGGAAAAAGTATGGCACATAAGTCCAATAAATTGTAGGTAATGAAATTATATATATATATATATATATATATATATATATATATATATATATATATATATATATATATATATATATTGATCTTGTATATGTCATTTCATGTCATGTCATATAATTCAATTCATACATCCTTCATATACGTAAAAGACAGTAGTTCAATACAATATTAGCTTTTTTTGACCCAGTCCATTTCCGAACTGCTATTATAAAAATCTGTAGCCATCGATAATATTCGTACGGAAATTTATGTATCACAATTATTGTGCAGATCGCAAAAAAATCACGATTGTAAACACTTTGTTAGACCTGTACGATTAAATTATATAACTAGCATTTTAATTTTTACATTTATGCCAGTAAATACGTTTACATGATTTGTATGAATTTTACTATATTTAGGCTCGCATTTTGAATGGAATCATTATTCGTGCTAACATTGCTCAAAAAAGTCCTCGAAAATACGAAACACTGACATCAACTGGAAAACTGCAATGGTAATTCTTTCTAGGTACAATACAAAGTAAGTGAACATTCCCTTTACAGTTAAAAGATTGTTAAGTCATTTACTCACATCCTGTTTCTTCCTGTATTTCGTGTATTTCTTCTTCCTGAAGTTGAATAGATGCCTTTGTCCCCATTTTATCTTTAAAAAAAATTATAACATCCAACTTCTCTTCTTGCAAGACAGGAAGTATGAGAAGGTCAAGGTCAAATTTTTTCGGTCGCAACTTAAAATTACTCACTAACTCTAACTTCGGTGGAATTTTATTTGTAAAGCTATAACATCCGGTAAATAATTGGCCCGATAAAGAATTAGTGGGAACAAACAAGATGCATAGATATAAATATCCTATGTTATGTAAAGTTAATTTTTTATTATAGTTTAGCTTTTCTGAACGATTATATGTTTAATACATTTGTAGTTTGTACTTGGCCTTGTCCAAAATCATGTTCATTGTGTGAACATAAGAGAAAACAGTAAAATAAATTAACTGATCAGGGACATTAATTTTGTAAACAATATAATACAAAGCTGACATTTCTTTATGAGTGTGGATTATACGCTCAGATTATTATTAATGTAAACATGTTTGCCTGAATTTAAGTAAAAGATAAGTCTTGATTCTGACCACAGAATCGTCCTGAATGGCAATTTCTTAAAGTGACTATTTTCGTAATTGTGACCAAATCAAGTCTTGCTTATCTAAAACTTACTCATAATTGCTTTAACATCTTGAAGCAGAATCAATCTTACTGTTGTGTGCAGTTTTTTAATTTGGTGGAAATATTTATTCACATTATTATTCACTATAAATACAATGTGCTCATAAAAAATATTCTTGGACTGCACATTAATATGGACTTATAGTGAATACAGTCTACATCTTTCTTTTCTCAGCTGAGTCAATGCTGGTACAAAATATTTGTTGCTGAACTAACAAGGGTGGATACATCGGTGAATACCACATAGCCATTTTAGAAGCTATCCGAGGATGCTTTTGCATCTGTGTTTATACGTTCATGTGCGATGATTCCAAGCTGGCCGTGAGTTGGTTGTGATTATACCTGACCCTTAAAAAAATTATATGACAAGTCATATGAGGGTTTGGTAAAACAGAGTTGAGTTTTGACTGGCATAGCTGAAGAAAACTGTGGTAGATGAGAACACTGTCGTCCAGGTTCACAATGCCTGGTTAAATAATTAATGCTTTCAACTGGTGGTGTCCATATGAGTCAAAATACAAACGATGTTGAGGTGTTACCACGTATTTGACCTATTAAGTGCCAGGTCTTGTTGATGAAACCAAGTTGATGATGCCGTAGATGCAAGTTCATTTAGCATAAAAAAAGCATGAAAATGTTTGACTGATTTAGCCATCATGAGTAAATCAACACTTGCCAATAGATGTTCGGTCTTTTGCAACCAGGTAATGGAAGACCTCTGCACAAAAGTATTCATCAACTAACTCCAGGTAACTGAAGGTCTTTTCCTTTTCTATACAATTGTTTTTTGTTGCGTTTTTTTTCCTTCTCTAACTAATCCTCACAGTTTAATTATGGATTCTATAAATGTTCCACAGGTACATCGATCACCCTCATTCAACCATCAGTAACATCCATCAACAGTGTCTTGTCAAAAACTATCACATCATAACATCAATAACCAATGCCAGCGTTACCAACCCATGCATGAAAATACATATCAAGAACAGTTTACCAGAACAACTCTGTATGTTCCAATGAAAAATAATAAATTGGGTACAACATACAAAAATCCTGTTGGGAAATTTGCAAACCAGTTTCAACATTTTGATGTCGGTCCATGTACAACCTCAGACTGATATGCATGTGCAATATGAGGAGTGGTTTTTACATAGTTAACCGAATTTCTTCAAAACGTTCCTGATGATTGTTTAACCGCAGAGAGACCTCAGTCACTTCTAAGTTGTCAAATATCATTTTACTCTGTGCCTGGTCATTATCTCATGCTGTAAATTGAAACATCAAGAACACGCATTTTGGTGCAGTAAGACCATGTTGTGTACTTATTTGTCATGTAAACTGTCCCACAATAGCAGTGGGTCGGTATGCATTCATGGCATGCATGAGAATCAACAACGTTGAAATGGTTCCTGACTGCATAAACAATAACATGCGTGACTCTCTACTCAATGAATGGGATAACACGGGCATCCACAAAGTTAGTGTATCTAATACAACTTTACCAGCAGCGCATCTGCATCATGCCAAACTGAATCCTTAGAATTATTCTTACAAAACAAGGTGACTGTGTGTTTAGCTCCAAATATAACCATGTGAATTTCTCTGCAAAACCCAAATATTTGACTGAGGGGAATTGCGCAGGAAAACCTCAATGTTGGACCAGTGAGTTGTGATTGGCATAGTGCAAATCCAAAGTTGAAATTGGGTTGGTAATAAAAATCATATCTTCTATCGCTGCAGAGTCAGGTGGACCAGCACGGTCATTAGGTCATCTAATCATATGGTCTATTATCTGCGTGATCAGTTGCATCCTTGTCAAACATCATTGTTAGACCAGACGTTTCTGTGTAATCATTGCTATATCTGGCAAGCCCAATAATTGTTGTGGCCATGTCAACGTTGTCAAGAATTAATTTCCTTTCCATCAGTGTAATAATGTGCACTGCTGAACAACGCCATCATACCACTGTTGACAAATCCCACAAGGGCACTGGCACCATACTTGTTATTGTCATCCTGTACCAGTTCTCCCTCAACATCCAAGAATGCCTTACAGGGAAGGTAAACTTCAACATGTCCTGCACTAGCAGTTCTATTTTAAATTGATTGGGCCAGTTATGAGTAATATTAAAAATATCTCTTGCTTGGATCCACCAATACAGGAGCGTCAATGTCAAATGCTGGATCAGATATATCTTTGAACAGAACCCTGGTGAGATTTTACTTTTCACTTATTCATCATTGGCTTGCCATAATATCCAATGAAATCCACAGATCTGAAGCACTGAAATATCTGCTTGATACGCCAAGGTGTAGATAGGGTTATCACATAGGAACCTTGGCTAGCGAGGATGATCTCAACTATGCATAATTACACCAGCAGGAACAGGTGCAGAAACGGTCACGCGGAATTCTATTTTAATTGATGAGATTGTAATCATCTTGGTAACACTCTGGGTTGTATTTACAACAACCCATTGCATTGAACCATAAGTTGCAAGCAAAACAGAAAGTGTTTCACCATGAAGCATATCACCAGAACTCGTCATCAGTGTTGTACACATCATGAATATCTTCAACAAATTCATTCATCAACGCACAATATGTGTCTCTATGATGCCATTAGTGAGCAATCATTAACACATCAACGCAGCTTTATTAGTGACTTCTGATGCATTGCTGCCCATACAAACTGATCCCGCGAGTGTTTCTGATCAAACAGTAACATGGTTGGCCAAACAAGCACTGTGGCAAATTTACTTACCAGTACCAAGAAAGATTTCACGTGGTTGGTTTGATAACCAAAGGCCTAATGAGGTCCATCAGGCTGATTGTTAGGGTCACACATTTAAAAAGGGCCCTCACTTTTCTTTACTTTTTCTTCCTTTGTGGGTGAACGTTCTGGTAACAGTTGCTGTGCCAACCTTTGTACCTGTTCAATGATCCATTCTGATTGTTCTTCCAATGTACGAGATTAAAGTGATTTTGCTTTTTTCTTTCTTTCATGGAGTTTTATTTTGTTTCAATTTCAGGAGTAAATAATGGGTGATAAAAATATTCTTCTATCATAGTTTCAAAGGTTAATCGATACATATATTCTTCTGTCTCAGTTTCATAGATATTCTTATGTCCCATGCATAAGTCATAAAATAATGCATTGCTTGAGCTGCTTCATTACCTTTTCCAGCTTTCATCAAAGCAAGAACTTTATTATAGAAATCAAACACCTTGCTAAAGTCTTTTTAGATCCAGTAAATTCCAGGTCTACCCACTTGACCAAAACCCTTTTTTAATAACATTTGATGGTTCTTTGATCACTAAATCTGTCTATTGGGGGGTGGGGGTGTATTCTACGACCTGCACAGAAGAGATCATTTTGTTCCACTGACCACCATTTAAATAAAGTTTTGTTTCATGTATGTATCAATGACTGATATCTGAGTAATGGTGGAAGTAATTCTTTGATGGATCGCTCTTAAAGTTCTCCACCTTCTTCTTTTATTTGCTTCAGCCATCACTTCTCACAAGTGTGTAATAACCTCTGCAGTTGCTTGAATTATTTTTTTTTGATGGCCTTGGTATGCTTAGCTATCTGTTCTAGTTAGCTTTGTCATTTGTATCACTGAAACATTTCTATAATTTGTAATATCCTTGGCACGTTCAACAATTTCCTTTATGGGTTCAATCACGTTTGTTCATTTTGAATCAATTATTGTTGCTCTTGAGAGGCTTTACAGCATTCTTACCCACATTCTTTTATAAGAGCACTGGCAGGCATTTTATATGATTGTTCTTGATCGTTAAATTAGCGTGCTGCATGATATTTACCTCTGCAAATTCTGGTCAAATCAATGGCGAAAAACTATACAGGTCCTAAGTGATCCACGCAAACATATCTCATAATTTATCCCATGTGCGGTCAGCGGCACACCAAGTCCAATAGATGCTTTATATGCTATGTGTGTCAACACTACGAAATAACATCATGGTACGGTTGACATGAATTACTTTATGCACATGTGCATACTGTTGATTCAAATAGATTATATCAGTATTTTTTGTACAGACCTCATGAGAATATTTGTGCGGGATTAACATAATTCTCAGCATAACATCATCGCACGCTATAAGATTGTTTTTGTTTGCATTCAAATCATTAATGGTAGGTGCTTCATCGATAATGGTAAAGAAATTTGTGTTGATGGTGTTACCACTTCTCAGCAATCTTTTATCACGTAATGCTTTTTGAAAATCTTTTAAAACATCATACCTCGGCTGGTTTTCAGCCGATTGCATAATCATGCACAACTGATTCCATGTTAACCATCGCAAAGTCATATTCAGCAACAGCTCAGTTTTTCCTGATCCAGCAGGACCAATGAATAGCACACAAACAAACAGTTTGGAATTATGGTTCCATCACCATGCTTGAATGGTTTAGGTATTGCTTGTGCACAAAAGGCAATGACTTTTAAAGAAGACCTTTCAAATCTTTCGGTTTTATTTCCTCAAATCTTTGTTTTTACTGAAAGCATCTGCCAATTTCCCTTTTTTGTGATAGCATTGGAATAATACAGTATCAAAATACGGTCATTTTTTCATATTATGTGTGATGACTCTCCAAAACACATACCGCAAATCTAATTTGATTTCAGATACCTAATGAACTAACAGCAATTATTGCAACTTATGTTCAATGTGGAGCTAAAACGTTTTTGCCAGAAAAGCTGCAAAGGTGCAGGGTTTAAAAAATGCCAGCAGTGATATCGCAGCTGCATTAAAACGAATTGCAGGGGAAATAGTGCAGTAAATACCCCGAGAAAAACAAATCATTGGATACAGTTACCATGGGCCTGGTACATGTATATGGCTGGATATGCGACTTGATTCTAACAATCAGCCAAAGCCAGGTCAAGCACCTATCAACCACATTTATGCTGTGTGTTAGAGACATGACTCTGCATACAAAGCTTCAAAAAATATCCGTGCACATCAACGATCCTATGTCAACCTCATCCATGACTTTATTTCGATTAATGCACACTCGAATAACAATTTGCAAGATGGGTCGCTGAAGGAGGTATGAAAGCCAAGATTGCACTGGGTATTAAGTGACCATCATACCCATCTAGGTTATGAAGCACTACAGGCATATTTGTTTTGTTATGGTAAATTCTCAACTGCAAATTGCATGAGTTGTGTGTGGCACCTCTGCACATGCCAGTGTTTCAACAGTGGTTACAAACTATGGCATCAGTGGAAGTAAAAGTACCTTCACAAATTCAGCAATATGTGGCTGCAGAGAATTCATGAATTTTTTCATCCGTCTGTTACGTAAATTTAATTTGTATTGTTTATTATTCATTATATGATATGGATAATTGTATTTTGGACTGTAACTTTTCCAAAATCAAGCTGATTTTCTACATGACCTGAATCATTGTCTTTTTTATATTTTGTAAACAACTAATAATAACTAATATTTTACCTATGAGTATGGGATTAATATTATGATTATTATTAATAGGAGTAAACATATTTAATTTGGTCTGAGTCGAAGACATAGTGTTTTCCATGTTCTTTATTAAACTTTTAGTAACAGACCTTCTAACTGTAACTAATATTTTATCTTGTAAATATTTTATAACCTTCCAAAATGAAATTTTCCATTAGCTAATAGCTTTTCTTAGAAAATGCTAATTGTGACCTAAAGTCAAGTAGAGAACTATATAAACTGTTTTCTAAAAATGAATCACTCGTGTTTTGAGATCTAAGAAAAATCAGTTATATTATTTTTGTGTCCAGTGTTTCATTTGAGCTGGAATTTATTTATTCAAATTATCTAATTCAAATGATTCTTCTCAGTAAATACAAAGTGATAAAAAATAACATTCTTGGAAATGGAGACTTTGATTGTCAGTGAAATTCAAATAAGGATATATTCTTGGATTTTATTATTGTGATCCAAGACTGTTATCACATGACTATGATACGGGCCACCAGAGGCACATCAATACTTACAGCATTGGATTTATATTAGAATACCACTAAAGTTTGTTCATAATTTTAATTATTTGGACTTGTATTCGAAATTTTGTATTATTTGGGATTTATTTTGCAATGGCGTAAATTCTTTTAACATTTTTCACTTTGCATTCTAGGGCAATAAATTATTTGTTGAATTTTACAAAGTTTGTTGCTTCTCACTCTCTCTATTACTTATTTTAAAACCATAGAGTCATGATTATGTCTGCTGGTGAATAGAGCTGCTGTAGAAGCCGATTTGCCGAAACTTCGATCGATTTAAGAAAACACCTCAACAGTGTTTAGAGCGCTAGCGTTCTGGGCACGATAAAGGACTGGTTGCTCTGTTTGCCCATCAGACCGAACTTTTATACTACAGAACCCAGATGGGATTTGTTCAGCAACGTGTACTATTTGATCGATATCGGAAGCATTAATATCTTCGAAACATTCGCGTCTGCCACTGAAACATTCAAAATCCGCAAGATATGAGGGACTTTCATCTTTCCTTGCTCTGCAGTCAATTTTACAAACTTTTGACCTGGCTCTGGCATTATTTTTCACTGATGTTTATTTTACTGATACCACAACAGTAAAAGTCACCGTTGGTGAGCAGTAGCTGGATCTTAAATACATTTAAATACATGTTTGCAACATCTGCATAGAAACTAATTAACCTTATACTTGCCATGTAGGTTAAGTATTTGAGCAAGATTCTTTATCCATATATAGTATGATACCAAGTCTTATTCTTTCATTTCACTCAGCAACAATAAATCCATCTGGACTCGTCCATGCTGGCCATGTGGGGATAGAGCAAGCATATAAAAGCCTTTGTTGTAAGTGAACACATTAACTGAGACATCTGGGTTAAGTGTTTAAAATTTGTTCAGTGTGGCTTTGATAACCTGCACAGGAAATTAAATAGCACCAAAGTTGAGTTCACTCAGGTGTTGTTGATATTTTCAAGGCAAGTCTTGATTAACACTTGCAGGATTTAATGCTGTTAAAATTACCCATTCAAACCAGTGATTGTCCAAATTCTTCACATTTATCACTGACCTTGGCAGGACCCACGGAAATATTGCTATGTTATTGGATCAACAAAATGGTTGATACTGTAAGAAATACACCTCTAAACTTGGGCACATCTTTTGAGAGTCCATCCCGATCCTATATTGGTACATTTCTCCAACGTTTTGAAAATCTTATCAATTTCTTTGTCAGTTTCATCACTAATGGTGCTGTTGTCTTTGCGGTTCAGGATTACGAGTGCACCGCTGTGAATCCACGGGGTAGTCCTTTTATATTAATCCTTCTCAAGTGATATAACCAAATGTGCGCTAAGGACAATATCTGCTTTGATGCACAGAGTGAACTAAGTTTTATAAACCGGTACAATTCCAGGAATCATATTTGTTAATATTGTTGAGTGTCTTTACCTGGTTTGTATGAGGTTGGGTTAATCGTCACCTGATTTTCTAATTCTCCATTACAAACTTGAAATTTGAATTCAGTACTTGTGAATGCTGTGCTTTTGCAAGAACTTAAGTCAGCCATTTCAGAGCAATAGTAGATGCAAGACGTTTTTGTTTATCCTCAATACAATGACAGTTTTGTTCATACTCACCTAATATCACAAAAATGTCAGCTTTTCTTGCACCTCTTATTATTTGGATATCATGTTCACATGCAAATTCTTTTAGTTTTATACCCAACAGTTGTTGCAGTTGCAGCTGATTGTGGTGGATTCAGAGCAGTTATAGGTCTCAATTATTCAAGTATGTCAGCCTTTCTCATATGACTTGGCATGTACATTCTGTGTCGTTGTGCAATCTGTTTAAGCTGAGGGATGGCTGGCATGCTTATATAAGAAGGAAGGCGTCTCTAATTAATAAGTCTGGCAATGACTTCTTTTCATTTTTGTATTTTACCAAGATCAGAAACTGCAATCGCTTCAATCCTAGTAATTATTTTATTTATTTCTGTTTTATTTTCTTTTTATTTATCTTTGCAGCCACTGATGTTTGTGCTTCTTATGCAATTTATTTCTAAACACCTGATATCATTGATGAACAGATCCACAGGGCCAGCAAAAATGATTATATGACTTTACTCCAATGCTGCATTTAAGACATGGCTGCACACCTGGACCATTACACAACACCTGCGTATGTGTTTGACATTATTCGTAATTACATATTCTGTCAAAGAGTTCATATTTTGCAAGGCAGACAGCTTTAAAATTGTTAAGTCCCAAGGCCATGGATATTTATATAAAGTAATTTCTTCGTCCAAGCTGTGCTTGTTTGAATTAGTTCTTTGAAATCTTGTTTGAATTAGTTCTTTAAATTTACTGACACAACTAATTTTAAGCATAATTCATGTGAGGTTTATGGTTAATTAGTGTCATGTAGTCTAGATCAGTTTTAGATACAATTAAAAGATTATGCGTGCCATGCATCTGTCACTATCTACTTTACAATCATCAAATTGACTTTCATTTCTACATTTCATCAGCAGGATTTGGTTGTCTACATATTTATTTAAAGAATTCTTTTTTTACTCCAAAAGTTAGTCTCGATCCGGCTATATTGTCTTTCACAGTACGATGCCCTGACTTTCATGCTAAATGGTCACATTTGAGAGAATGAATGAAAATTCTCATATTTGGACCTTAAGAAATTGCTTGGAGAAACATGTGGTGAGCCCTCCCATAACGAGGCCAATATCATATGATATGCCACTAGACTATTTCCAGCACGCTTACTCAAAATAGTCTTGGTTATCTTATGATATTAGCAGACTATTTTTTATTAAGAATCAGTGCAAATTCAGCATGTATATCAATTTCGCTTTGAATTTTCTTAGCATGTCAAAATCAATACCCCCGAATTTAATCAAAATAACTTATCTTTCTCCAAATTATGAGACGATCTGCTCTGATTTAAGCACCAGGTTATTCTGTCATTTTTTTTTTTCACTTGCACTGATAATACTTAAGATAGGTCTGGTTATCGATCAAAACAACTGCTGCCATAGTAATTCATTGTGGATTTGCAGTATCAATAGTAACGTATGCAACCACATCCATAACAAGCACAGTAGTGGTAAATTGCTGGGTTTTGTCCTTTTGGGGGTCTTGGGGCACTGATATACGTAATAGACTCTACCCCAACCCCCTTGACTGGTCACATGCGTAGAATAATATTAATTATCCATAGGTTGCACATGATATATTGATTGCCTAAAAAGTCATGGGGTAGAGACTCTGACATGTATCAGGGACCCTAACAGGAAGTAAAAGGAGGGGGGGGGCCAACTTGCCACTACTCCCCAACATAAATGTCCACATATAGGCAGCAGACCACAATATCATAATTCCAGTTGGTGTGTAGCCAAGTAGTTCTATAAAAATTTAGAGATGTTGCTTGGATGTGAAATATTCATTACAGGGACTTATTTTTCCAATGGAATGATTAGGAAGGAGTATTAATTATTTATATATTTTTACATCCCTTTAAACGGGCTTTTTACTGTGCTTGTTGTACTGGAAATTAAATCATGATGACCCCAGTAGGCATGAATCATCTGTGGTTAAAATAACTGCAGACTAGCTCCTGAGAAGTTTCAGTGTGTGTTAATGAACTATAATGTCACAGTCATTCCGAGAATCCTAATGTCATTGGAATGTTGGTCCGAGTTTAGCTTGGAGAAATGCATGTAGGAAAGATATACTAAAATAATTGGTGGTCTTTTTCATTCAAGCATTTTTTTCGCAGACAAAATTACTGTGAATAACATAAAAGACATGTGGTAGCTACTATTCCGCTGTTTAAATCACAGTTTGCTTAATGCATTATTCCAGACCATTCCGAGTGAGCTAGAAGCTTATTTTACTGCGTGCGGAGAAAAACAAAGCATGCATGCAGCAACATCCATCAGTGTGAAAAAATCATGAAACTATGGTCTGACATTTGAGTTTGTTTTAACACGAGTATGTTTGAGTTCAAATAATATTGTTTGTAGAGTTTGTGATATGTGAGTTTTTATTGTAAAGGGCAATTCTTCACCAAGCATAAGCTATGCACAGAAGATTAATTCTTCATAATTCTGTAAATGATACTGCAATGCCAATAACGATTTTAGGCTTCATTTTCTTGCCAAGATATCACACCTAACATTTATGATCAAATATACCAAAGTTACGAAAACCCAAATAAGAACAGAATTCAGATAGACTACAAGTAAAGGCAGTTGTAATATTTTTGCCTGTAATTAACATGACTTTGAATTTGGCAATACTTCTTGCCTTGTGTTGTTCATTTAAGTATATGCAGTTCACTTGTCATTATATGCAGTCCGCTTTTTTTTATTTGCAGTCCTAACGCCATTTTGTATGCAGTGAATTGGTTATTATATGCAGTCCACTTATTTTTATTTGCAGTCCAAGCGCCATTTTGTATGCAGTGAATTAGTCATGATTGTTCATTTTATGTTGTGCACTTTTATATGCAGTATAATTTTCATTATGTGCTGTCCATTTTTCATTATGTGCTGTCCATTTTTCATTATTTATTATGTGCTGTCCATTTTTCATGATGTGCTGTGTAGAAGTCTTTATATGCAGTGCATTTGCCATTGTATGCAGTGTATAAGCCTTTATATGAAGTCTTTTTATCATTATATGCAGTCTAAAGGATAAAATAAGAAGGACCAAATTGGTGTAAGATGGGACTCTGGATATAGCCATTAGGGGAACCATATCTAATAGAGGTTTATTTATTTTGCTATATATTAATCAGTACAGAGTCAACTTAGACAACATTTGTCGTGCCCTCTTCATAATGTAAAAGGTGGACATATGAAAAAGTTGATAAGAAGCATACTCCCCAATTGTTTAATCAGAAGGGATGGGATTAACATCATTTCTCAGCAGGTCAATTAGGCTGTATATGACATCCAGTTATAATGGTGGAGGAAGACCCCAGATCTTTTTTTTCAGTCATAGAGAATCACCTGGGTTTGCACTGCATATGATGATAAATGGAATGCATATGAAGGCCTTTGCACTGCATGTAAAGGTGTTTGCACTGCATATAACTATAAATGGACTGCATATAATGGCAAATGGACTGCATATAAATGCCTTCTCACTGCATGTAAAGGTGTTTGTACTGCATACAATGGTAAATGGACTGCATATAAAAGCCTTTGCACTCCATGTAAAGATGTTTGCACTGCATATAATGATAAATGCATATAATGGTAAATGGACTGCATATAATGGCAAATGCACTACACATAAAGGTGTTTGCACTGCATATATTGATAAATGGACAGCATATAAAGGCATTAGCACTGCATATGATGAAAAATGGACTGCACATAATGACAACTGCACTATATATAAAGATGTTAATACTGCGTATAAAGATAAATGGACTGCATACAATGACATATACTTAAAATGAACAATATAAGACAGTCCTGGTTGCGTACAATACACTAGTAACACATGAATTTATGTATAATTGGATCCCAAGGCTGCTTAGTTGCCTAAAGCGCTTGCCTTCACTGGTCACTGCTATCCCACCTATGTCTGCTTAGGTTTGAGTCGTGGGCTAGGCCAGTGTGGATGTGTGAGAAGGCTTGCCAGTAGCTTTCTGTTAGACCAACAAGTTCTACTCCACTTTATTTCCGACATCACTGGTGGCGGAGACCAACTGTACAATTTGTGCTTGAGTGTCATTGTTTTGATCATGCAGATTATCAGGCTTGTCACGAGTAAATTCACTGAGTGTGACCTTTGTATGTGGACAGTAAAATCCCTCTTTGTTAGAGTAACATCATCTTTGTCCCAATCTTAAGTCAGGCCCTAGTGGTCTGGTCTTTGACACGGTTTCCGCGTGTGATTCGGTAGTTCTTCCAGGGTTTTCCCAGGTTCTTCTACCACCATTAATACTGGCAGCTATGTATAGTATATCATGCACTAAAAAATAAGTGTTAAACCCAAAAGCAACAACAACATACATACCTACATCAATGCAAGTTAAAGCGGAATCAATCAAAAGTGGTTGATGATAATTTGGGTTAACACATAATTCAACAATATAAAGTCTGACTTTTCTTGTAGTACATTTATGCTTGAATATATGGTCAAAGTAGCTAGTAGCTCTCCTATTAGAATAAAAGTATCAAGTGTCAACACAATGACTGAAGGTGAAAGTTTAAACCATCTTAATTGGAATACTGTACTTTTGGTTCTTGATCTTTTCTTGGATTGAAATAACAATCTTAAGAATTTAAAGTTTATGGACATGTCTAAATATTATCATCACAAATTTGTATACACTTAAAAAATGGTTGTTGTTCGCCAGAAAGTTTTTTATGTAACAGTTGTGCTTTGCAACTTACTAATATATAATTTTGCAGCTGGAAAAGGCAAGGTTGCATGGTTGTATTAGTGTCATTAATCCCTTGAACAGGCATTGTGAATTGGTATGAGCTATGGAATAAAAACCAAACCAGGGTATGATATTTGCAAAAACGCAGATTTTCTGCAGCAAAGTAATTAGAGTATATAATTTCATGCAGTTATAATTAATGACTTTGTGGGTGGTTGTTCTCTGTTTGGAGTGACTTTTTAGACTTGAAAGTTGAATGATTTCAAGGTCTGTTTAGCAGGGAACTAGAAACATCTTTGTGAAGTTCGTGGCCACAAGGTACAGTGTGATTGTCACCTTATGTCTGCATGGTTTAAGTTGTCCAAAGTCTTGTATTTCTTAAATATGGACAAAGTTTTTATCAGGGTTGCTTGCAGTGTGACCCCGCTACAGCACGCTCTGTTATAACACAAATTTGGATATTACATGGCCGTAGTGTGGCTACCGAAATTTTATATATCTGTTTTTTCTCTTATACGAGAAAAAAAACTTTCTTAAAAGTAGACAAAAACATAAAAATTGTATTATCAATTTGGGGAAGAGATTGCTCATGAATAATACAACATCGTGGCATGGCTCCTGAAATTTTATATATATTTTTCTTGTACACAAAATTTTTTTATAATTTTTTCTTCTTAAAAGTAGGGGAAAAAGTTTATCACATAGGGTTTTACCAAAATCGCAAACTGCGATTTCTTTTTTCCTTTTTGAAGGCAGAATATACCATCTGGTGGTTCTTTTTATTGGCAACATTGATGGCTGTTTAAACTTTTATATACAACCATTGGTTTGGAGTGGCGAAATTCAGAGGCCCATGAAAGGAAGCTGCAAACTGGATATAAAATGCACTGAAATTTATCTATTTTACATGAACAAATTCTTTGTCCATATTGACAAACCATCTTAAAAAGTGCATTATTGTATCATAATCTGCTTATGTTGACATCTAGCATGTATGTTGTCAGCTATCTGCTTTTTTTTGTTGTTGACGCCTCTGGTAGCAGAGATCAACCAAATGAGGCATTATCTCATAATCTGTCTTTCGTCGGATTTTTCAGCTGTTCACTAGTAATTAATATATTTGCATAGACTGACATTTGTATGTGGATGGTAAGTAAAAATCCTCTTCGTTCCACACAGAATTAAATCCTTCAGAACACTCCCATTTTCTGTAGTAATTCCAGTCATGAGACCAGAACACCAGTGTCTCTATTGGCTGTTGACCCTTTGTTAAATTTCTTACACATGGGTGGAAGGCAGCTTCACTCCCCTACCACAAATGTAAAAAAAATGAGAGAAAAAAACAACAAACATCTTACTTGTTGGTCTATTCAATAGGCAGGGAGGAAAAGTAACTAAAATTGACCAAATCCAAATGATGGCCACTTCCTTTTTTAAAATTGTATCCAGATAAAATAGTTTGCTGAAATTTCAAAGAAAACAGATTACCTTTAATGTACCAATTGTGATGAAAACGAACTAAGCAAATGGAGAAAAAAATCAGTCTCAGTCATGCAGTACAATTATTTGATGTTGCTGCCTCAATAAGAAACGGGCATTTGTTTGGTTCTCAAAAGCTGTCCTTTATCGGTGACTTCAATAATGCATGCACCCTTAAATTTTTATCTATTTCCAATGTGACTGGAACACATTTACTGTGCCATGAAAGTTTCCTTTTTGCAGGGAAAAAGTTTATGCTTACAAAGGCTACCAACGGTGGCTTAAAATGCAAACTAACTTTTGCTGACTTGGGACATACTGAAAAGTAAATGTGTTTCATGATTTGTTATGTGATTGTGCTATGTTTTTCCACTGAATTCAGACCTATATGACCTGTGACAAAATTATTGAATATTTTAAATGTGTGTGTGTGTGCATATTTTTGATGGAATTACTTGTGGATTCAGTGTATGTGATGAGATTCACGGGTGAGTACATGGTGTTGATACTCTTTTCATGCTATACATTAGACATGTATATATAAACATTATACACATATACATACCAGTCCATAGTTTCCCTAAATAAAGTAAAATATTATATATGCCTTCTCTGTTTTCACTACAGGTGTATTTCTCATTTAATATGCATCGATTTAAGATCTTAACTGTGCCAATGAAGCACATATTTTTACTGCCCACATTTATTACCTACACCCCACCCCTCCCCCTCAAATTTTTTAGGGTACATGCATTATTTTCTTCAGCAAACTGACCTTGCTGCATATAACACAGTTCAGTCTGTAATAAAGCCTGGTTCTATGGCTCCCAACTACTGTGTTATGGTGGGGTATATATATATATATATATATATATATATATATATATATATATATATATATATATATATACATACATACATACATACATACATACATATATATATATATATATATATATATATATATATATATATATATATATAATTAAATGCACGAGAGATGTTAAAACTTGGTGTGGAAAGATATTAAACATTACTTAACATTAACTGATTAACTGTATGTCAGTGTGGTCATATATGTGCATTTACTCAAATTATATATTTTTGTTCTAAAATTAAATACTAATATGATTTAATTGAAGTCTGTTTAATCAAGATTAATGGATACTCGGCATCTTAAACGTCAAAATTTTCCTGACAATTTTTTTTATTGCTATTGGCCTTTACAATGGTCACCAGGTACTGTATTGGGTCAAGGCAAGAGGATGTCAGATCTATCATAACAAATAACAGGGTTGTATAATTTTTTCAAAGACATGCATCTTTCATTGTCACATCACAGTGCATGACATTCAGTCGAGTTTGTACAGGATCATGCATTTAGGCTGACCTCATCCACATGTCCAAATACTTGAGGATGTTTCTCTAGCATGTATTCAAAGAAATATGGATGTATGAGGATCTAAAGAACGTGAGCAGTTGGCATTTAAAGGCATATGTAATCACATCATATAATATAAATAGTCTGTTTGGAATGCCTGTTTGTCGTGTTGTTGTTTTGGGTTTAACGCCATGATTTAGCACATGATAGGCTATAACAGTGGCCAGTATATCTGGTGGAGGAAGAACCTAGAAAATTCCTTGAAGAATCATTTATTTAGGACCAACTAGACACCATAGAAAAGATGGTCTGGTGAAAACCCCATGCTGATAAGACAATCATATCAGGAGTGGCAATAGCAAAATTTTCAATATGGCTGCTGTGACTGCCATACTTAGTGTCAGATCAGCACCTTTTTCATTCAGCATCCATACTGACTGAATCTGAACCCACATAGACAGAGGTGAAACGTCAGTGATCTGTAAAGATGAGTGCCACAGACCACTCTGCCACCAGGGTCCTCACACATGACTTTTACTGTAGAAAAGTTCACCAATACTGCTGTATTTCTTTCTTTTTTTTTTAGTCGAAAAATATTACTTTTTTCAGAGACTGAAAAATTATCTGCAAAAAAATATATTATTTTGGAGTACTGACAGTGTATGAAATAAAGGGTTCAGACCTAAACATTGTTTATGTAACACACGATGCTTGGCACTAACAGCACTGATGTTAAAAAGTAAACAATAGTGTTTTGTGTAATATTGCTTTCATCCAAATTACTATTTTTTAAAGTACTCACATATGTTATAAATTAATATGTGCTGATGTGTGTATGTGAGAGGGGTTAATGTTTAAATTTTTATATATATGCAGAGAGTGTATTTTTATAAAATATTTGTTGTTGTGGGCAAATTTACAAAGATGACACATGAAGTCAAATCAGCTTGTAACGTTACTTGTAATTTTAAATATTTGTTTCAGTGAATGTGTCTATGTACATACAAGAGAGAGAGAAGAGTTATATGGTGATTGTAATTATTATTGTTCATTTACCTGACCGTTGTGTTATTCCTTATGTAAAACACTATAAGGTCACTATTATGTTCCATTGTATTTAAAATCTGAATAAATAAATTGTTTGTATTGTAATTATGAGATCCATTGTCAGTAGGCCACATGGCTATGTAGATATATTATACATGCTAATTAAATACACTTTTACCTTTAGCTTGATCTTTTCCAGCAAATAATGGATTAAAGACCAGATATGCCTGAACAGCTCAAATTAGTGAGGCTTTATGTAGGGAAATGAGGCTACCCATGGGGTATTGATAATGTGTTTGACATGTCTATTAGCTCTAGGGAAATGAGGCTACCCATGGGGTGTTGATAATGTATTTGACATGGCTCTAGGACAGTATTAATGTACTGATACTTGTGCTAAAGCTATCTGAAGAAGAAAAAAAGTCAAATGAATTTAATATGACTATATTTTTATTATTCTTTGTTGTAAAACTAAAATGGCAATATTTTAGATCACTTTGGCAGACATGAATCTTCACAGTAGAACAATTTTGTATGAAAAATAAGATTTGACACAAAATACAGCTTTGTAATATGATGCACTTTATTATTATTTTTATAGCTTGATGGTGTACAAAAAATTAATGCATACAAAAAATAAAATGAAATATCTATACTCACTTAAAGTCACATCCATCTGTAAACTGCACAGACCCAGATCTGCTGTTGCATAACTTGTCAGCAGCTCTGGTCTCAGCAGTTTATTAGGACTAGTCAGTAGAACAAACAACACGGGCTCTGTCTGCGACTGCATTATGTTATTATAGATCTGGATGTATAAGAGAGTATAAACAGCAAGCCTTATTTGGCAGAGGCTGGATGATATGGTGATCTCTTATGGATACATATAAACAGCTAGAATGTCTCATATAGGGTGTTAGGAGATATCCGAAAATGGCATGAAGGTAACTTGGGAAGATGAAGGTAGGGGAAATATATTTCCCTTAATGATTTTAGTTGATTGTTGATGGGCATGTTTTCCTGTTTTTGTGGGAACATTAATAAGGAGAGCTTATGCAACACAAGTTTGTTACTGCTACTCCTACTAAAATACTTGTAGGATTGCTTGAAACTTTATCCACACATTTATCGCAAGGTCTAGTTTGTTCTATATGAAACTGGTGATGCTCATGCATTTAGTATGGTCATCACAGCAGCCATCTTGAAAATCTTGTTATACATTCTCCTGAACAGAAAGTCGAATCTGCATGAGCTTTTAACTCAAAGACTTGTTATGATGTCTGTATGATTGATGTTAAGTATGGCAGTCACAGCTGGCATGTTGAAAATTTTTGGGGTTTTATACTCAATATCAGCATGTGGTTTTTATTGGGCAATTCTTTACGGTGTCTAGTTAGTCCTGAATAATAAATGTGATGATCTGACCACAGCAGTGGCCTCATGAAAATCTTGTCACTGCTTCTAGATTGAAAAGTCATACTAACATTAGGTTTTTACCAGAAGACTTCTTATGATATCTAGTTCATATTTAATGAAAATGGTAGTAATCTGACATCCAGTATGGCTGCCACAATGGCAGGCATTGTGAAACTCTTGTTATAGCTGCTCCTCCTGAATGGAAAGTCATATTGACCAGAAGACTGATTATTTAGTGTATTTTGTTTTCTTGAGCACTGATTCTCCTTTTAGTTTCTTTTCAGGTGAAGTGTAGGCATAGTGTCATCTAACTGGAGACCATGGCCACTCGCCTTTGCAGAAACATCAGCAGTCTTTGCACTAAAAACAGACACAGATTTCTGTGTCCTATTCACAATGTCCTTGTTCAGCCAGCAGCATCCAGTGTTACAGTGTATGAAATTGACAGAAAGAGTGGTTATGACCCAAAGAGACAGAAACAACCTATTCCTACCATGATAAAGAAAGGAATTAAAATGATTTACACAGAAAGCCTGCGCTTTAAGCAGGAAGTGATTGAGAAATTTAGCTGTGATGGTTATTACATTAGTCATCATGGGGACTATGAATATTTTTGGAAGTTCAATGGTAAAGCAAGTCTAGACCCGTGGATTGTGACAGCAGACCAAGACCACAGTGAAGGGAGTAGCTCATGTAATCTCACTGTCAGTAAGAACAATAAAGCTCTTTTTCATGGATACCTGTCTACAGATGTCCCCAAGGATGGTATCATCAAAAGAGCTGGTTATGTGAACCTCAGATCACCATTCAATACGGTATGTTGAACATCATGACAGGAGTGACTACTAATTATGATTGTATTTTATGCCATTTAGTTAGAGATATCCCAACAGAAAAGTGTACATTGGAACCTGCCTTAATGACACTTCTGTGTAAATGACACATTTTGTTCTTAAAGTTTCTTGAATATTTCGGGTGTATGTAAAGGACAACAGTCCAAAAGGGATCAGAATTATATGGTCCCTTGAGTGTCCATTTCTGTGCAGCTTTTTTTGTATTTGATAATTTTTGTAAGAGTTGGGTAGAAATGAAATTTCACATCAATTTTAGTCACAATAAAAGACCTCAAATCAACTTCTTAGAAATATATGTACCAAAAATTGTGCACATAGGAAATGCTATTTATATATATAAAATACATGATTTGATGTGATCAATAAACTTGTTCAGAATCAGATCATGTTATCTGCTAAGCTTTTTTCATTCACTTAAGTTATGTTTAAACTGTATACAGTTGGAATATTTAGTCTGCTTTATTCTTAAGTCACCCTTAGACAAGTGACTGAATAATTTTTAGAGTATGGCTAAAATGTTTAGCTCACCTGGATGTTATTATGACCATGCATATGTCATGTATCATCCATGCATGTCATGTATTGTCCATGCATCTGCCATATATCATCCATTCATCTGCTATGTATCATCCATGGTCCACAGGTGGTTGTTACCACTTTGCAGGGCATAATTCTGCTGTGTATTTGATATATTTTTGGAACGTAGGCTAATATTGTGAAGATCTTGGACAAGTTCCCTATTAGGTGAGATCCATGCATTAATAAGGTTGTTATTGTTATAGGGTTTAACGCCATTTTTCAGCACAAGATAGGCCATATATGGCGGCCAGTATAACTGGTGGAGGAAGAACCCTGCAAAACCCAGGAAAGAACCACCGACCCACGAGAAGCTACTGGCAGGCTTTCCCACGTACCCACGCTAGCCGAGCCTTGGACTCGAACATACGCAGACAGAGGTGGCATTAATAAGGCATATTGTGTGAGATCCATGCATATTAAGAAGGCATACTGGGTGAGATCCATGCATATTAATAAGGCATATCGGGTGAGATCCATGCATATTAAGAAGGCATACTGGGTGAGATCCATGCATATTAATAATGCATATTGGGTGAGATCCATGTATATTATTAAAGCATATTGGATGAAATCCATGCATATTAATAAGGCATATTGGGTGAGACCATGCATATTAATAAGGCATATTGGGTGAGATCCATGCATATTAATAAGACAGTCTTGAACTAGTTTGGCTGAGCTTGTAACCTCTCGGGGGGCCATATTACTGCTCTGATTTTGATTAAACTTGGCATGTATGCTTATGTCATCAAACACTTGGACAGTGTCAGTATTGTTGTGTATTAAGGAAGTGATTGTATTAAGGAAGTGATCTTAATCTGATTGAAGAGCTTGTTACCAAAGGTCATTTTTCTGACCTGATTTTGATCACACTTGGAGTGTTTGCTTATAACATCAAGATCTTGGTTGAGTTCCATAATGAGTCAGATCTACAAATAGAAAACGTGATCTTGCATCTGATTGTCTGTGCTTTTTACTACCTTGTTTCTGTTTCAGTTGGGGGGCCTGAGTGGTCTAAAGCACTCTCCGTTATGGATCACTGCCATCTCACCTCTGTCTGCATGGGTTCAAGTCTCAGATTCGACTAATGTGGGCATGTGAGAAAGCTTGCCAGTAGCTTCTCGTGTGTCGTTGGTTCTTTCTGGGGGTTTTCCGGGTTCTTCCTCCACCATTAATACTGGCCGCCATGTATAGCCTATCGTGTGCTGAAAAATGGCGTTAAACCCTACTACAACAACAACAACAACTGTTTCAGTTGTGATCAAGTTCTTAGATGAGTTAGGATATGAGCAGCATATTAATGAGGTGATCTTGCCTCTGGTTGGCTTAGCTTGCTACTTTTTTATGGAGGCCATATTTCTGATCTGAGTTAAATCAAAGTTGTCATGTGTTCAAGCTTTTCGATGAGTTTGATAATGAGCAAGATCCATTCATACAATGAAACTGTCTTGCATTGGATTGACTTAGAATGTGACCTGAGAATATTTGCAAGCCAGTTTTAATGAAACTTGGTAAATAGGCTTGTATTAAGATCCTGTAGGATTGCAGTTATTTAAAAAAACACATATTACTGTAATGAGGTAATCTTTTCATCACTGGCGATTTTGGTACCGATCCAGTTTGAGCTATCTTATTAAAGAGGCTTCTATGTTCAAGATTTTGAATGGGTGTAGTTATGAGTAAGATCAATGCATTTTAACGATTTGGGTTTTTTTCTCTTTCTGGTTGGCTGCACTTCTTACCATGTATATGAGAAAGCTTTTGAATAACTTCCTGTAGGTCATTGGTTCTTCCTCGGGTTTTACTGGGTTCTTCCTCTACCAAATATCCAGGCAGCCAAGTATTGTATTAAACCGAGAAAGAAACAAAACTAAACCTAAATGAAAATGGTGCTGTTCAGACATCCAGTATGGCCACCACATAGCTATATTAAAAATCATGTATCTCCTTCTCCTAATTGAACGGTCATATCAACATTATGATTTCACTAAAAGACTTTTCATGTTACATGGTAGATGCTAAATGAAAATGGTGCCTATCAGAATCAAATATGGCAGCTATAATGTTATTTGTTACTGAAGAATACCTCCAATAGGCGATCTATACTATATCTACAAGATATCAGATCAGTTGTGAAGAGGAACAAGGCTGCCCTTAGAGTATTTTTCTGTTAGAACTGAAACCCAAGTGAAGGCATAACATAAAGCAGCTATTGGTGGTATTATGTTGTTGTTGTTGTTGTAGGGTTTAATGCTATTTTTCAGCACATGATAGGCTATTCATGGCAGCCAGTATTAATGGTGGAGGAAGAACCTGGCAAAAAGCCCGGAAAGAACCACTGACCCATGAGAAGCTACTGGCAAGCTTTCTCATATATCCACATTGATTGGTGGTATATCATTTCTAATCCAACTTGGAATGTTTGATTACTTTTACTGCCAAGAACATTTGAGAGATTGAAAGCTTAATAGATTAAGGCTAACACTATAGCAACCATCTTGACAAGCATCTTGTTTTTCCTTTTCATAAACTGAAAGGCATCTCAATATGTGGTTTTAATCAGAGGACTCTTTATGATGTCTATTTGGTCGTAAATAAAAATGGTGTGGATCTGACCTAAAAGATATCAGCCACCTTACAGACCTTGCTGTCACTATTCATAATAGGTCATAAATGCAAATGATGACAATCGTGTCTCAAATAGGGCTGCCACAATAGCCATCTTGAAAATCTTTGTTGTTATTCTTTGTAAATGGATAGTCATACTGTCATGGGTTTTACCAAAATTCTTCTAATGATGTGCAGATCTTACATCCAGTATGAGGTCAGCAAAATAATTTGGATAGAAAATCAGTCACAAAACAATCACACATAAAAACTGAACAAATTGATTACATTACAGAAACTCACTCTACTTGTTATGTGTGTCATGAAAGTACATTGATCTGTACATTGATAAAATATCATCCATGTGACAGAAAAGACAAAGGAAAAAAGAGATTTCCAAATTTTGGTCTGTGTTTACCGTGAAAGGGAGAGAATTTTCATCGAACTGATTTTTAGCATTTAACCTTTTCCATCAACTAAAGTATGCACATCAGATCAGTCCTTTCACACAAACTTTTTGCCATTTATACTCTTATATAAATAACACAAGCATTTCTAGTAACATTTTTATATCACTGCTGGATCTTAACACTTCGGAGATTATATATTGTTAGGAATATTGGATTCAGGTTTCCTCTAGATTCTGCCCGAAATTTCCTTGCTACTATTATTACACAGTTAAGATTATGATTACTCATGAACAATAAAATAGTTACTATATAAGTAGTTCACTCCATTGCATGAAAACTTTTGTACGATTTAGGATTCAGGGAACATTATTTTGACCTAATCTAAACAAATCATCTGCTAACGGAAACATATTAATTTCTGCTATAAAGTTGGCAAATACTATTGTCACATGTAACTTGATCCATGTCTGATAGAGATTCCACAAACATGAATTTCATTGACAGCATATTTGTTGTTGTGATTAATGTGCATGATGTCATTTTTGCCACTGTAATAGACTTTAAAATCAGCTTTTTATGAGACAGGGATTCTGCATGGTGCATGATGTCATTTTTGCCACTGTAATAGACTTTAAAATCAGCTTTTTACAAGATGGGGATTTTGCATGGTGCATGATGTCATTTTTGCCACTGTAATAGACTTTAAAATCAGCTTTTTACAAGATGGGGATTTTGCATGGTGCATGATGTCATTTTTGCCACTGTAATAGACTTTAAAAGCAGCATTTTACGAGATGGGGATTTTGCATGGTGCATGATGTCATTCTTGCCACTGTAATAGACTTTAAAATCAGCATTTTACGAGATGGGGATTCTGCATGGTGCGTGATGTCATTCTTGCCACTGTAATAGACTTTAAAATCAGCTCTTTACAAGATGGGGATTTTGCATGGTGCATGATGTCATTTTTGCCACTGTAATAGACTTTAAAATCAGCTTTTTACAAGATGGGGATTTTGCATGGTGCATGATGTCATTTTTGCCACTGTAATAGACTTTAAAAGAAGCATTTTACGAGATGGGGATTTTGCATGGTGCATGATGTCATTCTTGCCACTGTAATAGACTTTAAAATCAGCATTTTACGAGATGGGGATTCTGCATGGTGCGTGATGTCATTCTTGCCACTGTAATAGACTTTAAAATCAGCATTTTGAGATGGGGATTTTGCATGGTGCATGATGTCATTTTTGCCACTGTAATAGACTTTAAAATCAGCATTTTTCGAGATGGGGATTTTGCATGGTGCATGATGTCATTCTTGCCACTGTAATAGACTTTAAAATCAGCTTTACAGGAAAAGCAGAATGCACATTCATGGCTCTTAAAACTTTATTGTGATCACTGAAATTCCCGTTTTCAGCCACCATTGAATTCTCTGTGATATTTTGGCTGCTTGGAGTTTGATGTTTTGGCATTGGCACGCTGAAACATCTAACAAACTTTAAAAATTGAAGTCAAACTGACCCAGGTTTACACCACTTGAGTAATTTAACATCTATAATCCTGTCCAAACTCGAATTTTCATGCATTCCATATCAAGGACACATGTCTAAATACAGAAAATCAGCACACTACCCAGTACAAAAATCTCTCTCTCTCTGCATCATTTAACTAGATTATTGAATCTTGTGTGTATGCATTAAAATAATAATAATAATAATAATTTATTTAAGAAAGGTAGTTCAATTAGAATACAGACGTATCTAGTCTCTGTTGAGGCCCTCGTCTTTTCAAAATCTACATGCATCTTTCTTACTAACATGTGGGATAAAAAGTGAAGTCAAAACATTTTACAATTGATATAACAGTACATTACTCTGAACATAAACTGTCATTTTGAAACAAAAGACAGGTTAGCATGCACAAAGACAAAACAGTTGCATTAGAAACAGTAATTTTACAAAAAAGATAATGACATGTAGAAGTCAATCAGTATTTGAGATAATTTTATTTAAAACTTTAAACTGAAGTGCTCCAAAATATTTCATCAAAAATTGTTCATTGTTGGGTTTTTCAGATTTCAAGTGTCCATATGAGGTCAAGTGTAAAGGACTGTAATTGTTATCATTTCTCATAAATATTCAGGCATATTTGTGTGTGAATTTTATTTATTTTATCCAGCAAGTATTAATGTAATCCCTCTCTCTCACATTTGACTGGATTATTTAATTTTATCTTCAATCAGTGTTTGTGTGTGTGGTTTGTATTCATTCATTTTACTAGTCCCTCCCTCTCTCTCTACTTTGAATGGATTATTTAATTTTGTGATTGTCTGTGAGTAAATTCCATCATCTGCCTATATTGTTTATATATGTGATTTTTACTGACTTCATTTAGAATGAACTTTCTGAAACACAGTTGTTAGCATTCACTCATTAATACAGTTACTTTGCACTTTATTATGATCTGAATCTAACCACTTTTCTAATTAATTATTACTTCATAAGATGAAAATGGTGTGAAATTTGATAAGTCTATGTTGATTGTCAGGTATCTTATAAATTCATATTGTACATGTGTTGGTTATTACAGCATTTCTTCACTACATTAACTGTGAATGTTAATCCATCATTGGAACTTATTGATGTGTGAAAATAAACATATGAAAATACTCAATACTTTGCTGAAATTAGTGTCAGAATTTCATTACTGATCTTAAATTAATGTCTGAATGCTAATTACCAACCGCTCCAGTGGCCTAGTGGTTAGAGTGTCCGCCTCGGAAGTGGCAGTTCGTGGGTTTGATCCTTGGCCGAGTCATACCAAAGACTTACAGAAATGGTACTAACAGCTGCCTCGCTAGGCGCTCATCATTATTGTTGTTGTTGTTGTTGTGGGGTTTAACGCCATTTTTCAGCACGCGATAGGCTATACATGGCGGCCAGTATTAATGGTGGAGGAAGAACCTGGGAAAACGCCGGAAAGAACCACCGACCCACGAGAAGCTACTGCGCTCATCATTAAGAAGTTAGTGTTAGGACTGGTCAGCCTGGTGTCAGGATAATGTGACTGGGTAGGACATCATACTACATGTCTGCGGCATGATGCCCTAGTGCTAGACATCAATATAAACTGCCACACTGCAGACATCATAGCAATATGACTGAAAAATTGTTAAAGTTACATTAAAAATCCTAATCACACACACACACACACACACTCATTACTCACCTGAAATTAGTCTGAAATTACTCACTGCTCAGCTGAAATTAGTGTGAAAATGTGAAAATACTCTTTACTCAGCTGAAATTAGTGTGAAAATGGGAAAATACTCTTTATTCAGCTGAAATTAGTGTGGAAATGTGAAAATACTCTTTACTCAGCTGAAAATAGTGTGAAAAATGTGAAAATACTCTTTACTCAGCTGAAATTAGTGTGAAAATGGGAAAATACTGATTACTCAGCTGAAATTAGTGTGAAAATACGCATTACTCAGCTGAAATTAGTGTCTAAATATTTAGATTTGTATTGTAATACTCATGATTTTTAATATTATATTCAGTCAAGGTGTATGAAACAAACTATCTCTGCCATGCTGACCATTTTGCCAGCTTGTATGCATCTTGATATGTATGCATAGCATACATCCTACAGATAATCACCGCAGCTTGTTTTCATGCTGTATCTTGTCTGTCTGAACAAGATGGGTCCTCACTAAGATACTCTATTTTTCTTGACTTTAGTGTACATTTTTGTCTGTCTGGACAGAATGGGTCCTCACTTGGAGATACATTTTTCTTGACTTTAGTGTACATTTTTGTCTGTCTGAACAGAGTGGGTCCTCACATGGAGATACCTTTTCCTTGACTTTAGTGTATGTTTTTGTCTGTCTGAACAGAACAGGTCCTTGACTTTAGTGTAAATTTTTTATAAAATATTTATGATTATTCATCATTTATACAACAACAAAATCATCTAATGTCATTGTCTCAGTCTTATACTTATGGTAGTTAATGCAGATTTAAAGGACGTGGATAAAGGTACAGAGAGATACTGATCAAAAAATTGACATGACCTTCACAAAACAGATTTAGGACTTGACTTATAATCAAGTGTATATGGTACTTATAATCAAGTGTATATTGTACTTATAATCAAGTGTATATGGTACATACTTATAATCAAGTGTATATGGTACATACTTATAATCAAGTGTATATGGTACATACTTATAATCAAGTGTATATGGTACTTATAATCAAGTGTATATTGTACTTATAATCAAGTGTACATGGTACTTATAATCAAGTGTATATGGTACTTATAATCAAGTGTATATTGTACTTATAATCAAGTGTATATGGTACTTATAATCAAGTGTATATTGTCTTATAATCAAGTGTATATTGTACTTATAATCAAGTGTACATGGTACTTATAATCAAGTATATATGGTACTTATAATCAAATGTATGTGGTACATACTTATAATCAAGAGTATATGGTACTTATTTTGAATATTTTTTTTCTTTTTTTACAGAAGTCGTTCCACAGGATAGTGAGCTATGATTGGAGCAGGTACACACACTTGTACCTGAAGGTGCGTGGAGATGGACGGACATACATGGTGACACTAGCCATGAATCACTATTTTGACCTCTTGTGGAATGACCAGTACCAATTTCCACTACACACCAGGGGAGGGCCTTACTGGCAAATAACCAAAGTAAGGAAACCTAAAGAAAAATATCTCAGAAGTAATTATTGAGAATGATGTTGCATTGAATAGGGCTTTTGTCCCCTGAATTTTTTTTTTTAATATGCCTTTTGGCCCCTTTTAAATTGATAGGTTTTTTCCCACTAAGATCCAAATCAAATTTCATGTACATGTCATTTTTTAGACATGGTTTATTAATTGAGGATTACAAAATAAATTTCACCAAGATTTTGAATTGATGTTAAAAGGAAATTGAAACTTGTCCCCATGAATACATCAATATCTTGAATACCTTTTCATTAAGGATAATGTGAATGGATCTCTTTCCTCAATGTATATACCTATTTGATCTCCCTGTGAAGTACACATATCCACAAAATTAAAAATTATTTGCTAACTTGTCTATTGTCTGCAATTTTTGCTACTCTTTCTAAATGGATGATTATATCGGCATGGTCTTTTTTAATAAAAGATCTTAGAACATTTAGAAGATCCTAAATAAAAATGATGCCCATCTAACATGCAGCATGGCTGCTATGGCAACCCTCTTGAAAATCTTATTATATTACTCCTGAATGGTCTTTTAATAAATTTGAAGATTAGATTCATGAACACTGGTGAGGTTCCAGATTGTCTAACAGGAAATCCTCCCAGGAGTACCATACTACTATCATGTTACACCACAACTCCCTCAATAACTCGCGCCCTAATAACTCGTGAACCCACTTGTAACGCAGGGTCAGGCATGGATCCCATTTTTGTGACCAAAAAATACCAAACATCTGATCCCTATTTGTTGAACTTGAAGAAAACTGTAATCAAAATTGGTAACGGAAACTTTGATATATTGCTCGTTTTATCATCCAAAACAGTTGTTGTTGTTGGGTTTAACACCATTTTTCAGCACACAATAGGCTATGCATGGCAGCCAGTATTAATGGTGGAGGAAGAACCCGGGAAGAACCACCTACCCACAAGAAATTACTGCCAAGCTTTCTCACATACCCACATTGGCCGATACCTAGACTCAAACCCACGCAGACAGAGGTGAGATGGCAGTGATCCATAATGAAGAGCGCTTTAGACCACTCAGCCACTCGAGGCCCCTCGAAAACGGTAGATGGGACCTAGAAATTGTAATCAACATTAGGAAATATCAACTTTAAAAAAAAGTCATAATGTTTTTTTACATTTTCTTTCCAAACACTATAATTAACGCTATTCGAGGAAATTTTTATAAATGAAAATGTCACTTACACCTATTGGAGGCAGTACTTATAAAAAAAAAACAATTAAATAATTTTTTTATAAGTTGAAATTTGTGTACTAGTTTTGTTTTTTTTAGTTCGTTTTAAATGTAATAATCATAAATGCAATGTGTCCTCTTGTAATTAATTGTAAAATGTGTCAATCTACCGTAACAACTATGTTCACGAGCGTTTCACTGAGAACCTAATTAAGTGCTGACCGTGTTTTCATATCAGACTAGCAGAAGCATCTGTTGTATTATTGCACTAAATAAAAAGCAGGCCTCCTTTTCTATTATCATGTTAAATTACATCTTTTGAATCAAATAAAGGAGGTGGAATAAATAAAAAATTTAAAAGGCATACAAATCCTACATGCTTAAGAACCAGCGGTCCCGGTCGTATGTTGTGTAACTCATTTCAGTTCATTAATTGAACACTTATAAATGTTATTGTGTATGTAATCTAATTAAACAAACTTAAATTAACCTACTCAATCATAGCTGATTAAACATAGCAAGGCAACCTAGCAAAATGAGTACTTCCTAAAATAAAAGCTTTGTTTCACAGATACGGACCTTTGTGGGTAAAACGAGTTTCAGAGAATTCCAGAATTGGCGGTTAGAGATATCCTCAAGGATGAGAAGTTTCAAAAGTTACTTGCAGTGAAATCACAGCTTCGATATTTTACTAATTGAGCAAATCAAAAGATGAGTTTCAACATACACAATTGTCTCACGAAATGTAGCGGTTTTTTTTGTTGTTGATGAAAAGGAATCTTGATAGTCTAGTTCCATACTTTGTAAACTCCTTGTTTTGCAAAATATGCTTATGGAGGCACTCACCAGTTATTAGGCACTTTTGAGAGAGTGCATTTGTAAGGTGATGTCATTTGTATTTAAAACATGCACAATTGAGAGAATGTTGGCATACCTCTATGCTACATTAATATAATGTGGATGATATTTTTTTGGATATTGTACTTTTGGAAATTGTACATGATCTAAGCACACTGCTAACTAAAATGACTGTTCCCTTGTACAAAAAAAATCAGCCTGAATTAGTCTAAAGTACACTATCTGTAGTAGCTATTAAAATAGGGAAAATTAATTTTGCCAGACTAGACAGTCCAGCTTCTGAAAGTGCAATTAATGAATTACCAAATATATAAAATGTAAAAAAAAGTTATCTGCTCTTTTTTTATACAATTTACCTCTGAGGTTCAGGAAGTGAAAATGACAAAGCAGAGCTAGCATTTTTTTTAAAGGTACACATCTGGAGTAAGGCCAAGCTGTATACTCTATAATCCATATTACACCCATCAATCACACACCAAAATAAAGGGAATTAAAGGGTCTTTGAACTATACCTAAGATCTACAAGGTCTTTTTTAAATAGCCAGTATAACCAGTGAGGAAAGCCAGGGAAATTCTTTTTCTTTTAAAAGTCTAACCCTCCTTATGCAAAATACAAAACAGTTACTGTAGAGCGCCACCTATACAACACTCATGGAACTAGACTAGTCAACAACACAAAAAGCCGTGACGTAATACACTGATGTATTCACCTATGCATGTTGGTTGTTGAAATCAGTTTTGGAATCATATTATCGATCATTCAGAATGTTGGACATTTTGAAAATAAATGTAATTTACACATAATAATGAACAACTTTATGAGAAAAAGTGCTTTACTGACAATTATTCTCAACACGATTATAAAACAAAGATCAAATCATTAAACAGCCCAGCCCCCCCCCCCCCATTCCACAGTTCTTTGGATGTCTAGCGGATTTTTGGAGGTCCCTTGGTAGCTCGTGTCCTCGCTTACAATGCAGTCTGTTTTTGGACCCTGTTGTGCACAACTTGTCGAGGGAGAGGTGTACTAATGAACAATAACACCATAATTCATTGGAATTGTTGAGCTATACAGGCAAATATTGATTAAATAAGTCTTTGTTTTGGAAAGAACATAAATCTATAGCATTATATATTCAGGAAACATTCCGAACAGATAACAGTAAGATTGGTGTTAACATTGTAAAGCATGACAAGCACTTTCAGCAAATGTTGAGAGGGTCACCAATGGAGTTCCCCTCAATAGTAAAACTCCCCACGGCCAAATTTCACTCTGAAATTTAACTACATACCACCACACACCTCAGTAAACCAGAATAAACTTGCCAACCTAATAGAATAACTGCTTATACTGTTTATACTGTTGGGTAGCTTGCATGGAACAGTTAAGGATATCAAGAGAGAATGCATGGAACAGTTAGGGATATCAAGAGAGAATGCATGGAACAGTTAGGGATATCAAGAGAGGATGCATTGAATAAATTAGGGATATCAAGAGAGAATGCATGGAACAATTATGGATATCTAGCAAGAATACATGGAACAAATTAGGGATATCAAGAGAGACTGCATGGAACAAATAGGGATATCAAGAGAGACTGTATGGAACAATTAGGGATATCAAGAGAGAATGCATGGAGATCCTACAACTCCAGACTGAAATCTTATTCATCCATCAATAAAACATGAAGCACAAAAAAGTAGCTGCAAGGGTAATAGCAGCTGTGTAGAACACTTGAAAAAACTCTGGAGGAATTGAAATCTCTGAACCTAAGATCTTTGAAATGTTGAGGAACATAACAAACCATTTACTCACAGTAAATGAAATGCTTCTAAGAACCCAATGTAGGATCAGATAAACAAGTTACCAATTACATCCAATGGTTTACCTGATAAAGCACAGAACATCCCCTTGACTATTTTTTTAAATTATGGAATTTGATAGATCTTCCACCACAATCTGATTTGTCATTTTCTCTGACTAGCTAACATCACTATATGCTTTTAAAAATGTAAGATCATATCATCCTATAGTACTCCAAATGAAACACGTAAGGCTTCTCACAGAGGGGAAAATGAAACACGTAGTCAGGATGGTATAAGAGGGAATGAAAGGGACAATAAAGCTGTCCAAGCAGTTTTTTCTTCGCTGGTCTATTTCTGATTGAAACATACTCTGATTATACGACTATAAATTGTACATAAATAAACATCTCACGAACAGTTGGCAAATGAATTAAAATGCAGGAACTGCTAATAAGCTCCACAACCTCAAACCTATGCTTAGTGGATGGCAGCCCACATACAGACAGACTCAAGCACTGAGATGGAGTTGTACTATATAAGTAACACAGACAGATCCAAGCACTTAGATGTAAGTAATACATACAGATCCCTGGACCAAGATGGAGTTGTTCTGTGTAACTTTCACATAGGAAACACTTATCAGATTTCATCTTCCTTTTTGAAGAGTGAACATCAGTCAATGTGTTGCATACCAATCACAAAGAGACAGATCCTGATAAGTTATATTGATTTTTAACAATTGAGACAGAAAAAATATATTGATGTCAATTTCCTACAGAACATTGCCAAGAAGATTCTGAATTACTTTGGAGATTTATATAAAAAAAAGTATGCATATTTACCATTTAAACATAAAGTTTTATTTATTAAATACTTTAGTATACCTCATTGCATATTATACTTTTACATTTTATATTTAGTGTGTCTGTTCATTTGTTACCAGTTTTGTTTGTGCATGTTTGTTTCAATTCTTCATGATCAACAATTACCAAACTTTGTGGAATCCAGTTCATTTTGGTTCATAAAGTCATGGTCACTGTAGATGAGACAGAAAAAAATTATTTCCATAAATGCTGGGCCAAACTTTGTGGATGGCTTTTACTTAACAATAAGGAAAAATCCTATTGGTTTTGTGGTCAAAAGGTCAAGGTGACTGACCAAAAGAGGATAAACATTTTCTGCACAATATTGATTCTGTGTCACAGATTTGGACAAAACTTTATGTACTTCAGTCTTCGTTGTGTTGATTTTAAGGCCGAAACTTGTGCAAGCATCAGAGAACTTGTCAGCGTTGAATTGCATGTCAGCTTCAGAGCCAGTGTTGAGGGTGCGGTCACCAGCAAAAAATAAGTCTCTGATGATATATGTTATAACCTAAGTGTTCACTATCTGATACTGCTTCCCACGTCACCACCTCTGAAGGCATCAGTGAGAATGGCTAGGAACTCTAGACTGAAAAGTGTTGGAGTCAGTCCACAACCTTGCTCGACTCCATTCAAGAGAGGAAACGGCTCAGATGTCTCGCCATTGCCCCAGACTCCAGCTTCCATGCCATCATGGAATTGCTGCACCATGGTGATACATTTCTTTGAGCATCCATACATGGCCATGATCTTCCACAGGCTTTCCCTACTAACAGTGTTAAAGACCTTGGTTAGTTTGACATAGGTGGAGAAGAGGTCAGCATTCTGCTCCTGTCTCTTCTCTTGCAACTGCCTAGCAGTGAACACATGTTGATGGTTCCATGCTCCCTCCAGAATCCACATTTTGGTCAGAGTCTTTGGTCAAAGTGTAATATGAGAAGGGTGAGGAGAATTCTGGTAAGGCTCTTGCCTGCAATGGAGAGCAAAGAAACGCCTTGATGTTTGTCACAGGCCTGATGATTTCCTTTGCACATATACAGGTGTATAACAGTAGTGTCCTTGAAGTCCTGTGGAATCATTTATTTTTGCCACATGTGCTGAAACAACTGATGGCACTTATGAGTCTGAGCCAGCAGCCTTGCTGCCAGAGAGGAGATGTATTGCTTTCTGGGTCTCTGACAGGGTTTATGTGTCATCCAGTGTTTCACTGACTGGCACTTGGGGCAGACGATCAATGGCTTAATCACTGATGGATGTTGGGCAGTTCAGGATGTAGTTGAAGTGCTCAGCCTACCTTTTGAGGATCTTATCTTTGTCAGTAATTAGTGTGTTCCCATCCACACTGAGGAGAGGGGATGGTCATAAAGATCATATCATGCTTGTCAGCATAGCTTTTGATCTCATCTGCTTTGCTACTCAGCCAAGAGTCCAGCATTAGCCAGAGTTTCTGTTAAACAGTCCTTTGGAGGTTATTGAAGGCATCTTTCTTTGAGATGGACTTTGGATCATTTATGTTCGTTTTTTGGAGGCGATGAATTTCAGCCAACAATTGCTTGATGTCATTGCAATTCTCATCAAGCCAGTCCTTGTGCTTTCTGGATGATGGCTCTATGATCTATATAGTGGTGTTGTAGACACCCAGGCTGCCTCCACATTCTGGGTGTCCAGAGGGTTGGATTGAAGACAGTTTTCTAGAGTGCTGACAGTTTTATGGGAGTTAGAGTTCTTCAGCCTGGTTATGTTCAGCCATTTTGGAATCTTCTTGCCATGCAGGCGTCTCTTAGGTTAGATACGGATGTTTAGCTTGGAGACTACAAGACAGTGATCAGTCCAACATTCTGCACCACAGATGGAATTGGTCACATGTACATACAGCCTATCAGATAGTGATATGCCATTGCTTTGATCAGGGATGCATCTGTGTCATTCTATTGCATGTAGGGGGCAGGAGACAGTGTTGGTGATGAGCAGTTCATGCTCTGTGCAGGTCCAAAACAATAGAAGACCATTGCTGTTGCAGTAGCTGATGCCATACTTTCCAATGACCCCTTTCCAAGAGATGTTTTCAGAGCCAACACTTGCATTGAGGTCTCCAAGGTTGATGAGCTTGTTAGATTTGGGAACAGAGGTTGTGATAGAATGGAATTCATAATAAATTTTGTACTTCTTCCTGATTAGTCATGGTTGGATCATAGGTACAGACAATCTTGACATGCTTTCTTCCATTCAGCATGGGGAGTTTCATGGCCATGAACCTGTTATTCACACCTTTTGGAAGTCCAGCTAGCTTGCAAACAAACACTGACTTCACTGCAGAGCCAACTCTAGCCTCACATTGCTCCTCACTTCCTCTTCTGCTTCAAAACAATTGTAACCAGCGCCCCTTTCACAAAGTTCAGTCTCTCCTCAAATCAGGGCAGTTCTCCTCTGAGGTCTGTCAGCATAATTTCTGTTAAAAAATAATGCCATTCGTCATATTCTTTGTAGTGTTTCCACCACTGATGTAGGGCACCTGCCAGCCACAGTTAGCTGGCTAAGGAAAGATGGAGTAGGCAATTTTTAGGGTACCTTTTTTAGCCCCTTCCTCATGCCATGGAGGTGAGTAGTGTGCAGCCTAAAATGAAAAGGGCTGCTCAGTCACTCACGAGGCTGCTGAACTCCACTGCTGCTCTGTGTCAGTGAAGAATGACCATGTGGCCTGAGCTGCCTCTGTGCGAATCTGTGGCTACAACTGTCAGTGTACCCATACCTGCCACTTCGTCACTCTTCTGTCTCCACTGGATTTTGGGGATAATGACTTTAAACCAAATCATTGTGCAAGTCAATAAGAAAATAATGCTTTCTACATAGCACATTTAGCTCATAATCAAATATGACTAAAGGTCAAGGTCACTGAGACCAGTTTTCAGTAATCTGCAGAGTCAACAATACCCTATTAGTGTCTCCATAGAGGGGTAATTTGAACACTGGGCAGATGTGAAATGTTCTTTTAACAGCTCTGTAGTTTCCTATAAACCACTTCTTTTGAAAGATTGAGGTTAATAACCCCAGTATCATACAACCATCGAGAACTCAGATGAAGTTTTGTGAATTTTTTTAATATCAAAATAACAAGCTTGAGTTCAGTACAGATTATAAATTGCATTTTCATTCCTGCCAACCCAGATAAAAATATTACACAATTGAACAACATGTTACAGTTGACAGTCTATTCCAGTTAATCAGCATTTTAAGTTAAGTTATGATAGTTACACAAATACCTTTTGCAAACCATTTTTTTTGCATTTAGGTCAGGTGTTTTAATTGATAAAGGTGTCAGCTAATTTTTGTTTGTGGTGGTGGGTTCTTTTAAAGAAGATGAATCTTTATTTTTGAAAACAAAAATGTATACCCCCTCCTCCATGACAGTGTCATTATGTAACAGTCACTCTGGCATTTGACAGAAGGAAAGTTATAAACAAGAAAGGTGAATAAAATGAGATTTTGTTTGTAGATTGATATAGAAAATCCCAGATCTTAATCTTCCTTTCTATTTCATCAACTTAAAAAGCATACACAACTTTCAGTTTTGCAAACATTAGTATCAGTTTTGATTTGTGTTCATACAACACTGCTGACTGTAATAAAGAAGTTAAACTAAATGTAGAATAAACTTAACAGTTGTAATGCCAACAAAATATGTCATATTTCTTTTGCCTGCCTCAAATTTTTTGTGCTAAATTGAGTTTACACGGTATTGTCAAAAAAAGTTTTAAAATGTGTAAATACAACACAACTGTGAAATAGCTGTAATGGTCTGATAATGAAATTCAGATATGAGTACTATGTTTAGCCAATTTTATGGTTTCCTTTTATTGTGCTAACAAGCTTTAGTATATCCCACAAGATTGAGAACAAAAACATCCCTTTTGTATTGAAACTGGGTGTCAGACTGAGTAAAAATTAATTTTGGTATAAAAAATGGGGTCCAGGTTAAAATTTTGGGGGTCTCTGATGAACAAATGAGGGTAAACAGATACACTGAGGATTTTTTTTCCACTAAAGAAATTTAAATATCAGATATGGTCTAGTTTGGCTCAATAGGTTTTTTAGCTGTCCTGCTGACAGCAAATAGAAAGACAATACAAAATTAATATGTACATGGTATTTCATCTTTGTTACCATTTGGAATCATCTTTAACTTCTCTTTTTCAGATACCATTTTCCAAGTTCTTCCTAACCCATAAGGGCAGAATACAAGACAAACAGAGCCAAATTCCCCAGAACAACATAAGGTTCCTATCCATTACCCTGGGTGACAACATTGATGGGCCCTTCAGTCTGGAGATAGACTATATTGGCCTTGTACTGGATACAAACCATGATGAAGAATTTGCTTATGAGATGTATCAGGCAGAACCATCTCACATAGGATTTTAATTCACTGCATCACAGACTTTTAATGATTTTATTTATTCCTTAATAAATCAAGAAATCAATATACTACTTAATCACAGATAAATAAACATTATTTTATTGTTGAAAGATTGTGATAAAAAATTATTAAAGTTTAAAATGATGAAATTCTTACTTATGGTGAAGAAATGGCTCTCACTGTTGAATACCTGTATTAATATTGAATGGAGATGTATCTCAAAGTTCAAGATAAAAATTTTATGCAAATTTTTCTCTCAGGGTTTGGAACTAATTGTGTTTTTTTTAAATTTAAATTTGATGGAATATTTTGTGACCACTGCAAAACACAAAACTTGTTCTATGTGACTGAGTCTTAATTAAATTGTCAAAATGTTAATCGTGTTTTGATTGTGTAAAATGGTTTAGTGGCCATGACTAGTTGAGGGTTGAATGTGTAAAATGGTTTAGTGGCCATGACTAGTTGAGGGTTGAATGTGTAAAATGGTTTAGTGGTCATGACTAGTTGAGGGTTGAATGTGTAGAATGGTTTAGTGGCCATGCCTAGTTGAGGGTTGAATGTGTAGAATGGTTTAGTGGCCATGCCTAGTTGAGGGTTGAATGTGTAAAATGGTTTAGTGGCCATGACTAGTTGAGGGTTGAATGTGTAAAATGGTTTAGTGGTCAAGACTAGTTGAGGGTTGAATGTGTAAAATGGTTTAGTGGCCATGCCTAGTTGAGGGTTGAATGTGTAGAATGGTTTAGTGGCCATGCCTAGTTGAGGAGTGAATGTGTAAATTGGTTTGTTGGCCATGACTAGTTCAGGATGTTTTTTATTATATGACTATTTAAGAATGTGTTCTCGCAGTGATCAAGTAATATCATTTCAGACATACACTGAACATCTAGAGCTTTAACTGATAGGCTAGCATAGGTTATATTGATCAGATGTGACATCACCCAGAATGGACTGTGATTTTGTTGGCAACTTTGAACCAAATGATTAAACTGTTTTGCTTAATTTTAATGTATAACAAGATATGTTTATGCATATTTGGTCAAATTGTCAACATAAAATATGCAAATACTCTACTTATCTATGGTTCTGGTGAAAATTCGGAAACTAGAGAATGCTGAAAACTTGGAGTCATTGATATACTGTTTGCTGACATTTATTTGGTTCTGCTAAGCAATTAAGACATATACAATGAAGTAATTACCTTGCTATCATTTTTTTGGTTCTAATTGGTAATTAAGATGTATACAATTAAGCTAGCACTTTGCTGTCAAACATTGAAGTGGTTCTAATTAGTAATTAAGTTGCTTATAATGAAGCTAGCACCTTGCTGTCATTTATTTGATTATAATTGGTAATTAAGACATACAATGAACCAAGCACCTTGCAGTCATTTGTTTGTGTCTGATTGGTAATTATGATGTATACAATGAACCTAGTACATTGAGGCTTTTGATGATAGCAGTTATCCCTTTTTTATAGAAGAGTCAGGGACAAACTTGATCTTCTGTATGTACTCACAAGTCGAATTGAACTGCAATCAGATACCCTAATCTGCTGTTTCATAATACACTGGCAGGTCAGGATATATGTTATTGGTTTTCTCCATACACCAGAAAAACTGCACAGATCAAGATCTGCAGGCACAGCAGTTTTGGGTCTGTGCAGTTGGATTCATGTGCCAAAACTGAGAATGGAACACGGCAATCCCATTGATGCAATGCAGGTATTGTGGAACCTCACTTGATTGAGCTCACTTTGCTTAAAGAACTGTGATTGCTTATGGATTCTTTCTGGATTGAACTCATTTGCTTAAACAAATGGGATTGCTGGTGGAACATCAATGGATTGAACTTCATTTGCTAATACAACTGGGATTGCTGAAACAAATTTTTACAAGTACAGATTGAACATCTGTAAATATAGAGAAAAAAGGCAGGAGACACTTAATTAGTAAATAGATATGATCAGAACAGGTGCATCATGGTAAAATTGAAGTATGTCTTAGGGATACATGGATAACAACCAAGTGTCCCATACAGATATGCTTATTTCATGCTGGACCTAGGATCCATTGAGTGTCCCATACAAATTTAAACTTAATTCATGCTGGACCTAGAGTCCATTGAGTGTTCCATACAAATTTAAACTTAATTCATGCTGGACCTAGAGTCCATTGAGTGTCCCATACAAATTTCATACTTAATTCATGCTGAACCTAGAGTCCAATGAGTGCCCCATACAGATTTCATGCTCATTTCATGCCGGACCTAAGAGTCCATTGAGTGTCCCATATAAATTTGATGCTGGACCTAAAATCCATCAGAGCCATGCATCAGATATGGCCACCATTAAAGAACATAAAATCCTTTAAAAATATTTCTAAACAAGTGTCCCTAATAAGATAGATGATTTACTGGCTGAACAGAATTTAAAGGAATTCAGAATGAGCTGATTCCTTCTTTTAACTGCAAAGTGTTGAAACCATTTTCTGATATTCTTCAGCGATAACAAGATTTTCAAATTAGCTGCTGTGGTAGACATATTGGATGTCAGATTGGTACCATTTTCATTTAGGAGCAAGTAGATATTGTTATAAGCATTGTAGTGAAAACTCCATGTTAATATGACCATTCAGGGGGAGTACTGACAACAAGATTTTCAACACAACTGTCTTGGAAGCCATTTTGGATGTATGATCATTTAGGACAAGCTAGGAGTCTGATGGTGAAAACCTTGATATAACCATCCATTTGCAAGGGGTAGAAATAATAATATTTTTGAGATGAGGGTCAATTTGCATAATTTTCATTTAGGAAGAACTAGACACCATAAGAAGTCATTCATTGAAAATCCCATGCTGTTATGATCAGGAGAAATAGCCATAATAAGATTTTCAATATGGCTACTGTGAAGAAAAACCCCATGTTAATACAACCATCTATTCAGGAGACATAGCAATAACAAGATGCTTAAGATGGTAGCAGTGGTAGCCATATGCGATTTGCGAGACACCATTTTCGTCTTGGACCAACTAGACACAAGAAGTTTTCTGTTGAAAAATCAATGACAAAGTGAAATTTTTATCAGTGGCAGCAAGATTTTCAGGATGGTCCTGAAGTGTCTACAGTGGATATCAGATGGCTCAAATTTTATTCAGGACCAGTGTTTCCCTTTACCCTCATTTGCACTTCAGAGACCCCCAAAATTTTAATTTGACCCCCAGTTTTGATACCAAAATTTGTTTTTTACTCAGTCTGACCCCCAGTTTTGACACCAAGGATATTTTTGACTCTCAGTCTTGCACCCCTAGGGGATGCACTGTTCAGGACCAACTAGATATCATAAGAAGCCTTTCACTGAAAACTCCATGTTGATATGACTATCCTTTCAATAACAAGATTTGTAAAATGGCCTCTGTGGTGGCTATAATAAACAAGATCAACACCATTTTCATTTAGAACCAGCTAGTCACAGTGAGTGTGATCTTTGTGCTTTACCCCAAACCATCCAAAAAGTTTGGTAACTGTAGATACTGGACAACTGAAGTTACTGTGCAGAAATAAAATAGGTGTCCTTGGATGGATGGAGAAGACATAAACTTGCCTTATGGCAGGTATATTAAAATCTTAACAGAACTTGACCAACTTTGACAGATAGTATTCTGGAATAGAGACCTTAAATGATGCTGATATGAAATATTAATAAAAGATACCAAAAATGCTGACAATTTGAAACATATTTTCAACCCATGCAACAACAGAACTCATGAGAAATTTCTGAGGAAAGCATCATACTGACCCTGATTTCATGGCCAACTACTCATGCATCTGGCACTGATTTGATGTCAGTCATGCAACCCTGATTTCATGGCCAGCTACTCGTGCATTTGGCACTGATTTGATGTCAGTCCTGCAACCCTGATTTCATGGCCAACTACTCATGCATTTGGCACTGATTTGATGTCAGTCCTGCAACCCTGATTTCTTGGCCAACTACTCATGCATCTGGCACTGATCTGATGTCAGTCATGCAACCCTGATTTCGTGGCCAACTACTCATGCATTTGGCACTGATTTGATGTCAGTCATGCAACAATGATTTCATGGCCAACTACTCATGCATTTGGCACTGATTTGATGTCAGTCATGCAACCCTGATTTCATGGCCAATTACTCATGCATTTGGCACTGATTTGATGTCAGTCATGCAACCCTGATTTCATGGCCAACTACTCATGCATTTGGCACTGATTTGATGTCAGTCATGCAACCCTGATTTCGTGGCCAACTACTCATGCATCTGGCACTGATTTGATGTCAGTCATGCAACCCTGATTTCATGGCCAACTACTCATGCATCTGGCACTGATTTGATGTCAGTCATGCAACCCTGATTTCATGGCCAGCTACTCATGCATTTGGCACTGATTTGATGTCAGTCCTGCAACCCTGATTTCATGGCCAACTACTCGTGCATCTGGCACTGATTTGATGTCAGTCCTGCAACCCTGATTTCATGGCCAGCTACTCATGCATTTGGCACTGATTTGATGTCAGTCATGCAACCCTGATTTCATGGCCACCTACTCATGCATTTGGCACTGATTTGATGTCAGTCATGCAACCCTGATTTCATGGCCAACTACTCATGCATTTGGCACTGATTTGATGTCAGTCATGCAACCCTGATTTCATGGCCACCTACTCATGCATTTGGCACTGATTTGATGTCAGTCATGCAACCCTGATTTCATGGCCAACTACTCATGCATTTGGCACTGATTTGATGTCAGTCGTGCAACCCTGATTTCATGGCCAGCTACTCATGCATTTGGCACTGATTTGATGTCAGTCATGCAACCCTGATTTCATGGCCAACTACTCATGCATCTGGCACTGATTTGATGTCAGTCATGCAACCCTGATTTCATGGCCAACTACTCATGCATTTGGCACTGATTTGATGTCAGTCATGCAACCCTGATTTCATGGCCAGCTACTCATGAATTTGGCACTGATTTGATGTCAATCATGCAACCCTGATTTCATGGCCAGCTACTCATGCATTTGGCACTGATTTGATGTCAGTCATGCAACCCTGATTTCATGGCCAACTACTCATGCATTTGGCACTGATTTGATGTCAGTCATGCAATTGATCTGAGGCTCACTTGTGCCCCTTATTTATTTTTCTCAATGACTTGTGCAATGTTCGTTTTGTTTTGTGAGTTTATTTTTCGGTGCAAAAATGGCTATATATGGTTGCCAGTATATTTTGGTGGAGAAAGAACCACTGACCCATGGCCAGCTGCTGGCATGCTTTCTCACATGCCCATATTGGCTTGCGCTAAGACTTGAACCAATGCAGACAGAGATGAGATGTTTGTGATCTTTACTCTTGGCCTCCTGGGGACCCCTGTGCAAGATTGTTACGGTGATATTGTATGAGGAACATCACATTTTGCACTTTTTATATATTAATCACGAATTACTTCATAGTTGGTGAAATGCAACTCTGAAGTCAAATGTATTTTACAATGATCTACTATTGATATAGCCCTAATAATTCATTCAACCAGAGTATAATCAATGATTTCATAGCTTGCCGCTGATTTTACTAGTATCGAGTAGCTATTATAAATTATGTCATTACGGAGATAGATTTAGACTGGTGATTATGGCCCATTCTCTAAGTTAGATTTTCTGGCAATTTTTTATTTATAAATTAGAAGGTTTAATCATTTTAAAATTTACAATTGGAACTTTTCATTGGCAATTTATAGCCTTCCTGTCTACTGACATGGAATAAAAGTCTTGATATAATTTAAAAAAAGAAAGATTCTTTACAATGGTATCACAATAGAAGTAGTGTAGTCAGTATATAAAAACCAGCTGTTCATTTTGATTTCATGTTATTTTATTTTCTTACAATATAACTGACAAGTTATTATCTATATTGTCCACATCTATAAACCAGATTTTATTGGTGAAAGTCACAGGCTTGGAGTGACATCCAGCACTTCATAATGCATGCATCATTAATTGACTAACCACTACAGGAGAGGACTCATGAAAGGTATGCAGTCATTTGGTGTAATTCCTGTAAAACCCAAAGTTAATCTGCTGAGGGAACAATATCATTTAATATTTAGTGCATTAATATGGAAAGATTACCACAGAATACATATATTTACTTCTACTTCTATCTGCATTGGTCAGAACATGCCTTGAACATAGGCTAGGATATATACAAATCTAGAATGGATGAAGCAATGTAATTGTAATCAAAAATACACAATTCAACAAAGGATAAAATTAGGTCAAAGTGACTTTTGGTTTAAAGAATGTAGTAGTAACAGAGATGCTTCCAATTCTCAAGCTTTATGATTCAAACATAAACAGTATCCATTAAATGAATGTTTAGACGAAAATTACAACAAAGTCACTTAAGCTTGAAATGGGTCAGAGACCTTTTGGCAAAAAGGATGTGGAATACATCACTCTGCAATTTTCATGATTCTAGGCAGTCGAAAAAACTAAATGCAAAAATGTAATTTAAAGCAAGTAAAACCCCAAACAAGGGTTACCGGTATGATGAGCCTTTTTTCTTTTAAGGGTGGGGTAGAAGCAGAAATTGTGTATCATTATCAGTTTTATATCAGCATGAACAATGCCTAAAAAATGAAGATGAAACACAAAATATAACCCAAGTCAGTGAAGCATAAAATATAATCTATACATCACAACTACTGAAATGTGGGAGAAGCATCCATCAAGATGCATTCCCAGGTTTTGTGATTTTAGACAGAATATTGTACATGATATGCAAAAACTCAATGTTGTCATGCACTAAATGTAAAACTTGACCTAAGACAATAAATTTCAATATATGGGTCACAGTGACCTGTTATGTATGGGTATAGAACTAAGAGTGGTACATAGAACGATCTTGTTTAATAGTGAAAGCATGAACATTACAGACATAAAATTGAACCATCAGTGAAATATGGATCAAAGTGATCTACTTTCAAGATGAGGTGCAATGCTCATCAAGATCCAGCCTCATGCGAAGCTTCTTGAATCTTGGTATAACAGTATTATACAGCTGATCAACAAAAATGTAAAAAATGTCATTAGCTAAATGCAAAAGCTTAACATAAACCATGAAATATGAAATGTAGGTCATTATTACCTTTTGTTGTAATGGTGGAATACTAACATATGGGTCATAGAGACATACAATCATCTGGTTTGATGACTCTGGGATGAACAGTATTTGAAACTAATTCCAAGTCAGTGAGGGATGAGATATGGGTCACAGTGACTTTTTGTGGCAAAGGTGTAATACTTGTCAAATTACATACCCTCACCAAGTTTCATGTGTTATGGTATAACCAGCAATTTACGAATGTTTAAATAAAATGTGGGATATTTTAACTTCTGTTTTCTTATATCTTTGTTGGTACCTACCTGATGATTAAAGATATCAAAAATATTTATTTAAATAATACATGTAGATAGATATATAGATAAAAGGATTCAAATGCAGATATAGTTAGAAGAGCAAAAATAGACTTCCATGTATGTGAACAGATAAATGGATCGGTAGAATAGGATTTGGACATTTAATTGAGAATGATATTTAGGTCAGACTTGGAACTGAAAAATTAAACAACCAATAATGTATTTCTATACAGAGGTATTGGAACTTTCTTGCATAGCATCATACTGGTTACATTTCTTTGAGCTAAAAACTTCATCATTTCCTTATTTTGCCTGGAAAAGATAACAGACTTTTCTTATCAGCAACTGTAATTAAAGCTAGACCGTGACTACTGGTATTTATTTACACTCACAACTGAAATATTTGTGAACTCTTACTGTATCCAATGACAAGTAGAATTAGTCACCTTGAAATCCAGCATGCATCATGTGACATGCCGACTAATGAGACTGAGAACACTTTATTTATTTTATCCATTTAATTGTTTTTCAGCAGTAAGTATGCATCAGTCTCCTGCAATTATCATATAAACAACAGATCATAAACACATTTTGCGGGTGCTCCATTTTAGGTACATCAGTCATGCTTTGAATGAAATCTTTCTGGTGGTTAATCATTGTAGACAATTGCCATTTATTTACAAACATACCTGTCAAAGAAAACTCACAAGTTATATTATTAACAATTAACACCTAGTCACCCTGAAATTGGCAACATGCATAACAATAATCTTTGACAAGCCATGGACAAAAGAAACTGGCCAGTTATAGAAGAATGCAGTACATAAAAACACTAAAGGTGCTGATATATGTACTGTTGCTAGATCTCAAGGTATAATGCATGCAGAACATAAAGCATTAAGAATGGAACATGACCCCTGCTCACTCTCTCTCTTTCTGAATTTTTAAACTTGCCTATGGGCAAGTACCTTGAAACTTGAGCATGCCCAAGTTGAATTTGAGCTTATCCCCAGAGTCTGACAGTAACTTCTTGTGAATCGGTGGTTTTTTCTGGGGTTTTTCCGGGTTCTTCCTCCACCATTAATACTGGCCGCCATGTATAGCATATCGTGTGCTGAAAAATTGCGTTAAACTCTACAACAACAATATACATGGTGCTAAAAACCTGTTATGACTTAAATGCATAAACTTAACCTGAGATGGTTAATGTGATACGTAGGTCACCATTGCCATCATTTTTCGTAAGGGTGTAGAAGTAATAGTCATCAAAATTTATTCTACCATGAACAGACATTATAATTTGCATCAAGATTTTGTTATTATTAGAAAAAAGAACCTGGACTATGTCAAATACACTAAGAAAATTCCAAAACCTAGACATAGACCCAAATAAACATATTTACTTCTATTAATAATTTTAAACCCACACACACCGAGAATAATTCAGCTATCGATTGGTTGTTTGCAGAAGAAGAAAAAAAGCCAATTTGTGTCAGGCTGAAATGAACTCAAATTTGGACAAGATCAGGTCCAACATATGATGTTATATTATAATATTGTGTTTTGAAATTTGTGAAAAATTATAAAAAGAACAAACAAACATAGCAAATTAAATATACAGTGTGTATTGTAAAAAAAACTTTTGTTTTTGTTTTTCATGAGCTAGATGGAAAACTTGACCCGAGTCAGTAAATGTGACCTACCTCTGAGGTAGCTGTAGTGTGTACAGAGCTGGGATATAATCTTAAAACATTTATGAAAAGTTAGTGAAGTGTTTACTAAAGGTCAGTGGTATATATCAAGACACACCAGATATATGTGCCAAACTGTGACTGGTACCAAGAAGGAAAAACTAATGTACATGTACAAAGTTGTTCCTGTCCCCTGTGAAATCTATTCAAAACATGCCTAGAACCTAGGAAGAAAGAGTGTTTGACATTCAGTGATGATTTACATATATTAAAACTTGTGTTGATGTTGATGCTGATGATGGGATTTGTACAATAGCTTAATTCTACTTCATAGAGATGGGCTAAATGATGGAATGAGATTCAAGCTTAAACATATTCCCAACAGACCAGCACTTGAATAAAATTGCTTATTCGTAGGAACAATTATTTTCTGAATTTTACATTTTAGTACAATATAACAGGAAGCATAACACATATATAGGTAACTCCATTTCTTTCAAGTCTGCCTTTCATTTGGCTTGAAAGCAAAATCTTTAACATCAAGCTTAATCTTTAACAAAAATTAGGATGGACCCTCATTATGAGTGTCTATACACAAATGGACATCAAAGTGATCTATCTGTCAATTAGCTTCTACATAAATGGGCTCAACAAAATTAAAGTTAATTAAAAGAACCTGATATAGTGGATATAGTTCATTAGTGAGCAGTGAAAATGACAAAACTAGATATAACAAGCCATGCAATACACCATGTTACTGCCAGGTTTGTTCTAAATACACTGCAGAACTGTCCTAGATGCTGATGTTATGTTTATCTTTATTTTTTTTAACTCCTGGCACATGACTGAATCTATATTATGTGCAATATTTGTTCATGACTAAATTGTAGTGATTATCTATGAAGATGATATCACATAGCTAATTTTGTACAAAGGTATAGATTCTAAATTAGGGTATTAAGAGTGTGTAGATTGCATAGGATCTATAAATAGATGTACGGTTTGTAATAAAAAAACCTGTTGACAACTTTGGGGTAATTTCTCATGGGCTAATGGAGTCAAGTGGGTTCTTAGAAGAATTAAGTTATTTCTCCTTGGATGAGTTAGGTCAGGTGGGTTGTTTTAAGATGCTGGATATTTGCAAAGAGTCAAATAGTAGTAGCAAAATGTATTTTCACCCCATATGTTTGTGCATAAGTATGTGGAGCTAGACAATTTTAGTCAGTCTTTCTTCTTATGTTCTTGTTGTAACATCACATTTTCAGACATATTTAATGTTATTATTAGATATTATTTGAGAGGAAACATTTGTTTATATTATTCATTGGTACTAGGTACTACAAAGTGCTCATTGGGCAAAACTACTATTATGGGACTATTGTGAATTATTCAAAAAAGTCCTGGACAATGCCATTTTGATACATCCAGACTGTTGGTGGACTTGTGTATTCAAGGATCTAAACATCATTTAGAATATTAAATATTAAATTCTTTTGGACTTTAATTTTTATTGTTTGTTGGTTTTTATTAATGGTTATGTTTTTTACATCTGTATTTTGTACTTGTCCATGTTCAAAATCAAGTTCATGGTTTACCTGACCGGGGAAATTTATTTTGTAAACAACATAATACATTGCTAGTATTTCTCTATGAGTGTGGATTGAAAAATCAGATCATTATCAATGGAGGTAAACATGATTATTTCGGCCTGGTCTAGGACATCAGATTTCCACTTGGAAATTCCTGAACTTGTTGACAACATTGAATGTATTAGAGAGGTGGTTGATCTTCATCCTGACTCTATTACTGTGTCTTAGCTTTTTATATGATGTTGTTTTCTTTAAAAATTATTCTTTCTTGTATTTGCATCTGAAGCCAAATCAGTCTTATTTTTGTGTTCATTTTTTCATTTAGGTTGATTTATTTATTCAAATTAGTATTCGCTGGTATTACAAATTGCTCAATAATATTCTTGGACAGAACATTAATTTGGTATTTAGTGAATTCAAACAAGATCATTTTGGATTATATTATTGTGATATATCCAAAGACTTAGTACATTATCACAATCCAGCCACTGGCACATTAGCATGTTAGAGACATCAAATTCAATAATTGAACTTATTTGGAATAGCACTGGAATTCAATTGGAACCTTATACATTTGGACTTGTGATAGAACTTTTAGGACTATTTAGGATTTAATTCACAATACTATACTTTCCTTTTATATTTTCACGCTTGTATTCTTTGGATATTAATTATTTGTTTAATTTTGCAAACCACTTCATTGACCTGAGTGGTTAGAGTGTCCACCTCAAATGCAGGAGTTCACGAGTTCAAACCCTGGCCAAGTCATACCAAAGACTTATAAAAAATGGTACCTCACTTAGTGTTCAGCATTAAGAGGTTGGTGTTAGGACTGCTCGATCTGGTGTCAGGATAATGTTACTGGGCAGGACATGATGCCACATGACTCTGGCATGATGCCTTAGTGCTAAGACATCAATATAAACTGCCACACTGCAGACATCGTAGTGATACGACTGAAATTTTTTTAAAGCTATATTAAAAATCCTACACACACACACACACATACACACACACACACACGCACTAATTTTGCAAAACTTGCTGGTTTTCACTCTTTTCTGTTATTTACTTTAAGACCATTGAGTCAAAACAGACTTGAACTTTTTAGGATTATTTTGGATTAAATTCATAATACTGTAAGGTCCTCTTACATTTTAATTTTTTTACTTTGATAATTAGTTATTTTTTAGGTTTTACCAAACGTGTTGGTTTTGTGTCTTTCTGTTACTTTGTTCATGCTCATAGAATCATAAAATTATGTGTACCCTTGTTACTGCCAGAAAATTCCTAGATAAAATGTATATACTCATGTCACTACCAAGACTGTCCTATATACACTACATTCACATCATGTCACTGCCAAGACTGTCCTATATACACTACATTCCTATCATGTCACTGCCAAAACTGTCCTATATACACTACATTCACATCATGTCACAGCATGGCCATGACTGCACTAGATACACTATATGCTTCCATGTTATTTCCAGCAACTGTCCTAGAGAGGGTGAATACACTCATGTTAATGCTAGGACTATTGTATATACCCTTTATATATCACTGTACTGCCAGGACTGACCTACCCATGTGTTATGTATATTTAATTTAATTGTTTGTTTGTTTGTTTTAATTTTTTAAAATTCCATTACATGATATTGTAATGTAACATTGTTTGCAGGATTATACATTGTCCAGAATTTAAATATTGTAACTAGTTGCTGACCTTCAAAATCAGTGACAGTTTTGGTAAACAACTTTTTTTTTTTTTTTTTAATTTTTTTCAGAATAAGAATCAGTAAGTTGAGTTAAAGTCATACCTGGACTAAGTGTAATTAAGCATGTTTAAATTGGTAAACAAACTTCTATTTTTTCCAGAAGGATGAACTTTTGACCCCCATCCAGGAATCTGTTTTGCATCTTAATTAGGTTTATAAATGATGTTCTGAGAAAAGTTCAATCAGTCATGCTTTAGCATCTGACAAGTTGTATTATGTTGTGACCGGTTTGGGCTGATTTTTTTTTCTTCTTCAAATTATTGAATTCAGGTGATTGTTTTCCCTGGAAATACAAAAGTGCTCTGATAATTCTTGGACAAAGACATTTACTGGAATTAATACAGAATTCAAAACTAGAATAAAATTTTCTGTGATTCAACAAGAGACTGTTGACACATCAGTATAACACTGGCTATTTCAGACGTCATCGCCTTCCAACTTGAATTTCATCGGGATTGAACTGAGATTCACTTAGAACTTTTCATTGATAGGACTTGTGTTTTTTAATTTGTGGATTATTATTTTAGTAAAATCATAAGTTCTTTTTTCTGATTTTTCACTTTGTATTCTAGGGAAATAAATTATTTTTTAAATTTTACAAAGCTTATTGTTTTCACTTTTTCTGTTACTTATTTTAAGAGTGTAGTCTCATAACAGAAATCAGGGCACTCATCCTTGGGATACAAATTTTAGATTAAATATTCCAGAAAACTTTGTTTTTGAAATTTAAATTTCCCTAGTTTCAGAATTTGTTAAATTCCAAGTATTATTTCACATTTTAGAAATCTTTAGTGAAATCAGAGAGCTTTTTACAACATCATCTAAAGTTGAAATTTGTTTGAATTCTACTAGGAGTGGGTATATATTTTGAAAATGAAAGTACAGCTAAAAAAGTTGGAATTAGAGATAAGACATGTTTAGTTTCAGATAGAAACAATACAAATGGAAAAAAAGAGAGAAGTGTAAGACAAAAGCAATTTGAGAAAGAAAAAGAAGATAGGCTAATGCACATGCAAAGAGAGAAGGAAGAAATGTGATTTAAAGTTAGGTAAAAAGATTTAGAGCTGGCAAATGGAAAACGAGATGTTTTAAGAAATATTAAGTTATTACCCCAATTTCTGGAAGAATAAGTAGATCAATATTTTATTCATGTTGAGAGAATTGCTGAAATTTGTAAGTGGCCAAGAGAGTACTGGACTTTATTATTACAATGTGTACTCACTGGTAAAGCTCATGATATTTACATTTCACTGTCACTACAGCAGAGTGCTCATTATAATGTGGTTAAGGACTGTATCTTGAAGGGTTATGAGTTGGTATCCAAGGCTTATCGACAAGGTTTTAGGAATTCTAGAAAATCAACTGACCAGACCTATGTCGAATTTGCATGGGAAAAAGCATGATAATTTGGTAGGTGGTACTCTTTTATAAATTAATAATAAAGATTATGAAAATCTCAGACAAGTCGTATTACTTGGAGACTTCAGGAACTGTATCCATAGTGACATTAAGACTTATCTTGATGAGCATACGGTCGAAACCTTGGAAGATACTGCTCATACTGCTGAGGAGTATTCCTTAGCTCATAAAGTTTCTTTTGTAAGTACGTCTTCCACTCAGCCATCATCTGCATCTGGTAGAAAAGTATTTCAGCCTAATACAAGCCCTTTTAATTTCAATCTGGCACAACTTTTAGAAATCAAGTTTCTGATAAGAATGATCAGAAATTCTTATCTCTTCCTATGTGTCCCTATTGTAAGAAGAAAGTACACATTATTTCTGATTGCTACAAATTGAAAAATGAGCAACAGATTTAAGACAGACCTATTCCAAATGCTCTTATTTCTAAGTGGTCAAGGTCATGGTCATGTATTGAAAGAAGTACATTTGTTGGGTCTAATAAACCCCAGTCTGATTTTATTATGGAGAGTTATGATCCATTCAAGTTGAAGGGTTCAATATCACTCATGGGTGATTCAGACAGTCCCATCCCTATTAAACTTTGAAGGGACACAGGAGCTTCTCAGAGTCTTTTATTGTCAGGTACTTTGCGTTTTTCTGAGAAGCCTTCTTCTAATGAGACTTCTTATTCAGGGAGTAGAGTGCGGCTTTGTAAATGTTCCTCTACATTGTGTAAATTTGTCATCCCTCAGACTTAGTCTCAGGACCCGTGACAGTCGGAACAGTGTCTTCTTTACCAGTTGAGGGCATTAATTTATTACTAGGCAATGACCTGGCTGGAGACAAGGTTATGGTTAATCCACTTGTAAGTGACAAGCCTTGTTTGGCTCAGAAATTTGATACTATTGAAAAAGAATTCCCTGATTTATACCCAACTTGTGTTGTTACCAGAGCTATGGCAAAGAAAGCTCTTGAGAATGATGTTGATCAGGAAAGTATTCCTTTAGCTGACACATATGCTGGTCAGGCTTTTGATGAGGTCACTTTCACAACTTGTTTGGATCAATCAAAGGGTATTTTGTTTGTTTTTGTTTTTTTTCAGTATTTTTTTAAATTTTTTTTTTATTAACCCCGTAATAGGTTGACCTATGGGTTGGGGAACCATCCCAGGGTCACCTTACAATCAAACATTTCTGGTTATCAGATAATCTAGGGATAATAAATATAATCTACAGAGAAAGTAAAAAAGAAAACACACACACACACACACACACACGCATATACATATGCATATGGCACACAATCTAGGTGACATGGCCTTTGTGATATTACAATATTTTGTTCCTGTTTACTCATGGATAGATACTCGTTAGGACTTTGCGGTTCTTCTTTCCATTTAGATACTGCAAAATTACATCTCTCCAAAAACTGTTTTTAATGAACTTACTAAATTCTTCTAATTTCCTTCTCCCTAAATTCCAAATATCCTTTTTATTTCTGAGTATAGTTGTATTGACTAAGTTCTGCCACGTTCCATCTTCCTTTTCCAGCAATCTTTTAACCCATCTTATTTTAATATACCTAATGAATGAAAATATGTGTATCATATTTAGTCCTCCCTCGTTTTCTGGGGAAACTAGTATATCACATTTTATTCTCTCTACTTTTCCACCCCATACAAATTTAAATAACGTGTGATTTAGTTCTGCTTCAACTTTTGCTGATGGGTTAGGGAGTGCTGAAAAAAGATGTATGAATATGGGCAGAACAAGTCTTTACAACAATTACTTTACCAACTATTGACAGATGTCTTTGACTCCAGCTTGCCAGTATTCATTTTGCCTTTGTTAGTTTCTTCATATAATTAATTTCCACCATCTGTTGTAAATCTGGAGAAAATTCTATGCCAAGGAGTGTAAAGTTCAAAGAGGACCAAATTAGGCCCATTTCGGGACATATTATTTCATTAGAAAATTTCCTGTTTCCAATCCAAATAGCTTTTGTTTTTGTTATATTACATTTAAGTCCCGATAATAGAGAGAAACCTTGCAAGATATTCATAGTTGCTTCAAGAGAAAAACTAGATCCATCAAGAAGAATAAAAGTGTCATCGGCATACTGACCCAATTTATATTCACTGGCGTCAAAGATTACTCCCCGTACATCCACGTTTTGCTTTAAAGTTATAGCTAAAATCTAAACCCCAATGATAAACAAATAAGGTGCAAGGGGATCTCCTTGATGACATCCTCTTTCAAGTCTAAAGAAGATGACATATGTCCATTATTTATAACACAACTATTAGAGTCATTGCAAAACAGTTTAAACCACTTACAAAAATCAAAGGGTATTGATGACAGTGAACCTCTTTTAATGACTCATTATCTTTATTCTAATCAGGGTGACAAACGACAATCACTAGTTGCTGAACAGGAAAAAGATCCTGATATCTCCTGTTTGTTTCAAAGGGCCATTAGTGAAACTGAAGCCACAGAAGTACCGGTCTGTTATTTCATTAAAAATGGGATTCTTATGAGAAAATGGAAACCTCCTATGGTACCTGCTGGTGATGAGTGGTCAGTGAACTATCAAATTTTGTTCCAAAATCATACAGACAGGAACTTCTTAGCCTGGCCCATGAAACTCCTTTGGCTGGTCATTATGGATTAATAAAACTTATCACAAGATCTTGAATCACTTCTATTGACCAAAAATTAAAAGTGATGTTTGTAAATACTGCAGATCTTGTCTTACTTGTCAAATGGTAGGAAAACCCAATCAGATTATACATATGGCTCATTTGCAACCTATTCCTGCATTTGATGAACCATTTAGCAGAATAATTGTAGATTGTGTTGGCACCTTACCTTAGACCAAGTCAGGTAACCAATACTTGTTGACCATAATGTGTGCATCAACAAGATTCCCAGAGGCAATTCCTTTGAGGAATATTGAAACTAAAACTATAGTAAAGCTTTGAAACGTTTTTTTTTTTACACAATTTGACCTTTCCAAATCTGTCCAATCTGATCAAGGGTCAAATTTTAGGTGTGGAATTTTCCAGCTAATTATGCTTAATTTGGCATTCATCAATTCAAGTCAAAAGTGAAATTATGGTTTGACAGAACTATAATAAAGAGAACATTTGAATCTGGTAATAGAGTTCTGTCTCTCTTGCTTATTCATCGAAATTTTCTTCAGATTAGGTATTACAGCCCATACAAAGAAAAGAAGAAATTAATGAGTTTTAATAATAGTACTCCTGGGATGTAAATAATTTAAAAGGAGTACCAGTATGTTGAGATAGTCAGGTTAATCATGCAATTAATTTAGTTGTACCTGTCCCACTCAGTGAGGATTTAAGCAAGGGAATGCAATCAGACTCTATTAAGTTAGGAGTAACAAATCTTTGGAACTCAGAAATTATAAGTACGGTAATCTGGACCAGAAATTTTCACATTTGCAACAACAAAAAATGAATGAACTTAAACAGTTATTACTTGAATATGAGCACTTATTTCCAGATGTTCCTTCAAGAACAAACAAAATTTACCATGATGCTGAAATTGTGAATTCCACACCTGTAAAACAACACCCATACAGGATGAACCCTCTCAAACAGGAATACTTGAAAAAAGAAATTCAGTATTTGCTGGAGAATGATTTCATAGAACCAAGTAAAAGTGACAGGAGTTCACCATGTATACTTGTTCTGAAACCAGATAATACTTTCCTCATGTGCACTGATTATAGAAAGGTGAACAGTGACTAAAACATTCCTTTCCATTACCAAGAATCGATGACTGCATTGATAAAATTGGAAATGCAAAGTATGTCACCAAATTTGACCTGAAAGGATTTTGGCAAATTCCACTGACAGAAAGAACAAAGGAAATTTCAGCATTTGTGACTCCAGATGGAATTTAGCAATATAAAGGGATGGCATTTGGGATGAAGGGTTCACCAAGTACTTTTCAATGTTAACAGTTCCAATAAAATAAAGATTAAATCAACATCTTTACATGACCATTGGTCACTACAAATGGTACATCAGCTTCCATTGGACCAAATTATATGTTATGTATATTTGATTTAGGTCTATCTGATTTAATATATATTTGTTTAAATTTAATTGTTTGTCATTTTAAATTTTTGTATTATATTTCATTACATGCTACTGTAATGTAAATGTATTCACTAGAGATGATACTTTTTTCAGAAAATAGTTTGACCTTAACTGTTTGTTTTATAAACACCAGGTGTTGATCTGGATCCTGATCTAGTTTCAAAATTTGTAGCAATCACGTAAACAAGTTCTATCTTTATTTTAAAATGATTGGTTGTTGTCAAAGTCATGATGGGACTTCGTGTTTAAGATGAAAGCATTTTTTTTATTTCTTAGAGTAAAATTATTTTTTTTTTCAGGGTCACACTGGGTGAACATGACCTTTAACAAGTACTTATTTTCTATAAGCTTCCAGAACATGATCACATGACCCGCTGTTTCAGTTTAGAAGACCATATAACCTCTGTTTTGGAGAATTATTCTCAGTAGAAGCTGGGCTGTTACGCTGGAAGTTGTATGTTGTGTTGTTTGGAGTTATTTCAGATTACTTGGATTGGAATTATTTCAAATTACTTTGATTCAAAAGGATTAATTCTGTTATTTTTCTGGAAAATTGTTGAACAAAGACAATTTTTTATAAAAATGTATTCAACTATCAGAAACTGGAGTGATAATTCTTGTTTCTACAAGGAACTGTAGAATTCAACACTACAGATTTCACCATATGTCATCGTCTTCCATCTTTGATTCTTCATCAGGATTCAAACTTGAGATCAGTAGAACATTTTGTTATTAGGACTTTAAAAAATTTATTCATGGATTATTCTTGGATTTGATTCTATAAAAACCATAAGTTCATATTTTTTCAGTTCTACAGAACTTTCACAGGGAAATAAATTATTGTATTTTTCAAAAGCTTGATGTTTTCACTCTTTCTTGTGTTACTGTTTATTCGAGGCTAAACAAGTGACACAAGATAGAAGATGCTATATAGTAATTTGGGACAAGTGATGACTATGAATTAATATTCGATATGTCTGAGTGGTTGCAAGATCAAGATTGAGTTACACCCTAGACTAGGTAAATTATATTTAGCTCAGTGGAAAAAGAACAAATTTTTAATTTTAAGTGTATGACAGTTTTGTGGAAAGCATTCTTTGTATTACATAAATAAGGTTGAAATTCATAGATTGTAAGGTTGTATCCAGAAGAAGTCTACATGTTCCCTCTCTAACAAAAAAAGTAAAGTTTCCTGAGTGGATTTTATTTAAATGCTCCTGAAAGAGGAGTTTGTAGGAAATGTTAACACTGGAAGTTACATGGAAGTAGAAGTGAAACAGGAAGTTGATCAAAATGATTGACCTTGTGTTCTAATATGCTGACAAATTGAATTGTTTTTGTTTGCACTTTTACTGACTGTGATATATCTAACAAATATACCAGAAAATGTGTGACTTTTATTTCTGGATTTGTTGCTGCTTTAGTAACAGTATAGTCCTTCCTTGATTTACTGGTTTCCTCTCAAATTATTGACCAAAATTAATTTTTACCTTTAAAAATCTATTTTAATAAATTTCACTCAATAACAGCATTTTATTTCATTGTACTGTTTTTAATTGGTAAGAAGACATTCTAGTCAAAAGTACATAACCTATTTGATGGGCATTTCCATTAAAGTTTGATGGTGAAGATTATTTCATCAGGTAACACACTAACTTTAGAAATGCATCGAATAGTTATCAGCACTTTATATCCATGTCCAGAAGTTAGCAGAAGGTCATTTGACTGTTTTGAGCTTGCTGCTGGGCATGTCTGGCAATCGTAGTAATTTCAGGATGTATGGGTGTTTGCGGTTAGGGGTAGGTAGGCACATACATACATATGTATGCATTGTACAAAGAAAATTTTGTATATATCAACCAGACTCTTAAAGAGCCGAACACTTCTCAGCATGAATTTCATTACAGGATGCATTCCAGATTATATAAGTTGCTTCCACTAGCATCCTCAACTGACTTGCAGTGGGAATCACTAAGCCTATTCTACATGTCCAAGGCCAGTAGAGAAATGATGATATACATACATGTATAATTATGATCATGGATGATTTTTGTATAATTTGCAAAATATATTTATATGGAAATCAAATATCTCCTGCTCAGTAATAATGAAACTGTTAAGAAAAATATCTTTTTACCCTTTTTCAAAAAGACAAACTATAAGACTTTTAATTTAATACACTTTGTTATATAAACCTTTTATTTTAATATAGTTTGTTATAATAAAGTATTTAACTTAATATATTAAAAAGGAACGTATTATGACTGACCCTTCAACCAGGTCTTTAAGTCATTAAAAAAAATTAAAATAATCAGTGTGTTCAACTTAATACCCCCACAGTGGGCTTCTGGGTAATCTGCATGACATTTAAGTTCATCATAGCAAGTGTACATCAACAAAAGTATGAACCTGGTCACTACCACATTGTATACATGCTAGATGAGTTAACTCCCTTTATATATGTTTGCTACTCTTGCTGATAAGGTTTAATCACTCTTCCAATATGGTTGCACTGCATAAAGCACAGGTAGGATCAAAGGCTAATTTAACCAAAACATAGGATGTGATAAGTTCCATAAAAATAATAATGTTTTAGACAGATTCTAGTAGCCATTTTCCTCTCAAAGATGCAACAAGCTTGAATAGGGTCACTCATGAAATTATTTTAGGAGTCACAGCTGACTTTTCCTTTTTGAAGCATTCTTAAGCCCCAAACCAGCAACTACTTTGTACAATTTTATTGTCTTTAGTCACTGATAATACTTATGTGGTCCATGTATTTTATTGTCTTTAGTCACTGATAATACTTATGTGGTTCATGTATTTTATTGTCTTTAGTCACTGATAATACTTATGTGGTCCATGCATTTTATTGTCTTTAGTCACTGATAATACTTATGTGGTCCATGTATTTTATTGTCTTTAGTCACTGATAATACTTATGTGGTTTATGTATTTTATTGTCTTTAGTCACTGATAATACTTATGTGGTTCATGTATTTTATTGTCTTTAGTCACTGATAATACTTATGTGGTTCATGTATTTTATTGTCTTTAGTCACTGATAATACTTATGTGGTTCATGTATTTTATTGTCTTTAGTCACTGATAATACTTATGTGGTCCGTGTCCTCAGTCTTGTTATTTTTAAATGTTTGAACACTTTTCTAAGTTGATGTCATATACTTACAAGGCAAGGTATTTGAAATGCTTGTGAATATTTTACAGATAACTGGGATATGACATGTCTTTGATTTATTGCAACTAGTCCCAACTGTCAGTAATTTTGTCAGTCAGAGTCTGTCTATATAAAGTGTGACAATGAATCTAAAACCACAGTAACAAGCTAAGGAACTTAATATTAGTTTTAATGGATTCTGCAGAAGGATGGAGGTCAAAACTTTTCGTTTTCTTCAAGCAAAATCTTTGATTAAGTAAAGGTGATCTCCAATTATTAGTAAAACTGATAACATTCTTCTAGATCGGCTGCATATTTCAAGCAAATAAAATGACTCAAAATGCATAAAGAAATTTTTTAATATGTTCAAATTATGCAAAACAATATAATACAAAGTATTTCCTGCACTATAATGTTCCCATGTAAGCAAAGTCTATGTTTTATGAAAGCACATTCAATCAATGTCAACTGTGCTATTGAGACAAGTTCCAGATGTCCTGTGCATGTTTGAAATGACAGTAGTTAGTCACTGTGAGAACAGTGACATCAAGTACACCTGTATCAACAATATGCACTCCAAACTGGTGTAGCTAATAATCTAGGTAAGTCATGATTAACATTTTGATAATTAAGAATGATTAGATGACTAAGAATGATATTTGTTTGAGCTTTGGAATATTAGAAAAATATCCAAAGAATTTTTTAAAACACAGTTTTAAATAAGAGCATAAAATTTATTAAATTCTTATCTAGAGCTCAGTTACATGATACATCATTTTTGCCAAGGATTTACATTTATCCATGAAGTGAAACATGACACTAAACAGGTGATATTTTAATACCCTATATATATGTGCTGCACCGTTCTTTAACATGCGTGTGATTTGATGAGCTCCAAGATCTTCTTTAAGATCAATTCTGTGGTTCTACATTTCTTTGAATCGTCGACACATGTAATTTTGTCCCGCCTCCTTGATGAGTCCAAACTGGGAGTAAAACATAACCCTGTCATCTTCACTCTCCAGTGACACCTTGTAACATCCTAGCTGCTGGCTCAATACCATCAAGGTATCCATCATTCTGTACACAAAAAAAGAACATCTGAATAGAGACCAAATGAATAAATATATTTTTTGATAACAAACATTTTAAAAAGTTTGGTATTTAGTATATAATGATTATGAAAAATACTAATTATGATATTGATATTATGACAATATTGATGATTATGACTGATGATTATGGCAATATTGATACTGAAATTGATGATTATGACATTATTGATTATGATAATATGATTATAACAATACTGATTATGATTTTTTATTATGACTATATTGATTATGACCGATGATTACAGCAATATTGATTATGACATTGATGATTATGACATTGATTATTATGACAATACTGATTATGACTACTGATTATGACATTGATGATTATGACAATATTGATTATGACATTGATGATTATGACAATATTGATTATAACATTGATGATATGACAATATTTATTATGACATTACAGATCATGACATTGATGATTAGGACAATACTGATTATGACTACGATGATTATGACAGTGATGATTGTGACAATACTGATTATGACAATACTGACTATGACTGATGATGTTGACAATATTATGACAATGATGGTTATGACAATAATGATTATGACCATGATGATGATAACAATGATGATTAAAACAATGATGATTATGACAATATTGATTATGACAATACTGATTATGACAATATTGATTATGACAATGATGGTTATGACAATAATGATTATAACCATGATGATTAAAACAATGATGATTATAACAATATTGATTATGACAATACTGATTATGACTGATGATGTTGACAATACTGATTATGACAATGACGATTATGACAATAATGATTATGACAATATTAGTTATAACAATGTCTCTGACTAAAAGACACTCATGCCTAAGCAACAACATGATGAAAAAATCCAGATATTTTCACATTTTCCCCAGCATTTTACCAAACAGTCCTGGGATCATTTCAAATGTGGGGAAATTGCTATGCTAACCAAAAACATACAGTACAGTAAATTGATGATTAAAGTTGCAGTGTCTGTATTTGTGTCATATTACTTGCTGAAATTCATATAATCTTTTTGAATTCCCAAAACAGAACATTTTTAAAAAATGTGATATTCAATCACATAATATCAATAATGAGGCAGATTAGTGCTAAATAGGCAGGGACCACCTGATCAATGATGCTGTTGTTTGTTTTCACACAAATAATCTATGTGCATCACTACTGAATCTGTCTTGAAAACAATGCATACCTTAGTGTGATCATTTTGAGATGAAATTGTGGTTTTATTTGTACATAAATAGCTCATGTTTGTTGCCAATGTATTTATGTTTTCTTATTTTCTCTATTGTTATATGTGCATATTTGGAAATCACCAAATGGACCAATGTAAATCTTAAAATTCCAGTGAGAATAAATCAGTCTGAGACTTGTTTATTCAACAAATAATATAAAAAAATTGTAAAAAAGCTAATTCATATGAGTTGAAAAGAATGTATAGATTTGAGTTTGCTCTGAACTTATGAAAACTTCATTCACTGCAGTTTCAGTGATGCTGTGAGGAATCGGCTGAAGTTGAGCATGGCTAGCCCCATGACTTCTAAAAAGGGGTTAGAACACATGCCATTCTGAGAGACTTCAATTGTTTCCATTCTTATAGAAGTCCCTGGAGATGCATTCAAAGAATTAACAGTCTCCAAGTTATCAATGACAAATTTAGTATCCTTACCCTAGTCCCAACATAGGGAACTTTAAAGCAAACAACCATCTATTTTCTTGAGTACATCTAAATGCATTTTTAGTCATGTCCAGTCATACTGTGTGAAAGATGTATGAAAAATGCTGACAAATAAACATAAAAGCTAAAGCACAACTTAACACAAAGCAAAACAGAGCCAGATATTTAGTTTATTATCACAGTGTGTATTTTTATTTGTAGGAGCTGAGATTTCATTGAGCGAGGTTTTGCTCACTGATTATTTCAAACTATGTGACATTTAATCTTACATAATAACTTTACTTGGATGGCCTGGCAGCATCGCTGCATTTTAACTGGTTCCATCAAAAAACAAGAATTTTACTTTGATAATTGGCTCTCTGACTTACAAACTGTACGCAATATATAGTGATGGGGGAGCACTGTTTATCGTTATTATAACTGACCTTTCAGTATATTAAAGTAAAATAAGCAAATTAGCCTTCTGATAGCAAAGGCAAATTCCTGGTTCCTGTAGTTACCAGTGCTCTCCACTCACAAACAATGCTCATGCCATCACCTAGTTGATGGAAAGTCCTCACAAGGAGTTCTTACAAAAACTTGAGGATAAGTACAAAAACTTGATGTGTAACATGGGTGAATATGCCATACAGGAAGTTTTCCCCGGAAAGGATCAATATGCCCCATAGGGTACGTTTTGCAGGTAGGGCATTTTTCCCTATAAAAGAAACAGTCAAAATAATGGGCAGATAATTCTACCATGCTCCATGTCAGTAGCATGTTAAACAAATGATTTGCAGTTAGACAAGGAATGCTGAATGCAATACTCAGAGAAACAAAAAATCTTGTACAAACAAGAAATATACTCTACTCCCTGTATAAAGGGGAAGCATGATCAAAGTTTAGGTGGTACAGCTGTTCATCATGTACAACATGCACTATCTGCACTGCTAAATTTGTACTAATTTGGATGCACCTAGTTTATTCATAAAGAGGCAAACAGCTAAACAATGATACATCAAAATCCATTACTACTCAATTCCGAAAGAAAACACCTGAAGTAATAAATCATCCACTGTTCTCTTCCTCTTTGCATAAAATTTACAGCAATGAAAAAGAAACATTATACAACATAATCAGTTAATGGTCTAAGTTCAGGGGTCTAAATAATGTGCTTGATGTCCTAGCTTTAATTATCTGAGCTGACATAGTGGTTTTCTTGTGTTATTCTAAGTTTTTCCACATACAAGATACACCTCATGTCCATGCAAGATCAGGATGAGAAAAACTAATCTGCTGTTTGATTGGAAAAAATACAGCAAATAAATCACTCTTCCCATCGATGATTTTCTTCATCAAGCGGTATGTCAACATTATTATGTGCAAGTTTAATGAATAATATATAATTATATTGTCTTTAATTAAACTGTACAAAAAACAGTGATTTTGGAAGAAAAAACGAATGGCAAATGGTAAATGAGGCCCAGAACAATTTGTAATAAGGACAAAGGACAGGATACTATCACATAATTTCTCTACCCGACACACGACAGGATACTATCATATAATTTCTCTACCCGACACACGACAGAATGCTGTCAGATAATTTATTTACCTGTTTACTAGAGGAGCTGACTGTAATGCCCATTTCAACCCAAATTAAAAGCACATTATATATTCCGGCAGAAAATTAAAACTTTCAGACTCTGTGAAATTCAGCCTTTTGTTATTGATACATCCCCATTAATAAATACCATAATCAACTTCCTTCCAGCTAAGACTATCCCATTCCTATGAACTGTGATAAGCATTAAATTGAAAGTGTTGCTAGTAAACAGCTGCCATTTTATTTACATTAATGTCTGCTGATGATAACAGACGTTTTCATCAAAATAAGTCTGTCATAATGTTCCTTTCACTGATGTACTGTTATAAAGACTTAATGTTTAGGTTTAAAAAAGATGTAATCAATTATTTGCTTCAACACATTGCTTTCTTTTTGCCAGTTACCCAGTTGTACGAAGCATGGTGCTGATAAAGTTGGTCTCTGGACAGGATTTTAATCGATGTGACTTGTAAAATTATTAAAATAACTGAATTCAAATAATAAAAATAAAATTGCTGAATGCTATATTTTTTCAAAATATATAGTTTATTGAAACTACTGCATCCTGTTTTTTAAAAGACAAATTACAGTTTTCTGGCTTGTCATCAGAGAGAGAGACCATAAATTCTGGCTTGCCATCAGAGAGAGAGAGAGAGAGAGAGAGAGCATGAATTCTGGCTTATCAGAGAGAGAGAGAGAGACCATGAATTCTGGCTTGTCATCAGAGAGAGAGAGAGAGACCATGAATTATTGCTGCATTTTAGTAACGACACTTTGATCATATTCTTGAAAACAGTTTTTCAAAATATGGAATTATCATGGAAATGACTAGAGTGCTGGAAGAGTAACATTTTATCTCAAGATGTTAAATACAATCAAGCTTTACTTGTCCTAAGGCTGTAGTCACAGCCATTCCAAAGCCATTGTCTAACTCGGATCCCATAAATTCTCTATTAACCATGGAATTCCTGCTGACCTTAGGTTATTTTTGTCCATTCCATCAACTAAGGAATCCCTACTGACATCAGGTTCTTTTTGTCCCGTCCATCAAACATGGAATTCCTGCTGACTTCAGGTTATTTTTATCCAGTCAATCAACCAAGGAATTTCATCTGACATTAGGTTACATTTGTCAAGTTCACAATATTTAAAGATTTAGTCACAAATGAAACCTAATTCAGATACACAAACATTTAGGATACAACTGTGTACCCGAGGTTACAAATACGTACCCAAGGATACCAATTTGTACCCGAGGACTAATAAATACTTACAACTTGACTAGCTGCTTTCCTCTGTATTGGTTATGTACAACTACATCCTCTATACGGCCCCTCTGAAAAAGATAAAATATTGTATACTGTGTAGAAAGAAATGATATCTTGTCAATGGTTATGCAACAGCTTGGACATTCAACAGATGGGATAAGCAATAGCAACAATATGTCATTTAAGTAAGTTCAAGACACTTTTTCCATATGCTATAAATAATATAAATGTTTGTGGTATATCTTGGAAGGACTATACCAGTCATTGATACTAATAATGTCTGTGCTATATCTTGGAAGAACTATACCAGTCACTGATCAAACCGGTGGCCACACAATGCATGCTTATTAACTATACCAGCCATTGAGCAAACTGGTAGCCACACAATGCATGCTTATTATTAATTCTGAGTAGTAGAAATATAACTCTTTATGTTTCAAAGTTTATTCTCTTTTGTTACCAAAATTAAATGATACACAGAATTATGAAAGCTGGTTAGGTATGCTGCAACTGACTGAATACCTCTAGTTGGCATGCAATTCTTAATGTATGAGAAAACCTAATGACAGATGCATCAATTTTTATCTCATTGAATATCTAATTTCTTTAAAATTGCTAAACACGATTTTTGGGGGGACAGTCATTATGGTTGAACATTGATAGGAAATGCAGTTTTTAACTTCTGTGTGCTTGAAATTGTATAACAAGTTCAGTTTTGCAGTATTGTAATGCTTTACTTTTAAAATCATCAGATTTTACAGTGGGACTGGTGCTTGACACTGCTCCTCATGTGAAAGTTATCTTTTTTCCCCTGTACAAATTAGTTGTAATAAATATACCCAAACCAACGAATAAGAATGTTATTTATATTGATAAAATTTAATGAAGACGAAAACATGGACACAAAATGAGGACATTTTAGATTGTGCCTATGTGACGTATCCTCTATCCACAATCTAACTTGAACTCGGCATGATGGTTTACTCATGCTAACTAAACAAGACAAACAGGTTCTTCCTTACACGGAAATACTGTTACAAAACAATCATAAAAATTAATATAAAAGAATGAGAATAGCACCAAAAAATCTAACAAACATTTAACAATGAACAAGAACAGCCAGTACCAACAGCAGGTGGAAAATATATATTCCTTGAATGTCGTTAGAAAATCTCTTCCAAACAATTTTCAAGCAAAATGCTAAGTAACTTAAATCCTTTGCCAATTTATGACTAGAAAGGCAATGTTTCCATCTGTCTTGAGCAACATTTGATAGAGAAACAGTTTTTTCAAGAGCTGTAACAGTCATGAATAATACAGCTACACCCTATTCATCTGTCATTCTTCCAATAGATATGCTTTGTGTCTGATGTAACACTTTAATAAATAATACATATACACCTTTTCATCTGTTATTTTTCCAATCCATATGCTTTGTGTATGATGTAACACTTTCATAAATAATACATCTACACCCTATTCATCTGTCATTGTTCCAATATATGATTTGTGTATAATGTAACACTTTCATAAATAATACATCTAGACCCTATTCTTCTGTCATTCTTTCAATCCATATTCTTTGTGTATGATGTTCCAAAACATATTCTTTGTGTATGATGTAACACTTTCATAAATAATACATCTACACCCTATTCATCTGTCATTCTTCCAATCCTTATGTTTTGTGTATGATGTAATACTTTCATAAATAATACAGCTACACCCTATTCATCTGTCATTCTTCCAATCCATATTCTTTGTGTATGATGTTCCAATACATATACTTTGTGTAAGACATAACACTTTCATAAATAACACATCTACACCCTATTCATCTGTCATTCTTCCAATCCATGTTCTTTGTGTATGATGTTCCCATACATATGCTTCGTGTATGATGTAACTTTCATAAATGATACATCTACACCCTATTCATCTGTCATTCTTCCAATCCATATGTTTTGTGTCTGATGTAACACTTTCATAAATAATACATCTGCACCATATTCATCTGTCATTCTTCCAATCCATATGTTTTGTGTCTGATGTAACACTTTCATAAATAATACATCTGCACCTATTCATCTGTCATTTTTCCAGTCCATATGCCTTGTCTATAATGTAACAATTTCATAAATAATAAATCTACACCTATTCATCTGTCATTTTTCCAATCCATATGCTTTGTGTCTGATATAACACTTTCATAAATAATAAATCTACACCAACGTTCCCTCTAAGCGAATGGTATATGTGCGCACTATGTGTGCTGCACTGTGCAAGCATTACGATAATTTTATCATTAATGTTGGATTGAATATTTGGTAATTTTGATCTGCTGCGCGGAGAACAATTCAGCTGTGCAGGGATATCTAAGCAGCTGCGCGAGCGTGCGCAGCTTAGAGGGAACGTTGATCTACACCCTATTCATCTGTCATTCTTCCAATCCATATGTCTTGTGTCTGATGTAACACTTTCATAAATAATACATATACACCTATTCATCTGTCATTTTTCCAATCCATATGCTTTATGTATGATGTAATACTTTCATAAATAATACATCTGCACCTATTCATCTGTCATTTTTCCAGTCCATATGCCTTGTGTATGATGTAACAATTTCATATATAATACATCTACAATTCGTATGCTTTGTGTATGATGTAACACTTTCATAAATAATACATCTACACCCTTTTCATCTGTCATTTTTCCAATCCATATGCTTTGTGTCTGATATAACACTTTCATAAATAATACATCTACACCCTATTCTTCTGTCATTTTTCCAATCCATATGCTTAGTGTATGATGTAACACTTTCATAAATAACACATCTACACCCTATTCATCTGTCATTCTTCCAATCCATATTCTTTGTTTATGATGTTCCAATACATATGCTTTGTGTATGATATAACACTTTCATAAATAATACATCTACACCCTATCCATCTGTCACTCTTCCAATCCATATTCTTTGTGTATGATGTTCCAATACATATGCTTTGGGTATGAGGTAACACTTTCATAAATAATACATCTACACCCTATTCATCTGTCATTCTTCCAATTCATATGCTTTGTGTATAATGTAACACTTTCATAAATAATACATCTACACCCTATTCATCTGTCATTCTTCCAATCATTATGCTTTGTGTATGATGAAACACTTTCATAAATAATACATCTATACCCTATTCATCTGTCATTCTTCCAATCCATATTCTTTGTGTATGATGTTCCAATACATATGCTTTGTGTATGATGTAACACTTTCATAAATAATACATCTACACCCTATTCATCTGTCATTGTTCCAATATATGATTTGTGTATAATGTAACACTTTCATAAATAATACATCTAGACCCTATTCTTCTGTCATTCTTTCAATCCATATTCTTTGTGTATGATGTTCCAAAATATATGCTTTGTGTATGATGTAACACTTTCATAAATAATACATCTACACCCTATTCATCTGTCATTCTTCCAATCCTTATGTTTTGTGTATGATGTAACACTTTCATAAATAATACAGCTACACCCTATTCATCTGTCATTCTTCCAATCATTATGCTTTGTGTATGATGAAACAGTCATAAATAATACATCTACACCCTATTCATCTGTCATTCTTCCAATCCATATGTTTTGTGTCTGATGTAACACTTTCATAATACATCTGCACCTATGCATCTGTCATTTTTCCACTCCATATGCCTTGTGTATAATGTAACAATTTTCATAAATAATACATCTGTCATTTTCCAATACATATGCTTTGTGTATGATGTAACACTTTCATAAATAATAAATCTACACCTATTCATCTGTCATTTTCCAATCCATATGCTTTGTGTCTGATATAACACTTTCATAAATAATACATCTACACCCTATTCATCTGTCATTCTTCCAATCCACATGTTTTGTGTATGATGTAACACTTTCATAAATAATACATCTGCACCTATTCATCTGTCATTTTTCCAGTCCATATGCCTTGTGTATAATGTAACAATTTCATAAATAATAAATCTACACCTATTCGTCTGTCATTTTTCCAATCCATATGCTTTGTGTCTGATATAACACTTTCATAAATAATACATCTACACCCTATTCATCTGTCATTCTTCCAATCCATATGCTTTGTGTATGATGTTCCAATACATATGCTTTGTGTATGATGTAACACTTTCATAAATAATTCATCTACACCCTATTCATCCGTCATTCTTCCAATCCATATTCTTTGTTTATGATGTTCCAATACATATGCTTTGTGTATGATGTAACACTTTCATAAATAATTCATCTACACCCTATTAATCTGTCATTCTTCCAACCCATATTCTTTGTTTATGATGTTCCAATACATATGCTTTGTGTATGATGTAACACTTTCATAAATAATTCATCTACACCCTATTCATCCATCATTCTTCCAATCCATATTCTTTGTTTATGATGTTCCAATACATATGCTTTGTGTATGATGTAACACTTTCATAAATAATACATCTACACCCTATTCATCTGTCATTCTTCCAATCCATATTCTTTGTGTATGATGTTCCAATACATATGCTTTGTGTATGAGGTAACACTTTCATAAATAATACATCTATACCCTATTCATCTGTCATTCTTCCAATCGATATGTTTTGTGTATGATGTAACACTTTCATAAATAATACAGCTACACCCTATTCATCTGTCATTCTTCCAATTCATATTCTTTGTGTCTGATGTAACACGTTCATAAATAATACATCTACACCTATTCATCTGTCATTTTTCCAATCCATATGCTTTATGTATGATGTAACACTTTCATAAATAATATATCTACACCTATTCATCTGTCCTTCTTCCAATCTATATACTTTGTGTATAACACTTTCATAAATAATACAGCTACACCCTATTCATCTGTCATTCTTCCAATCCATGTTTTGTGTCTGATGTAACACTTTCATAAATAATACATCTACACCTATTCATCTGTCATTTTTCCAATCCATATGCTTTGTGGACGATGTAGCACTTTCACAAATAGGTAAAACACTAATGTTGTAAAATAAACAGCTTGATTATGACAAAATCAGCCTTTTGTTGAGTTTCTATTAATATTTCTGAATGTAATATTCTCAAATAATATTCTTAAATAATAAAACTACACCTATTCATCTGCCATTTTTCCAATCCATATGCTTTGTGTCTGATGTAACACTTTCATAAATAGGTAAAACACTAATGTTGTAAAATAAACAGCTTGATTATGACAAAATTGGCCTTTTGTCAAGTTTCTATCAATATTTCTGAATGTAATATTCTCAAATGAAACCTATTTACATAACTGAGATAAATTCTAAGAAAAACAATTGGTGATTTCTTTTTACAAACTTTTACCATGAATTACAATATACACTGATCATTCCCACTTGAGGTGAAACGGTAGAACTGAAACATTTTGGCATAAATTTGTTCTGATTTTGGAATGTAAGTTATGATGCCGTGTTGTGTCAAAGACATGGTAACGGATAATTTGTAAGTTGACGTCTTTCATTTGTTTTGAGAATGTGAAATTTTATGATTTCTAAGTATCTGTACTGTACAAACCAGTCAAATGTAAAATGTAGGTCAAAGTGACGTTATTTTGAATTAAAAATGTGGTGCAAACAGAAATATATTCAATCACCTAGGCTAAACATGAACAATTCTTCAGATATAAACTTAAAAGACACAATCTGAAGTCACTGAAGCATGAAATATAGGTCACAGTGCTCATTTTTGTGACATTTATTAGTTTAGTATTTGCATTTAGCATAGGTTTATTGCACACTGCATCCCTTCACCAATGTTCTTGAATCTAGCTAAAAGAGCAAATATATACAGGATGCAAAACTAGTTGGTCAGAAGCTAAATGCAAAAAAACATAACCAAAGCATGCTGTTACGACTAGAGACTTAAATTAAGCAACAAAACAAGTGAAACCCAAAAAGCATTCAATTTTCCAAAATATAAATTGATTTCCCTACAATAAAAAATCAAACAAAGTGAAAGAATTAAAAATAATTTAGGGTGTGAATTCCTAGAATATTATCCTAAAATGTACTAACATTAATGTGGAAACCATCCACAGTATTCCAAATGAGGGTTCTAAGGTGCTTATGTGCTAACATGCTAGCCCAATATAAAAAATCATGGCTCTAAATCCAAAAGTACATACTTCAAGGAAAATTCCACGGAAGCAGAATATCACATAAGTCATTGAATATTTAACATAATCAAGCAGGTGCTGTCTGTTTTAGAATAAATATTTTTCATTCTACTAATCCTAGTCCAACAATTATAAATAAATCACGATTTCCTCACTCTTATAATGTTGGCATATGACTTCAGGGATGGCGCTTGCATTAATAAATTTGTTGCCAAAAAATCTGCAACTTCAATATTTGTCACCAGTTTTTAAAAAAATGTTGCCATTTTCACAATACAGTACCACCCATTTATCTCAATATCCCTGTTACCAAGGAAATATTCTTGACTTATGTGGATGTAGAGGTAAGTGGGGGAGGACTACACAAATCAAATTTTGCACACAAATGAAATTTGCAAGAGGTGGCCTGAAGTCAGCAAGTAGGACTTACACTGAGAGAAAATAAACAAATTGAAATTTTGATTTATTAAAGACAAAACTGATCTGAAATACACGTGTATGGACAACTTACAACTGTGTAGAAGAACCCATAATGTGTAAAGTACTGTACACGTATATGAAAAATCCATAAAGTCAAGTATGGAACACATGTTAGAAAATTTATGTCATTCACATCATGTTAGAAAGCACAAATAACAACTTGTAAGTAAAAAAAAATTTTAGTCCTCGTTTGATCTATCCCATCGTCAACATACATGTGTCGTAAAAACTATTCAATAAGATATTCATCGTTACCAGTAGCACATGGCTTTATAATTGTTTAAGTACCACATGGCCTAGTTTTGGTCAGCTGGAGACAGGTAACATGCTGTCGAGGATACCAAGGGTATGAGGCTGACCTTGGCAATCAGCCTTGATTTATGAGTGAGATTTTACGTGTACTGTACACCAACTTTTACTGTAACACAAGCCAGCCACTGAACTTAAAGAATTAAAATATAAATGTAATAAACCCAAATAACTTAAAATATATTATAAATTAATATATAATACAGATATCTGTAACAAAGTCAAAATTAGAAATAAAGGTCACAATGACTTTATTTTGTGGCAAGGTTGTGATACTAACAGAGATACATGCATTTATATAATCTGATGATTCGATCATGAACAGTGCTTAATACATAAACTTAAAGTTAAAAATATAACCAAAGTCAGTGAAGTATGGAATATATATCAGTGATATACTTTTGCAGTGAGCGAGTAGTACTCATCAAGATGTGTCCCTTCATCAAGTTTCATGTCTTTAGGTATAACAGTATTTATACAGTGTGCAAAAACCTAATCTAGACATGAAAACTTAGCCAAGAAGGTGCAACATATATACATGTACAAATTTAGAACCCCAGTTCCCACCCTGAAGCAAGTTGCTATGAAACCTACTCCAAACTGCTGCTTGTGACCTAGGAAAATAGAATGGTTGACACTCAGTGAAGGTGTATATTAGTATATTCTTTTATCAGTGTGGATGCTAGGGGTTGTACCTAGAGTAGTTTATGCATGCACTTCCCTAATACCAGGGAAAAATACTGTAAACATCAATGACTTACAGATGAGCATTTCCGTATAAATTTCTGCTCAATAACCAACGTTCCTGATCCTATCACCTGCTTTGTCATTGTGTCTTCGATGACAACAATATAGTAACTATCTGGACATGCCTCCATTGCATTGAACCGAGCTGAAAGAAGAAACAAAGTATATTGCTACTTTTCTATATTTATGTCAAAATGCATCACAGCAAATGAGCTTGAAAACAAGTTTACAAGTGTAAACTACACCCCAATCTACATCCCATAATATGCCAGCTGATATGGATCTACACTATACAAAAATGTACAAGTATATACTGGGCACTACATTACATATGCCAGCAGACCAGGATCTAAATCAGAGCAAATGAGTTATACAACAAATTCACGAAAGTATACTTTGAACCCAGCATCCCATAATATAAACTGATCACAGCAATGTGTGCTGCTATACAAAATACCTACAAGAGTGTGCAGTACACCCAACTACATCTCATAATATGCAGGGTCTACGTTTTTCATTCCAGGGTCACAGTATGTGAGTTATACAAATAGTACACAATCTCATTATCTTATATTGTACATCCCATAATATAATACAGGAAGAAAAGTATTCAAAACAGCTGGTTAATTGATGATTGGCTTACCTTCAAATTCTTCTCTGGATACATCTCCTACTTTTGTCATCTGGGACAACAGTGACATATATCCTATGGAATACACAAATATACTGATCAGATATGCTTTGTCAGTTGGGACAACAGTGACATATATCATATGGAATACACAAATATGCTTATCAGATATGCTTTGTCAGTTGGGACAACAGTGACATATCCTATGGAATACACAAATATACTCATCAGATATGCTTTGTCAGTTGGGACAACAGTGACATATCCTATGGAATACACAAATATACTCATTAGATATGCTTTGTCAGTTGGGACAACAGTGACATATATCCTATGGAATACACAAATATACTCATCAGATCTGCGTTGTCAGTTGGGACAACAGTGACATATCCTATGGAATACACAAATATACTCATCAGATATGCTTTGTCAGTTGGGACAACAGTGACATATCCTATGGAATATACAAATATACTGATCAGATATGCTTTGTCAGTTGGGACAACAGTGACATATATCCTATGGAAGACACAAATATACTCATTAGATATGCAGTAAGTAAACATACAAATGGCAATTTTTAGCTAAATTCAGCAATAACCAATGTGATACTACTGTTATGTATATTTAATTTGCATTGTTTGTTAGGTATTTTTTAGGTATTTTAAATTTCATTATATGCACTTTTAATGTAACATTGCATGTTGGACTTAACACTGTCCAAATCAAGTTTATTTTCTACTTGCCCTGAATTATTGATTTTTTATATATTTTGTTCTCTAAATAACTAATACAAAGCTAAAATATTATCTATGGGTAAGGGTTTAATATCAGGATCATTATTAACAGAAGTAAATATCTTTATTTTAGTCTGGGTCTAGGTTATTGGAATTCCCCTACAATTTACTCGGTGTATCTGACATAGTCCAGGTTATATATTAATAATTTTAGTAACTTTCTAATTATAACTAACATTTTATTTTGTAAACATTAAAAACTTTCTACAAGGTTATTTTCCATTAGGTAAAGGACTTTTTTTTAGAAATTTTAATTGTGACCTGAGGTTCAAGTAGGAGTCTACATAATCTTATTACTGGAAAAATTATTCATCGATGCTTAAGATAAAGCTGACAAAATCTGTATTATTGTTGTGCCAAGTACACCACTCCCTTGATAACTTGCGAACCCACTTGTAATGTGGGGTTGGGCATGAATCCCATTTTTTTAAACAGAAAACCTCACCTAAAAATAATCCCTGTTCGTTGAACTTGAAGAAAATCATGATCAAAATTGGTAACTGAAACTCTGATATATCGCTTGTTTTATAATTGTTTAAATAATATAATCAAACTACCTTAAATTAACCTACTCAGTCATAAATGTCATCAAAGATAGCAAGACAACCAAGTGAAATGATTACTTCGTAAAATAAAAAGCTTCTTTCACAGATACAAATCATTGTGGAAAAACAATTTTCAACCAGTTTAATGACTGAATACTTGTTTTATAATCGTGTTGAGAATCATTATTAATAAAGTGCTTTTTATAACAGAGTTATTCTTTATTCTTATAAATTACATTTATTTTAAACTGCACAACATCTGAAAGATCATTAACATTATTCCAACTGGATTCAACAACCATCATGTGTGTGTGAAAGCATTTGTGCATTATGTCACTGCTTATTGTTGTTGTTGATCAGTCTGGTTCATTGCTTGGTATGTGGTAACTGAGTTTAAAACAGGGAGTCATGAAGAAGGGAACCAAACTAACTTTTGATATGTCACCAAACAAGATTACTTTTTTCAAAAACTAGCATAATTTACTTTGTGAAACAAAATTATACATTGAAGCTCAATTTTTGTATTGTTCAATTAGTAAAATATTGATACCGTCATTTCATTGCAAGTAATAGTGACACTGCTTCTTATCCTTGAGGAATTCTTTGAAAATCCCGGTGAAACATTGAGAAAACCATGTTATCTGTTGAATTTTAAAAAACTTATTTCCCTCACTCTTTTCTGTTACTTATGTTATGAGTCTATGCACTTAAAATAAGGAACAGAAAAGAATGAAGACAATAAGCTTTGTAAAATTTAACAAATAATTTATTTCCCTAGAATACAAAGTGAAAAATGAGAAATGAACTTACGGTATTGTGAATTAAATCCAAAAATAATCCAAGAATTAAAGACACAAGTCCTTGTAATAAAAAGTCCTCAATAAAACTCAGTTCAAGTCCCAAAGAGATCCAAAATTGAAGATGATGACGTGTCTGTTATGGCCTGCGAAGTGCTGATGTGTCAACCATCTCTTGTTGAATCACAGAAATATTATTCCAGGTATGAATTCAGTATAAACTCCAGTGAATGTCTTTATCCAAGAATTTTGTCAGAGCACTTTTGTATTTACAGAGGAAACAATCACTTGAATTCAATAGTTTTAAGAAAATAAAATTCACCCCAAAACTGGTCACAGCATAATACTTAAATGTGCTAGATGTTAAAGCACGACTAGCAAAATTCTCACAGTCATAAGATAATATAGTTCTCTGCTTGACCTCAGGTCACAATTATCCTTTTCTAAAAACAGCCATTACCTAATGGAAAATAACCTTCTAAAATGATCTAATAAGCTTTGTTTATTACAACACAATAGCCTACAAAATTCACTTAGGAATCTCCAAAAACCTGACTCTGATCAACATATTACTCCTTTGTTTACCTGAATAATAATCCCGATAATAAGCTAATACACACAGAAAATAATGAAGCTATTATTAGTTGTTTACATAAATGAAATAAACAAAAAAGTTTTTTTAAAAAGACAATCAAGCCAAGCAGAAATGAACTCAACTTTGGACAAGGTCAAGTCCTGCATACAATGTTACATTACAATAACATGTAATGAAATAAAAAAAATAATTAAAACTAACAGACAAACAATTAAATTAAATATACATAACACTTATTTGAAGAGTACATTCTTGTAACACTGGGTCCCTGTGCAGATTCCAGTTTGCCAAAATAAGAAACTGGCAAAAATGCAAGTAATCTGCTTGGGATAATCAAATCCATATAAAAAGTCCCCAACAGAGAAAAAAAAAAAGTCAGCTGACATGGTCATTGTTCTCAACAGGGACAGGATGTTGACTAATCGTCTTTGTGAGGAAATTCATTCCCATGCAGAGATGGGATAAGCTCCAATTTATATAGGTTGGGTAGAAGATCCAGCCTGGTCACTATGGGCCAACAACAAGGCATATCTAGACTGAAGGACTCTAGAAGGCCATTGTGGACCAAGGATTATAGATAAAGGACTTGGATACATAGCGACCTTAAATGGGCTGAGCAACCTTACAAAACTGCAACCCTCTGATGAAGAAAGTGTACCTCTTCCTTTAATTACACCTGATTCAACTGGTGGAAGAACATGAGGGACTGAACTAGAGAAGGGAGATTTTAAAATGAAAGCTGGCCACTACCATTATCATAGAAAGGACCCAGCCATTTATGGTTATGCCATAGCCAGCCTCTGAAAGGAGGGAGTGAGTCTCTAGGGATGTCCACCTGTGTCCTTAGAAGGCGAGTTCTTAAATGAGGCTGTTGCTTTGACTGGGCTGCATGGCTTTAAAGAACTTCACTGATGGGCCCTATGGCCATTCAGGATGAATTAATTTCTTGGCTGATTTTATAGACCAGAAGCACATCTGAACTGCTGGTTTCTGAGATAATGAACCAAGGCGGGGATAGCCTTGCAAAGACAATCTCTGCTTCCAGTGGAGCAGCCCTAAGAAGGTTCTTACAGTGTCCAGAGCAAAATCCATGTGGAGGTGGAAAAGTTCCACTGATAAGGCATGGTCAAGGATAAAATATGCCAAGATGTTTTTGCCACTGCTTCAAACAAATGATGATGGGCAATTGGCAACAGAGATTCCATGCTTGGTAGGTAGAATGATGTCTCTGAAGAGAGGTCAGTATGGAGGCTAATGTTTCTAGTGCTCTAGCCTTTTATCTTAAAGTTTCCAGTGTTTATACTGGAAGGCAGGCTGATGTACTATTGAAATATTCACTTGAGTCACTTCAGCATCCAAGGAAGGAGGTTTCATTGGCCAAGAAATGGTTATGAACCATATAGCTTGATGCAGAGACCAAGGGTCTCAATGTGGGGATGGAGGGGAGCAGACACCCCCTTATGGTTTTAATCAAACTCCTGGCCCTTACTAAACCTTTCAGCAAGCACCTTAACTGTAACTGAGTGATGAACAACAACAGATCTGGCTGATGGTTAGCCCCAGAAATTTTCTCCAAACTGAAAAGATTTTTAGTGTTACCTAAGTATGATGGCATGGGGTGTCATGGAATAAGACAAAAAAATAACTTGGTAATGCATTTGAACAATCTTGTGCAATTGATTTCGTAGATGCATACAGCATTATCTAGGGTAGTTTTCCTTTATTTCTGTTCATCTAATGGTGAAAGAGTAATACACGTATCTCATCGTAGGTCGCTTGCAGCGAGATGCCCATATATCACTATGTGCACTGGTACTTTACCTCTGGTTTTGCATACTTATTTTTAGTATTTATAGGTGACATATTGTCATATATAGGCACAGTGATTGTCTGGATCATGTCAGGGAGTGTCTATACTAGATGACGTATTGCAGCCATAGGGTAAGTAGTAGATCAAATAGAAATCAAATTTGTAATTGTATCTGTATTTTAAATGCCGCATACTGATAAACTGTTTTTTTTATCTATCATTCTTGTAGTTTAAAACTCTTGACAATTGTACAGTATTTAGGTATAGAAAATTAATGATTTAATGTAATTAATTAATGATGGCTTTATATTGACTTAGAAAATAGAGAGTAGCATATATTTCATGGATGGTTTTTATTTTCTGCAGTTTATACATGTATTTCTATATGTTGGTCATGATTTAAGAGATGTTCATATTTTAGGAACAGAAATACATGTATTTATTCAATGTATTACGATGGCCAGTTTGGTCTATTTATAGCTGAACAGGCTGGAGGGGCTAGAAAAAGCTGAAAGGGCTGGAAGGACTGAATGGGCTAGAAAATATTTTCCCTATTCAACAGAAAAGTATGAAACATAAGGTCATAAATCCATGATATGGATCATCAGAAGGTGAAGAGAAAAACTCGTTCATATTTTCCCATATAAATGCTTAGATGGAGCATGTTTTTACAAAATATCCATATATGAATATCAATGCTTATTATTTTATCATGTGCACAATACACTGTATGTAAATGCGCATTAAGTAGATGGGAACAAGGAGGATCCCTGGCCAAGTCATACCAGAGACGTACAAAAATGGTACTAACAGCTGCCTCGTTTGGCGTTCAGCATTAAGAGGATAGTGTTAGGACTGGTCAGCCCGGTGTCAGGATAATGTGACTGGGTGGGACATCATGCTACATGTCTGCAGCATGATGCCCCAGTACTAGACATCACTATAAACTTCCACACTACAGACATTGTAGCAATACGACTGAAAAATTGTTAAAGCTATGTTAAAAATCAAAACCACGTCACAGACCCTGGGATGAATGTATGTGTAAAGTTTCAAGGCATTCCTCCAAGTAGTTTAGGAGAAGTGCTGATAACAAACTTGTGTTAACAAAAGGACAGATGATAGACAAAAGACCATCCCATAAAAAACAGTAGCCAGGAAGAAGAAAAAAAAGAATCATACCAAGTGACAAATTTTTACTCAGATTACTGCTATGACCTGTTTTCCAGGCAAGCAAGATTTATTAACTTATGATTGCAATATTTCAAAATAAAAATTATGGGGATGCCAATGAAAATTGGTGCTGCTAAGGTGACCCAAAGTAATTTAGCAGAATCATCCCTGAAACTCCCAGAACAGATCAAGCAGGTGGTTAGGCTGCCCAGCTCTAATACTTTAAAATTCCAATCGATGTACCTTTATCATAGTCACCCCTGCATAGTGGCCTCATACAGAGTCCTTCCCCTGGGTCCTGCACCGACACAGCTGGGTTGTACTGTGTTGTACTTTTGGAAAAATCCAAGTTATGCAGGATTGTATGGTCAAAGATTGGTTTATTTTCATTTCCAATCTGTAAGGTAAAATGACAACATAACCAATTAATTCTTGTGCTTAAAAGCTTAACATATGATCAACCTAGAATCATTCTTCAGAATAAAGAATTAAGACAACCAAATAAATCAGCCTTTCTATCTTTCTGGTTAATTAATGAAAATCAGACCTAAAACTCAACGTGGATTAAATTTATATTATGTATGCAATTTTCTTTAACATAAATTATAACTCAAAGTAAATAGCAAAATCTAAGTTGTTAAAATCTATTATTTTTAAAATATTTTTTAATGAAAATATTCACATATGTCTAAAACAATAGTCCAGCCTTTCATAATTCAGCCACATATGTGTCTGCTAAAACTATATCCAATTTGTGAGAATCACAGGTATAGAAGAGGTAACAGTTAATGAGCATCCAGACAAGGAACACCACCTTGGTAAAGTCACAATGGCTCCTATCATTGCTTACAATTTACTTGTCATACATAGACTATACAACAGTACATGTATGAGAGGTAAATTGTAAGCAACGATACGAGCCCATGTGGGTAAAGTTATCGGTACTATTAAAACTGTACAAGGGTGCTTCAATATACAATAAATAATAGTGTACCTGTCCAGGTTCCATAACTTAAAAACGTTTTAAATATTTTCGGGCTAAATGTTAAGTTACTTAAAGTTGTAAGATGACTGCTCTTTAACCCAAAAGCCGAAATCAGTCCACGTCGGTAAGCGGCCGTTCAAAATATAAACTGTATTAGGGTCAACAGAGATGAAGAGTGCAAACTTCCGGAGGTGTGTTCACTGTCAAACACTCGACACTTGAGGAAGCCGCCATGACAGTTGACTGCTTCGCAGACTTTGTAAAAGAATATATTCCACTTTTTGAAAATTGTAAACCAATCTGCTTATGGAAATAATAAAGCTGAAGCGAGAAAACTGTTTTCTCTTTTGTCGTACATGCCCTGACGGGCGAAAAAGACGTTAATCCAAATAGTCAGTCTGTTTTCTCTCAATGATTCGGAAGAAAGCTTAGCAAATATACTTGGTGGAACAAATAATTCAAAATAATTATATATTCTAAATTTGTATTATAACACTGATTTATAGTATTTGTGAACTACGAATACATCTTCCCAATGAGAAGAAATTGCTGTTGAAATAACGCAGATTAAATGTATCGATACGTTTTAAATCAGCAGTACCACTGACTTTATTTTAGTCATTTGTCAATCTTGTGACACATTGACCAAAATTTAAATGATTCAGCATAGAGTTGTTGAGTGTATTTTACTAAAGCTGTAGTAGAACTTATATGAATTCACTGTCTCGAACTGCCCGTTTTACTTCTAAACTGTTAAATAGACCAGACCCTGAACATTTCAAGGCTGGTCTACAATCACTTCAACCTCCCAATCTAATAGAATAACAAGAACTGAATGGGCACCAGAGAGAACAGGAGTGAAACATTGAATACAAATAGTTTTTGTTGTATTTTCCATTTATGAACTCAATCCAAATGAAAGATGTTTCTTATCTTTGACGCGTATAAATGGATACAAAATTGAAGGTCACCTATGTGAATAAACCAACAGGAATCATATTCAATGATGTGTCTCTCCCGCTTCGCTTGTACAGTACGCAATCCAAAAACATGGCATTGCCATTCTAGCAAGAAATGTAGAATATTGCATGCAATGTTTAGTTGTTATGGGCATCAAAGATTTACTTAATTTGCGAAAAATATAGGAATCCTGACCATACAAGCAGCAATATCTAGGAAATTTAGTTACAAACCATGATGCGTGTCTCGGTACTTTGCCAAAGTAATTATAATCCCTTGATATATCTAACTGCTATAATGAGAGAGAGAGAGAGAGGCCACATTTTTTTAAAACAACAAACTACTCGCTTTATTTACTGCTCTAAAATAGCAGATCAAAAATGCTTTATTCTTTGGAGAATACATTACTGTGCATTAAAACTAGTTCATCCCATCGGCATTTAACTTTCCTGTGGCCTAGGGGAACAGCGGGCTGTGTTGTGGGGGAAAGAAACCCGTGTAATTAAACTAATGTTGTTTATTCGGAAATGAAACGTCTGTTAAAAGAAACATGTAGGAATATCGTCTGGATATTACCTATCCAATAGTTTTCATTCTAAGATTATATATGAACTTAATTTATAAATGTGTTATATTTGGTTACTGAAAGTGGTATTGGTGTGGGACAAAAACGCCTTTTCAAGCAATGATTTGGTTGGGATGAACCCGTTTTGAAGTATTGGGCCTACACTATTTTGCGGTTTTTCTACTTCTTAACCGTAACCTCTACAACGAAGCCATTTTGTGTTATCCTTTTTGTTTGTTTGTTTCTTTTCTCTCGGAAATTTTATTTATTAAATTTACATGCCAAATGATGAAAAGTATCCACAATAATATATACAAGATGCGTGATTAAAAACAAACCCACCGCATTTCCATACGATTGAATGTGTCGTGAAAATTGCATAGCCCGTAAGAATGGAACTGCAATTTAATAATTGTATCTATTATTTGCAGAAAACTGACGAAACTATTAAAAATGAACAATCATTTATATGGTGCTTAGAGAATAAAACATACCAAAAACACCCTGATGCCAAAAACTAACTGTAAAGTTGTGGGAACGCTCAAGCATCTTCTCAGTAATCTCAAAATCTCACTCGAGGTCTACAAGCTATTTCCTTCTAAGACTATACATAGCGGCTTCAAGTGACCATACTACTTATCAAGCTTTATGTACGTGTCAACTTTAAACGGGATGTTCAGCCAGTTTACATGAAACACAATCTTATTATCACGACTTTTCACAATTTGAATCGAATAGAAAAAAATGCGAAGTGAAATCTACGAATATTAAGAGAGCATTGTTCTTTGAAATGTCGCACCCAATTTTAGTTGCTAACATTAATAATGAAAATTTGCAAAAATGTTTTGAACCGAACTTATAACCTGTCCCAGGTGCTTTTCTAGACGCTATAAAATATGTCTGACTTTAAGAACGATGATCATGGAGCGAATAAGATCATTATGTTTACTAAAAATTATTATTTTAGTTTCCTTATTAGTGGATGCTAGATCGTCGTCTTTGTTAGATTGGGACTCTACATTCGCGTATTTTCGGATTATTATTTCCTGCAGTAAAAGATTATTTCCTTATAGTACAGTTATAAAGAAATGTACACTGTATACTATGGTATGGTGTACAGGCATGTACGCTTTAAACAGAATGATTTGTCTGACAATATTGGAACTGTCTTTCGCACACTGTGACAAATTTATATTATAATAGCAGAATTGTTTACCCGTATTCACACGGAGTAAAGGAAAGCAGTGTACTGGATCAACCACAAAAAAAAAATATTTTTATTGATCATATCATGTCCCCTTTCCCCGTAACATCGGGCACATGGGGTTGGGTAAGCCGATAAATCAGCCCCTCGCCAATGATGATATTGATTGGCGTTTGAGGGGCTGATATCGCAAAACCTTCAACATTTTGGCTGCACACATAGGTGCACATTTTATACACTTTCTGGTAATTTTTGCAGCTATGGAGCTACCATCTGATGAAGGGTTCTTTTGGTGACATGTACATTATATTTCCGGAGAAAATTCTTTGTTTGGTAACTTGAAAATCTACGTGGATTAGCACAACCCTCTGTCCTATGGCCATTTTGAATTTCGCGCTCGATATGGCCGCCACCAATTACCAATATGTGTCTACAGTGTACGTATATTTGTTTCGGAAAGATTTGCATGCAGCAAAATTCCACATTTGATGAACAGATGACATCAGACCGACATACCGTCCATCAGTATCAACGAAATTGTGTGTGTGGGGAGAGGGGGATTTATTGGACTGAGGATTGGGTTGACAGAAACATAGAAAGCAGCTGTTTTAAAGCACATATATATGCTCTTTTGTTACAATAGGTTGATCTTATTTGCTTAATGAAAGTCTGGTAAGTCAGACATTTATAAATACGCAGAACACTTACAGGATTGAACCAAAACAGATTTGTGGAAAATTTCATTGTTAATTTTAGCTGTTAAACTTAATGGCGACACTTTAATAAGCACTGTTTTATACATTTTCATAAACTTTACATTGAATTTAGGTTTGTTCTTTCTTCTGTGAGATTCAAGACTGCTCCAGAGAGGGCAAAGTGAATATAACGCGTTGTTCACGCTATGTACGAAAGGATCCCTTAAACTAGTGCCAACATACAGCGGTTGTCGCGCAGTTCATTGAGTGTGTAGGTGACGCCAAAACAGAATTCCAGAGGAGTATTCATTTACCCGGTGGAAGGGCTGCAGAGGCCTATTCCAGCACCGTACATTGTGTTTGTCAAACCATTGCACATGAGAAATCCACAATATTAAAAAAATTATTTGGTTTATCAAGCATTTGTGTACTGTAAACTTGTAAAAGCTGTTTTGTATATCTGTGAATAAGCAAATATTAGAAAATAGTGAAATTTTTACATGTTGTTCAATTTTAAAAGAATTTTCCCAAAGCAGTTAAACTTGATTGAAGATTTGAATGTTAGAAACGTATCTCTCCCACAAATATAATTTAATGTGAACCTGTTTTTGAAGACGTAATTTGGAGATTTTTAACTGAACATTTCATCACTGCTATTGCTTAGTACATACTTTTTTTTTTAAGGTCAGATAATGCCTAATTTTTGTTTCAGGGCTTGGTTGTTCCAGTTCTAAGAAATGTTAATGGAATGAATTATGCTGACATAGAAAAAGGAATCAATGAATTAGGAGAGAAGGTGACATGTATATATAGAAAAAATATCCTTGAATCTAAGGCTGAAAACTTTTGTGTCAATTACAGTGTAGTTCTAAAGCCTGTTGACCTTCCTTATAATAACCACAAACATTTCATGCTCAGCAACTTGAGTGACTTTCTATTTTTGTGTAGCCTGTTGATTATTCTTCATTTCTGTTTAACAAGAAAATTCCTTTTAAGTTTATGAAATCTGTTTCTTTTTCAGGCCTCAGTAGTTAAGTGGGGCGATTCAGCGTCAGTGGGAATTAGCATTAAAAACTACCCTGGGCCTGTTTAGCGTCTATGTAAATTTAACATGGAGAAAAATCGTGGGCCTGTATAGCGTCAAGGGAAATTAACATGGGAAAAATAATCTTGGGCATGTTGAGCGTCAAGGGAAATTGAACAGGGTGGGTCTGTTGAGCGTCAAGGGAAAATGGAACATGGGGAATAAATCGTGGGCCTGTTTAGTGTCAAGGGGAATTGAACATGGGCAATAAATCGTGGGACTGTCTAGGGACAACACACACACACACACACACACACACATAAAATAAAAATTTGGGGGTAGGCAATTGAAAGTAGATCTCTTTTCGAGAAATGTGGGTGGCCCTGAAAAGGGCCGTTGGGTTTCTTCTTCTTCTTCTTCTTCTAACTCCTCCACTTCTTTATCCATCCCCTTATTTTTTCCATCATTCCTTTCTTCTTCTTCTTTTCATTTTCCGGTATCCAGTCCGGGTGACCCATGGCTCGGAACTTCTGTTGGATTTTTATCCAGTTAGCGTTCAGTTTCTCTAGTTCTTCCTTTTTCTTTCTATTTTCTTCTTCTTTTCTATCTTTTGCCCACCTGTCCTTTATTTTCTCCACTTCTTCATCTATCACCTTTCTCATCTTTTCTTCCCCTTTTTTCAATCTTTCAACACTCCTTTTGACAAAGGGCCACTCTGACCTTTTTTCTATCTCTTCCAAAAACCTTCTTACTTCTTCTACCTTCTCCAGGGCCTCTTTTAATGTCCCCACTCTGACATAAGGGGGATTTATTAGCCCTCTCAGTCTCTTCACTTCTTCTTCAATTAATCCTTCTATCATCTCCCTGGCTAATTTTAGTTCGTTCACGTAGTGCACACTGGTTCTTAACCTCCAATCTCTTTCAATCCTTTCAACTCCATATTCACCATCCACCATCCAAAAATAAACATGCCTTAAATCATTGAACAGTTGGGACACTTCCATCTTCTTTTTTTATTCTTTAGAATGGTGCGAACGACGAATATTGTGGGTTCTTATAGTGAAAGCGCGGACGTGATGGAAAACATCCCCCTAAAGCAAAATTGATCTTACCTAGATCATTACTTAAAACGCGCGGACGTGAAGGAAAACATCCCCTACTTTTCTCATTTCATATCATCTACTATTCACATACGCTAACCAACAATAAACTAACCCAAAATCTACCATCCACACACCCAAATCATTAAAATCAAGTCCCAATAATCTACTATCCACACCAACCTATGCTAGCGCTTATTAAAACACAATCATATACATAAACTTATACACTCACACTAGGAAAAAGAGTCAGTGTTTATATTTACACTACTCTACATACACACATTGGCAAATCGATTACTATTTCTTTTCTAGAGTATTGGGTAGCCCTGAAAAGGGCTGTTTGTGTTTGAACTCCAGTGACACCTGGTTAATGATGGCACCTTCCAGGCCTGGCACCACACACACATCTTCTTCCCCAGTCTCCTTTTACTTTTTTCTTGAAAGCTCAGAGGGAGGATGATTGGCTTCAGCACCCCAATCCTCTGTCTCTGGTATCTTGTAAGCCATCCTCTCTCCTATTTTCTTTTCCTCCTCTTCCCTCTGTCTTCTCTCCTCCTTTTCCTTCTTTATTCTTTCCTCTTCTACTATGGCCTCCGCGGCCAGTTCATTTAACAGGGCCTGACATATTCCAGATGTATCTGGAGTTCAAGAAGTTTGCTTATTCTGGTATTCATTGTCTTGTTAACGAATGAACAGGGTAGCTAGACTGCCAAGCGAGTTTCAATTTATACTAAAAGCGCGGACGTGAAGGAAAACATCCCTTAAAAACAAAATTGATCTTACCTAGATCATGACCAAACAAACGCGCGGACCTAAAAGAAACACTCACTTTTTTATCCTGCCCATCACTATTCTAAAAAATTTTCATTAATCACTTCAATATACTATTCACGTACGCAAAGCAATCCAATCAAACCCCAAATCTACTCTCCCCACACCTCAAACAGCAAAAACATGATCTTAATCTACTATCCACACAAATGTACGTGAGCACTTACAAACACACAATCATATACACAAACACATACACTCACACAATAAAAAAGAGTCAGTGTTTATATTCACACTACTCTACATACACACATTGGCTGCTGCTGCTTCTGTTGTTGTTGCTGTTGCTGCTGTCTCTGAAGTCTGTACTTCTCTGTCCATTCTTCTTTCTCCCTGTTCACTTCTTCTCTGAAGAGCTCTTCTATCAGGTCTTCAGTGACTTTTAACATTCTCACATTCTCTATCTCTTCTGGCTTCGGTATCAAACTCTGTCTGACCCTATGCAAATTCACGTAGGCTTCGTTGAGCTTAGCTAGTTTGGAGCACATCTTCGTAGGAGGATGAGTCGACATTGGATGGTTAGACTGGAAACTACCCTGGTTCTTAAGGTCAAAGCGCGGACGTGAAGGAAAACATCCCTCTACGGTTTTCGAGCGGCAACGTTCAATGAGTGTCATGAGAGGGATAGAGAGAAGTCAAAGAGCATGAATCAACATTCTTATAGCCAAACAAAAGACAAAGGCATTTTTTTCAAAACACAACATTTTTTAATTCAAAATCACTTAACACTAACCAACAACTGTAACATTTTTAACAATAATCCAACAATATAATATCAAACATTTTTTTTCAAATCACAAACATTTTTTTCAATTTATACATTATTTTGGACAGGGCTGACAACGTTGTGAATGAAATTGTGATTTCCACTGTTGGAAGTCATTAGGCCATTGATGGACACTACGTTTCCTAGTTTGAGACAAAAGATAAGCATAATGGTCACAAAACCACTGATCTACTTTCACATCGTTTCTTGAAGAAGAACGAGGATCAAAATGAGTCACTAAATGTTCTAAGGAATAGCCCAGGCTGCGATGATGCAGAAAATACACACAATATTGTCCACACACCAAGGAATCTGTGCCTTGTAATTTCACATTATTGAATCGGGTGGTCTGAGCATTTCTTCTCATAAAGTCAATGATATCGTCTTCCAAAGGGGGCAATCCATACGAATCAAAATATTCCACACATCCGTCTTGAGGAAAGTAGACGGCTACCCAGTGGGTTCCTGGGAGATGACTGTCGTCCGTGTTGATGACATAAGCTAGATGGTCTTGAGGTTTGCGATGAGGGAGTTCATCTTTAGCACAGACGACAGGATTCCAAGAAGCCGTATACGAACTGTGGTTCAAAAGGTAATAAAGTTCCCAGGTATCCATGTTTTGTGTGTTTTTTACTTCTTCACAGGTAATAATAAGTCATCAATTCGATCCTGACTTTTTGCTTGAAAATGTCTGACAAATAACCGTTTCTTCGTTTCGTCTCCTCACTCTGATTCAGGAGAGCTTCGATACGATGGATCTCTTGAGTGGTTAATGGTGGACAAGAATGTTCACGCAAGTCTTTATACCACTGATGCAACACGACTTCGTCCGAGATGAGACTCCAAGCTTCGTCCAGATACTCGTCCAATTTTTCTTCTTGACTCAACATTAGGCATTTATCGTGTTGAATTTGACTGGGATGATCGTTTTGACATCCATAGCAATCTTTCTTGATCAATTCCGTCATTTTTTCGACCAAGTGTTTGGCAAAACAGGAGACTAAATGGGCTTCTTGTTCTGGCCATCTTGACTTCATCATAACTTCATCGTCTTTGTCTTGGGATTCTCCTTCCACGGTCTCCTCACATTCCATCTCCAAAGTTTCTCCACTAGGTAAAAAGGGATTACAGTCTTCCATGGCTTCTAATAATCTAGAATGACTTCTCTCAAACTGTTGATTTCTATGGTATTATCGAATTCTGCATACAGGATGACGTTCACCGTTTCATCAGGTTCTCGTTTTGCAAACTGAATTTCCACACGAATCTGGCCTGATTTTATAGGATGGAAATGTCCCTCGTCGCTGCCTTGGTCTGGAGTGAAATCAAAAGCCCACAAAGCATAGCCTCCTGCATAATCCTCGTACGTAATGCCGTGACTGGTATTGGTTCCTAACTGTCCGGTGGCTTCGTACAGGGACAAGTACGATCTCAAGTAATTCTTATTCTCAAAGTCAGGTTCGAAAGGTCGGGTACACAAGGTCTTGCCATCGCGACTGACTTCGATCTTGGACACGCCAAAGTGTCGAAAGTAGAAAGGATTTTTATTGGCAGCTCCGTTGAAGGCTGTATTCTCGACGATACCAACGATCAAACGTTTGGGTAACTGTCCTTGGAACAGATGATCTTCGATCATGGATCTTTGCCCCTTGGGAATGGTGAAGTTTTCACTTCCACGCGTACTATTGGATACTTGGCGGTCGTTCTGCTCAACGTCTGACTGATGTCGTTTCCCACTTTAGGTAACACTTCCACGCGGCGTACGTAGAGTCTGGCTTCTTGGATTTTGGTTTTGTAACCGTCACTATCAGCCATTAAATGGAAAGCGGTACTGTTACGATTCAGTCTCAGGCGGACATCCACCCCGTTCAGCAAATATTTTTCATGCAACCACATGTCCAAATGCAAACGATCCATCAGTTCCAAACTTGTGTCGACTCCCATGGTTCTGTTTCTTCGTTCTAGAAATCCCTCATTTGTTGATTTATTTTTATCCTTTGTATCAGTTTCGAATGTTTCAAACTCGTTAGCTTCGTCAGCTTCCCATACCACACAGGCATTGAGATGAGTGTTTTTGGCGTCTATTCCGTACGTCAAGAGATTTTCCAGGTATGCACGCTAAGGGTAAGTATCCATGCTGCTACTGACTAGTTTATTATTCAAGTACAAGTCCACTCCACTGAACAAGGAATGCATGAAATTGTTGACGGGAGCTACTGCTTCATCGTCTATAGGACCTCCAGTCTTATCTAGAACTTTTACTTTCAGGTACAAGTAACTGCTATTCAGATCGATGTAATCTTCGGGCTGTCCTTTGATTTCAAACTCGATGGGAGCGGAATCGGTCAATGAGGAGACGGGATGAAATTCCACCCACTGGGATTCTTGCATCGTCATCATGGTGGGTGGCATGGGAAAAAGATCCAGTTCCGACTTGGAACAAGCGCAAGATTCTCGGTGCATCATTTTTTTTCTGCGTCTCAATACTTTAATAATCGAAAACGTCTAAGTCTCCAACGGTTCTTCTTTTCTTTGTCTTTCTAGCTTTAGAAGTGTGAAGTATGGTGAAAGGGTGTTTTCTTCGTCGTCTCTTTCTGCCTTGTCCTTGCTGAATGCCTGACTCGGTAGCGTGCAGGGCATTTATAGGTGTGTCTCGTCGGCCCAAAAGGTCTTTGCCCGTTTGCAGCAAGACATTTTTGCCTGCCCTCATGAAGGCTTCTTTAGGGTTTTGTTTGTCGATGATGACATTTTGGAGAAATTCTTTGCCTTGCGTCAGTGCTGCATCTTTCAAGGCTTGCAATCCTCGTGTCACCATCGGTTTCAACACCGGGGGCACCGAACGAAAGGCCGATTTTAACATATCTCCTAAACCGTGTCCTCGCTGTCGAGCAACCCCTCGGTACACTGGATACATGACTTACGAGTCGTGAGAGAACCGTTTTCGAAAATGGAGTTTCACCGTCACTTTTCCTTTGGTGAATGGAATATTTTGTCCCAGATCTCCTTTTATAGCAATGTTGACCGTGTCCAAATAAGACTTGCTGACAGGCAAATAGTGAGGATGTACAAATTCGCGGTGGACGTGATAAGTGTTTCCACCTTCCTCGTCAGCGTTCGTGACAGAATCCACTTTGAAAGGAATGACACGCAGTAACGGAACGGAGGTGTGTCCCACCACGTTGTACTCCACCACATCGGAGTACACAAACATCAAATTCAGTCCTTGGTTCAGTTCTACCAGGGTACGAAAATACTTGGCAAAAGTATCGTTGTCAGAAATGACTAGTAATTCGCCTTTTTCTTTTTCTACTTTCTTCCTCATCTCCATGTCCCCGCCCAACATGACAAACAATTCAGGACAAAATAAGAAAGACATGATTTTACGCCCCTCAGGAAATTTCATCAGGAAGCGACTAGCTGTTTTGTGGTATTCCAGGGTGACACTTTTATTGACACTCTCCAAAGCTTTCAGAAACACGACATTAAACCTGGAGGCTATGGTGCTGACCAAATGTTGACCACTAAAATAATAGCCTGGGGGAATGAACAAGTGATAGTCGGTCCACTTTGGATTTTTTGTGTTAGGGTTTTTCTTGTCATATTTGCCATGGGTATCCAAGTACAGTTGCATTTGCTCGTCATGAACTTCCACCGTAAAAGAATTTTGATTGGGAAGGACATTGAGGACTTGGGTCGGGTGAATGATTTCTACTAAAGCCACTTCCCAATGGGCTTCGTGATCTAATGGGATGGCCTGAGGTAATTTGGCCGTGTAACAGCACAACGTGTTGTGGGGAAACACCTCCATGGAACTGTCACTGGGTAAGGTTAAGTAAAATTGGTTTTGGTGACTCATAATTCCAGAGTTCTGTGGCTGTCCGAGGGGTTACTGGACGTCAGAGGCGTGTCTCCGCCCAAAATGGGGTTCTGATTGTGGTTGTTATTGGAGTGGTGACTGACACTGGCACTGGACACAAGGTTCCCGTGGTTCCCGTTCGAGGAGAATTTCAGGGAGGGATTGGGAAGCAGGTAACCGATGCAACTGCTCAATAAAATGGTCCACAATTGTTTGTTTCCTTGTTGCAAACTCAAATTGGCAATGGCTGCCCCGATGACACAATACACCACGAAGATTTGGCAGAAAAAGACGATTTGCGTTTTAGGCACACGTTCTCCACACCACACCAACAAGGGTTGTTTTTGTAAATCTTGCAGAGAAGAACTGGATGAAGGAGTGGTCGACGTAGCTGCGTCTGTGTGAAAGGTATGACGGTCACTTCTTTTTATAGTTGATGACTTGCGAAGCGTCGATCCAAGAATCAAAACTGGGTGGATATCCTTTCCAACGTACTTTGACTTCTTTGACACGTCGTTTGCCCACTTTACGGGTTCTGCGTTCGAGAATGCTTTCGATGTCGTACACGTCGTCTTCTTTTTTGGTGACACGTTGCAACTCGGGCAAATAAAACGTTCCTTTGAGCACTTCTCCGTTCATGTCTTCCAATTTATAGACGGCAGGATGACGGCCATGCACTCGTCCAGTGACACGAAACAATTCGGTCGTCCAGTTAGGTAAGTAACCTTTGTCGAAAGTGCGTTTGGTTTTGCCAATGCGCACCCAGTCTCCTACGGTCAACTCTCCACTTTTCTTGGGGACAGCCCTCGTCGGGGACGTACCAAACAGGCGCTCAAACACCAGCACTTCGTTGTCGGGAGTCACTTCTTGCGGGGCACGTCCAATGCTTCGATGGTAAGATTGGTTGTACGCTTGCACCAGGTGCGATAAGATGTCGATGTTCTTCAGAGTGTGGTGATGCGTAAAATATTTCCACATGCGTTCTTTCAAAGTGCGTTGAAAACGTTCCACGATGCTGGATTTGGTTTCGGGATTCTCGGTGGTAAAAAAAATGAATGTCACGTTTCTTTAATTCTTTTTGGAAAGCTTGGTTCAGAAATTCGGTACCTTTGTCCGTTTGCCATCGAAGAGGGTGACGACCGCTTTGTTTCAACACCCGTTGCAGGGCTCGCACTAACTCGCTGCTCGATTTGGAAGTCAAGGGCACGACCCAGGCAAATTTGGAAAAGACGCCGATGACACAAAACAAATATTTGTAGCCACGATTGTAGCTGGCCAAATGAGAGACATCGGCTAAATCGGCTTGCCATTGATGATCGATGCCTTCCACTCGGGTGCGACTTCTGGCAAACTTGCGTCGAATGGGTTTGTGTAAAGTGTAAGTAGCTTGTTCTTGTAACCATCGTTGCACTTGAGGTAAACGGAGACTTTTCAGTCGAGTTTTGGCAGCACGATACAATTTTTGAACTCCTGCTTAACCTGCAGGATGGGAGGGATCGTAGTAAATGCTGGCTAACACCTTCTCCATTTTTTTGTGTGTTAATAAGTCACCCACTCTTCCGTGATGCTACTTTGAGTGGGACGAAAGGGTGGTTTGGAAACGGATTTACGTGTCCGACGGGCTACGGGAGTAGAAATCGAAGGTAGTGGTGGTGGAGGTGGCAATGGAATGGCTTTCGTCTTCTTTTCTTTTTTCACTTCTGGTTTCCCTTCTTTATTTTTCACTTCTGTCGAAGGAGGAGTGGACATCATCTTTTTAACCCAAGCTTTCATTTCTTCTCGTTGGGGTGTGGGGGACGGGGTCAACAAGGATGCTGCAATCTTACTTGAAAGGGGAGCTGCTGACGGTGTTTGAAACACTTCTCGCATCTCTTCTTCCTCAGGTCTTCGTGGGGTAGCATCTCTGGGGATGGTAGTAGTGGTAGTGGTAGTGATGATGGTGCTGGACTTTTCATCAAGGTCTTAAAATCTTTCAGAGTGGGTAGTGCTGTTTCGTCTAAAGCTTTCTGGTGAAAGAGTTGCAGTCGTGGCAAGAGTTGACCGTACTTTTGCGATTTTTCTGTTTCGGACAAATCTTGACGATCCATCAAGGACTGCAATTCGTGTTGTAACGGGGACATCTCGCTCAAATTGGGATTGGGAGGTAAATGTGGGGTACGTTGTTCTTGCCAACGATGGTATTCCATCCATCGCTTGTAAGGCACCAAAGCTAGTTTTCGTCCTTCCATGGGTTGTCAGGGGTCAATTCTGAGATCTTGGGACTTTAGAGGGCCTTTTTATCTTGCCCCTACCAGTCCTCCCAACATGGTTCCCAAGACTCCTTTCAGTAAGGGGCCTAACAAGAGGGGTAAAATGCCTCCACGTTGGACCAACATCTTCTTCTTTTGACGAAAGGGAATTTTCTTTTGGACCATTTGGCGAAGAACGTGACGATGTTTGCCTAAGTATTGTTTCTGGTGTTTGGACAAAGGGATCGTGCCTTTCAAGACGTTCAAACAACATTCGCACACGGTATCGATGACCTCTTTGGAGGCTGATTGAATGAGTTTTTTTCGTAGAGGTGGAGAAGCTTTGGACAGGACGGATAACATGTCCCAATGTTTGACTAAACGAGGAGGCAGTCCTTTCCTTTTCTTTCCTTGGGGCTGTTTAGAAGAGGGATGTTTTCTGGAGGGTGACATCTTTGAGTCTTCAGCACCAAAAACACTGATACCCCTACTTGGTCACAGGCCCTTTTTTATACTGGAACGCGTCGCCACTGGTTGTCTTTACAGCGTATCAATTTGAGGACAGGCATGACACGTCGTGCAGGGGTACACAACGGACTAAATCGAGCCAGTTCTTGCTTGGACAAATCCAGTAAACTTTGTAACATGCCCGATCTTTCTTGAACTTTGATTTTGGGAGAAGGTACTTTGTGAGCAGCGGCCACTGCCGCTAAACTGGAGGGTCCTGCCACTGGGGAAGTTCTTGGGGTTATCAACGGAGAAGTTCTTGGTGTGATTAACGTCTCCAAGTACTCTTCAGTTCTTGGTGACATCAACGGGGAAGTGAATGAACCTGAGGCTACCGGAGATGCGTTCACCGCCTTTGCAGGTCGTGCTTTGTGAGTTTAAGGTTGCGTCCTAGCCGAAGTGCCTCTCTTGCGACTAGTTTTCTTCTGTGGGCTTTTCTTTTTCTGGGGACTTTTTCTCTGTTTCTTTTTCTGGGGGCTTCTTTTCTTTTTCCGGAGTGGTGTCTGGTAAGAGGAGGGTCCCGCCACTGGAGAAGTTCTTGGAGACACGGGTCTCCTTGGGGACTTGGTCTTGACGCCGTGGCTCTTTTTCTTCTTCTTGGAGCTTCGTTTGACTTTTTCTTGGGGAGAAGTTTGGGAGCATTAGGATCCCATCTTAAGAGAGAGCGAATGATGACACCTCCTAGAGTACCGCTCCCTCCAGGTTTCAAAATGATTTGTTTTTTTTGGTTTGAGTGTCGATGCGAGGATCGGCCAGTTGGGTCAAAGCGACTTTGTTTCGATCAAAAAAGCGTTTGGTTTGATGAGGAATCTGAATGATACCTTGGAGTAATTGACGTGCCGTCACCGTGAACCATCGTAAGACTTCTTTGAGACTAGCTTCTAAGACACCAGCCCGTATTTGTGGATTTTTTTTCTCGACTGATGCCATACAAGGCACGAATCAATTTGACGGGAAGATGCGACTGAAGGGACGTCATGTTCAAACTGTGTGAGACAGACGAAAAGGGTCTGAGGTTTTTATAGATTTTTTTGTGGAGTGAAGTTAAGTCGAGGACGGATACGTGTACAGGACAGGCCCTCCGTCTTGGCACCAGTGGTGAAACAAGTGGGTACGAAATCGCAAATCATCTGGGGTCGTACGTTTCAAATCGACGAGTAAATAGGCGTGTGGAGTTTGAGTGGCATCGTCGTACGCCTGAGTCAGCCAAGGCGTCCCTAACTGTTTGGCTAAGACTTGCACTTGCGATTTATTTCGAGGGCTTTTAAACAAGACCACGTAATGCGCATTGAGACTGATGGTACGATGGGCTTTACTTTGTTGAAACAAATTTTGAGTGATGTAAACGACACTGGCATTACGATGATGCCCTTTACGCGTGAACCACAGTTTAATTTCTTCTTCGTCTTCTCCTAACATGTCGTCGAAAATGACCAATGGGTTTGACGGGAGTCAGAGACGATGCCGTCGTCTTCTTTAGGAATGCCTTCCACAAACACGATGGAATCGCCTTGACTTTCTCGCAAGAGGCTGTACGCCGATTGCCACTCTTTGTAACACCACACGATGCGTTGAGGTGGTCGATCGATCAAATGATGTTTATGTTCGATCAAACGTTTGACGAATTCGGTTTTGCCTGAACCGCTAGGCCCAGCAATGAGCATGTTAAAGGGATGGCGAAGATACAAAGCCTCCCAGCTGGCATGATCTAAGTGTTCGTCGATGACTTTGACAGTGGAAGAAGAGGGAGCAGAGACAGCAGAGGTAGCCATAGTGTTAGGAATGTCACTTGTGACACGAAAACAAACAAGACAAGAGTTTATATACTTTTTCAGAACACGTTTATTGAATGTTTTAAACATGAATACGAAAGACAAAAATACATAAAAGCCAAAGGCTTAAGTACAAGGATAAAAGGCACATCAAAATCATTAACGTGGAATAGAAACAAGTGTCTGTACAACATGTTTTGGGTAATGTTCTGACCAGTTCTATAGGGGGTAAGGTCACACAAGTGTCCTCCCGAAAGGGTCTTTCAGGCCTGTCCACGACACTCCTGTCCTGGGTGACGGGTTCTTCTGGTACTGTCACTAACACAGGTTGAAAAGTGACTTTTTTCTTTGGACGTTGAAAGGAAGGATCACAACTCTCGAGCATACTGGGCCACTTCTTGGGTCCAAGCCTCAAAATCCCATTTTTTCCAGGCACGGACATCTGTCCAATGGGGGTGTAAGTCACAAGCTACACACACATCTTCATACACGTCTTGGGTAGCTAAAAGTTGACGAATCTTTTTTTTCCCGTAGAGATCGAGAAGTATCCAGATGAAAACGTAAGGCTTTGAGCAAAAGGAGTCTCTCGTGAACATTTAAAGGCACCACTTTCATGTTGAATGGGGTGGTAAGTACTGTTCGTAAAGAGTCCACAAAGAATCTTCTGGTAAACGAAATCCTAGAAAACAAGTCACTAAGACACACACCACTTGTCGACCCAAATTGAATGGATACAGTTCTTGTAATAATTGATGGTAATGATCCACGGTTTGAATATGGTCATTGAGTTCCTTCCACGGAATCTGTTCAATTACACGTGACATAAGTCGTGGCATGGCAGCCTGTTTTTATAGTCTCTTTTTTTCGGATGCAATACACGTACTTTCTAGCCAGAGATCTTCGTTCTCCAGTTTGGAATCTAAATGTTGCATACTGTAACCGAAACGTCAGAGTTTGTTTAGAAGTTTCCTCTTCCGCTAAGTAGATTCCACGTAAAATATGTTGGTAATCCTTTAACTTGTCTTCCTCAATGCGTTGCACTAGGTGAATCTCGAAGTAACCAAAATTATGAACATGTCGGTCATTGGCGACCTCAAAATTTTGAACAATGTCTGACCACTGAAACACTTTCTGACGAATTTCTTTTATACTATTCAGGTACCAGTGGTTAAAGATCTGGTGAGGTAACGGATGCAACTGTTCTTTACGTTTGACTTGTATTTTGACCAGCTCTCGGTAAATGCGTTCTCTCAACTCCACAGGCAAAGCACGAATGTTCTCTTGTAAAGTATCCATAAACAGATTATGGTAAGTTACTTCAATGTCTCGTTCCCACTAAGGGTAAGTAATGACAATTCGGTGACCACCGAGCATGTTCTACGTAGGCCGAATCTTGTGGTTCCCAGTGGTGAAGTGACACACCGCAACTGAAGCACTTGACTTTATCTCCTTCGCCCAAGTAGATCAATTCGGCTCTGGCTAATTCTTCGGGGCTCGGTCCTCCCAGATACTTAGGCCATTTTCCTTTGAACGATTGAAGACGATTTTCAAAGTCGCAGTATTCCGACAAACGCACAGGAAACGAATATTCGTCTTTCACAGGTTCGTTTCGATGAGGGTTGGGTGACATGGACAGGAGTTTGCTCAGGGCTGGATGACATCCGTAGGGGGGTAGACGTGAAGGTGAGCATTCACCTTTAAAACGAAACCCAGTTTGGCACGCACAGCATCACTTTCCATGATAGGGGTAGTGAGAACAAAGTTCCCATGATGCTTTACGGCATCGCTAAGGTCACAGCGTACAGCATCGTTCCCATCGCAAGGCTCACAATCGCATTCCACTTCCGAAGTCCCACACTTGAATTGTGCCTGTCGGAACTTGTGTGTTTCTCTGAAAGTATTCATCTTGTTCGCTCGGTCTTGGTAGGTAGTCACAATGAACTATCGATCTTGACCATAGTCCCTTTTTATACTAGTCGCAATGCAGTCTCAAGCTTGTACATAGTTCCTTTTTTGTTTTTTTTATGTCTAGTTTTGGAAGGTACCGTCTCTAAGGTGCCGTCATCATTGTACCGTAGTGTCATGGGTGGAAAGGCCATAGAAAGGTAAGGACAGTGCGGAGACCATCGAGTATGTTACAGAATAGCTGAATCTTTGTAGATACATAGATCCATTCGTAGCTTCAGTCCGCAAGCGAAACACTGTACTTCGTATCCCAATCCTGACTCAGGTCCCAAGTAGACAAATCCTGTTCTAGCTAAAACATGCGAAGAAGGTAATCCTTCCCTATCCGTAGGCCATTTCTGAAACGTGTCCAATCGACGGGCACAATCACAATAGTCAGGTAAGAAGACTGGAAAATGGTAGGGTTTGAACTTGGAGTTCTCATCGGGTTTCTCACTCGATTCTTGCTGTGGCGAAGTCATGATTCTAGTGGGTGACTATCCTCTTACAACCAATGTTTTATACCGACGAGTCCATACGGTAAGGTGAAATGATTGGGAAGTCGCACTCGCTTCTGGTACACGATTTGATAGACTTTTTCCAAGGTCGACTGACGATGTGGTGAGTGGGTAAACGTACAATCTTGTTGGATTGATAGGTGGTCACTTTAAAGTGTTGATCTTTTCCAGACTGCAAGGCTTCTCTCAGTACCCCAAAGTTGACCACTCGACTGGTACGATAATTCAGAGTCAATCCTTTCGCTTTACACGTCGTGTGCACTTCTCCTTGTTTGTCCCGGTATTCGTAGCCGTACTTTTTTGGACCGCCACTGGCGAAACTTATAATCTTGTCGTCGGGGTGCTCGTCTGTCCAGGCTCCTAAACGATCTCCTTCGATGTCAGGGTGATGTTGACTCGGGTGATGGATGTAAATGCAACTATCCGTGTCAAAGTACAGGACGCGTTCCCCTAACAGTTCTAAAGCTTCGTACAATTTTAAGCGAGCATGGGCTGTCACGTAAGCCGCAATGATGACATTTCCAAAGGGGTCGTCTTGTACAAAGTCCAGATCTTCTTCGTAATTGACCAAGATCAAAGCCTCACGAACGACGTCCACGCGTTTCATGTATTTGGTTTTGTCGTGAATCATCTGGAAGTAGCGGGAAGGTTCGGTCAAATATTCCGTCTTGGGTAAACACGGTCGTTGTGCCATTTTACCCCACAAGCAATTTAACATCACTTTGGCAAACGATCGCCTGCCTTCGTTTTTCTCGATGTGATCTAAAGTGATGATTTCTTGTTCATAGTATTTCTCTTTGAATGTCTTTCGTCTTCGGGAGTGTGACACCAGGAAGGATAGCCGCTGGCTTCTTGCTTCAGTTTCAAAAAGGCATCCACGTAGTCGGCGAAAATGCCTTTCTGACTGGGGTCACCCTTGTGGTATTGTTGTGTCTTGGGAAAGTGGCAAATTTCGTACACTTCTAACAGTTGGTATCCCATGTCCAGAGCTTTGAACAATTCTACGCTGACCCAGGTTCCCGACAAGGCCCGTTCTTCCTGGGTGTGCTGACAAGGTTGGTCTTGGTTGCACGTTTCGGCGCAAAGGAAACATCAGTTTGCCTTGGCAATGGTGAGGTAACACGGGATGGTACAAGTCCTTGGGAGGCAAAACTTTGCATTTGATCAGACCTTCGTATTGTCGAATGTTTTTCAGGTCGATGTGTTCCGTCAACAATTGTGGGTGCCCTACAGGAAAGCGACAATATTTGCACACGTAGGGATACAGCGAACACACGTCCAAGTATTTCATTTCTTCTCCTTTCTCTTCGTCGGCTTGGTACAGCAAACAGGTGGCATTGGTCCTTCCTCCGTACAAACTATCCCTCGGGTTCAGCGGGTCCATGAACTGGTAACTTTCCACGAGGCGTTTAAACTCGGGATCGGTTTTCAAACGGTGATCGTACTCGTGTTCCCACATTTCCACCACTTGGTATCCTTCCTGTTCTAACTTTAGGCGTCGCTGACAAGTGGCCTGGTACAAATCTTCCATGGTTCGTTGTAAAAACTGATTTTTAGTGTCGCGGTCAGGGTAACAGACGGGACATCCGTGAAATAAGCAACCGTTAAACTCGTACACAATCTTGGGGTTTTCTAAGTCCCAGCCATCGACCGAATGCGTTCCGATGGTCTTTTCACCTCCTCCGTTGCGGGCATGCTGAATACATTTGTCTTCCTTGTCGCACAAGTAATGTAACCAGCGTAGGGCTTTGACCGAGTATTGACGTTTGACATAGTTAGTCGTTTGAGGACTGATGACAGCCACGGTGTTTTCAGGCATGAATCGTTGCCTGTACACTAAGGAACACGCTTTGGCAATGGTGCAAGCTTCTTTCAAAGGATCGACCCCTCCGTGTTCCATGAACAGTTCTCGAAATTTTCCACAGCATCGCCGTAAAAAGTCCACTTCGGAACGACAATACTTTAGCATTTCTTCCTGAAAGTCGAAAGGGTCGGAGGCGTGAGCCTGGTACCAAGCGTAGAAAGCTTCTCGTTGTTCGGTACGCATGTTGTCGGGGTCGTAATAGTGAACCTCAGGCAAATGGGGTAGAACGGCGTGTTGATTGGCTTCCGTATTGAAAAAGTGTGGAAAGTACCCTTTAGCCATTTCTGTCATTCCAAACGTTTTAGGCATTCGACTCAAAGGCATAGCTAAGTAACTCATCGAATCTTTAAACTGCACTTGTCCCACTTGCATGAAAATGATTTTGGCTCCGTTCAAAGTGACTTTAGACGTTCGGTGCCATGTTCCGTATAGTACCTCAAAAGAAACTGTCCATCGTATCCGGAGAAATTGTGAGCCATCACCGTGGCATGACGATGACAATCTCCGTAACGTTCGATGTCCTCTTGGCTCCACGTCTTGTCGATGGGGTCTAAGACCCATTGGGCGAAATCGGCTAGCGTGTTCGGTCCCCGAAAGATTTTTCACGTCCTCCAGGAATATTGCTGCAGTGAGGGCAATGACTGAAGATAGGTTCTTGAATGCACTTCTCGCACGCTCGATGAGCCACGCAGAAATTAGGAATGTGAATGCCAGTCTCTTGCATGCATTCGAAATCGAAAAAGATGAAATTGCCTTTCTTCTTGTGTCCATCCTCTTTCTCTGGTGGGGGCTGGTATTTTTGCACGTAGCATTCGTGTTCCAAGTCCATGATGTGGTGACAAATGTGACATTTTTTCTTTCCTGAACATACGTGTGCCTTGGCATTATTGGTACGTAGGCCTTGTCCACACGTAGGGCACAATCTCAGCAGGTGACAAGCACATTTCTGCTGTGAACCTTGCGTCTTCAGATGTTGTTGGTAACAGGCAGGGCTGACAAACGTGCGCAGACAAGCAGGACAATGCACTGGTTCTTGCCCTTCGCTCAGACAGGGTGGAGAGGCCAAACATCCTGAGCATTTCAATCCGCAATGTTTGTGTTGCTCTCGATTGTTATAGACATAGTCACATTTGTCACAGTAATAACTGTATCCCAGGAATGCAGTGATACTGGTAATGGTATCGAAATGGTCATCGTGATGATAAAGGTGAATGTATTTTCCATCCTTAAAGTCTTTCCCTCGAAACAACAGAGGTCCGCGCACTTCTTGAGGGTGCACTTTCAAGGTGTAGAGTGGAGCTAGGACATCTTGCAATTTTTGCATTTCAGGAATGCCACAGGGTGTGTCTTTGGACAGGTCAGCTTGTTGTAACAGGAGTTCTGCTTCACTTCGTTGTTTGGCTCGGTCGGATTGTTGAATAGTTTTCCAGGTTCTTTTCCATTCTACCGTGTCGTTCTTGTTGGCATAGGTTCGTCCCACCACGATGGCACGGGCTAAACACATCTGATCTTGAGGGTTGTGAATTTGGACGAGGCTCTTTTTGGTGCTGCGAAGGTTGTTCACCAATAACACCTTATTGCGTTGTCCGGTCCCTTGAGGAGGAGAGACGTGGGTCATGTCCAGTGTGGCTTTTCCATCGGTGATGTCAAACTGGTCATTGGATTGTTGTACGTGTTGAATCTTGTCCATGACTTTGGAAGGGGTCAATTCTGCAGGGCTGCTAAACTCGATCCAAACAGGGGATTTCAAACCGTCGTGTTGTATGGAAAGTCTCAAGCGATCGTCTTCTTTGGGTTGACATTGTCGCTTGAGTGTGGTGAGTAAAGAATCCCACACCCCGGTGATGAACCCTTCTGCTTTCTCTAAGGGTACTTCGGTTTTGAAATCTTTAAATTTCACCGTGGTTGTAAATTTTCTAGAGGAGCGCTTTTCTGTCTCTCGAATGGAATAGTAGTTTTCAGGGTTGACTAAGGGTGGTGAACTTTGTTTAGAGGGTTTGGATTCTGGTTCACTCATGTCCTCTTCAAAATCACTGGCATGAATTTGTGCCAAGACTTCAGCTCTGGTACAAGGCGATAGATCACGTTTCTGCCTCTTACTTTCTTCTTTCTTCTCGAATGAATTGGATCGTTTCATCTTGAGTGGAAAAAGTCAAATGACTCAAGTTTAAACACCATGGACTAATTTATAGTCATGGCAGACCAGCGTATATAAAGGGCATGTGTCTTGTCCTTTCACTATTCATTTCACTCTCTAACCGAGCACAACGATGGAAGAGACTAGCCAAATCGAACGTTTCATCAGAGCTTTGCGAGGGGTCATTAGAAAATTTTCTTCAGACCAGCCGACGGACTACTCTCCTTCCTTTCGAGATAAAAGTGAAGATACTTGCTATATCTGTCAGAAGAAAGGGCATTGGTCTTCAGAGTGTCCAGACCGTCAAAAAAGAAAAAAAGGGGTTAGAAAAGACAAAAGTCAAGATACCTGTTATTATTGTCAAGAAAAAGGACATTGGTCTCCAGATTGCCCAAAAAAGAAACAAGAGGAGTCAGAAGAAGAGAGGGATTCTTCAGAGAAAGAAGAGGAAAAGACTGTGACGGTGAAGAAATTGAAAAAACAGAGAGAGTAAACCAAAAAAAAACAGAAGAAGTCTATGAACTTTTTAGAGTGTTTGGTTGTGAATTGTGAATTGAATTGTAACTATTAATAAAAGAATAAATTAATTGTATAACGTAAGTGTCTTTGGGTTTTGATTTTAAAATAAGAACCTACACTCACGCACTCATACACAGACACGTACTATAGGGGTAAAATGGGTTGTTTTTTTTTTGTTTTTTTTCTGAGTTATTGGCAATTGAAAGTGTATCTCTTTTCGAGAGACGTGGGTGGCCCTGAAAAGGGCCTTTTTTTGGTGCAGGGGTGAGTTCAAGCAATCAACTTTAACTGCCTTAAGCCTTTGCCACGGCCGAGGCCTACTTCTGATGATGATGATTTGGTTGAAATCACTAAGGGTGGTACGGTAGGCTTAGTCACAGGGTTGGCGTGTTTAGCTCGGGAAGGTCGTATTCTCTTCGGTCGTGATAAAGAAGTCTGATACATTTGTTTCAGATTTCTTAACTCCGCTAAAATGTCCAACAGTACCGTGACGGTTTGACTTTCACCCTCTTATTTCTTTGCTGCTTCTTCTTCTTGTTTTTTTCTTACCTCTTCTTCTTGTTGCTGTTGCTGTAGGAGAAAAGCTTGTTCCGCTTCCTATTGCCGCTGTATAAATTTCTCCAATTCTTCTTTCTGTCTCTGTCTAAAATTCTCCACGTGTGGTAATGAAGGTGACGAAGGTTCCGGAACAAATTCTTGCGAGGTAAGAAAATCCACAAAATCCCAATTCACCTCTTCTGAAAGTAAGTCCGGGTTCCCTTGTGTAGTCTCAACGGCTGGTGCACCCCAGTTAATCGTTTTCTGAGTTTTCGTCATGTTGAAAAAAACTGTCGCATGGATTGACTACACACGGGCGCTAGCGAATCTATATAGGCCACGTGACGTCACAGACTGCTCTCTTCCGATTAGACGTGGGCTGACTGAATTTTGTAACGCATGTTTGGATTGGTCAATGAACTCAATCCGTTTCAATCCTTCCTCTACCTATAAATAAGTGCAGTTCACTGCATTGATTCACCTGTTCTCGGTGCCTCAAGATGTGGACCACAGTCGAATCATCCACCCATGTGTCTTCAATGATGTTTAGGATGGACATGCTAATGTATGTTCGATCCAAGTGGACAGTTGTCCACAGGACAGACACCAGTCTGTGGATGCGAAGAGTCTATGTAGAACGTCAAGGATGCCTCAAAAGAGTCCTGATTTACGGTCCTGCAGTCAGGCGCAGCCTAAGGACAAGAAGAAGACCAATGCGGTGCCCTTTATGTTAATGGATACATTAACATAAAACCCAAAGGCCCTTTTCAGGGCCACCCACATTTCTCGAAAAGAGATCTACTTTCAATTGCCTACCCACAAATGTTTATTTTATATGTGTGTGTGTGTGTGTGTGTGTGTGTGTTGTCCCTAGACAGTCCCATGATTTATTGCCCATGTTCAATTCCCCTTGACGCTAAACAGGCCCATGATTTATTCCCCATGTTCCATTTTCCCTTGACGCTCAACAGACCCACCCTGTTCAATTTCCCTTGACGCTCAACAGGCCCAAGATTATTTTTCCCATGTTAATTTCCCTTGACGCTATACAGGCCCACGATTTTTCTCCATGTTAAATATACATAGACGCTAAACAGGCCCAGGGTAGTTTTTAATGCTAATTCCCATTGACGCTGAATCGTCCCACTTAACTACTGGCCTCAGTTCAAGAAAACAAAGAAACTACAGATGTGAGATCTGTGATAAAGCTTACATAGGGCAAGCAGGGGTTGGTCGACATTACAGAATGTTTCCTTCACATGGAAAACTGGAACCTGAGCAAGAACAAAATCCAGGTGTGACTTCATTCCACTGACCCATATTGAAACAAAACATGGTCTGGTTTGACTGATTCAATATGCACCATCTCCACTAAAAATACCAAATGAAACTCAACTCTAAAGAAAAAGAGCATGGTTAATTTATGATTCTTGGGTTTTAATGCTACTGACAGACTTTCTGGTACTGACAGATCGGCGCTCAGCATTAGTGTTAGGACTGGTCAGCCTGGTGTCAGGTTAATGTGACTGGGTGGGACATCATGCTACATTTCTATGGCATGATGCCCCAGTGTTAGACATCACTATAAAGTGTCCCATTGCAGACATCATAGCGATATGACTGAAAAATTGTTAAAGCTACATTAAAAATCTAAATCACATGTTGCAACACTGTGATTATAAAGTAAATAAAAGAAAGAAGCAGAACCAGCAAGTTTTGTATAACTTGACAGGTAATTTCATTATCAAAGTTATAAATGAAAACTATGAGAAGAACTTGCATTATTATAAAGTGAATCCCAAATAATTCTGATAAAATTATATGAATGTCCAAAAGAATGCCAAGAACCTTGACCTCAAAATGGTGTTGTCCAGAACACTTGAATAATTCACAATAGTTCATGAATAATATTATAGTCCAAAAAATGAGGAATTTCTTTTTCTACCGAACAGTTCAAAAAAATTTCCTCTCAGATATATCTAAGCCCAACATAAAACACGTCTGCAGACTTGTTCCAAAAAGAACACAAGAAAGAAGAATGATTCCAAATTAGGAATCAAATTTGATTGCTCAGTTTTCTCGTATACACTTTTATTATGACCATATTTCATAACATACCCCAACATAACTTGTCAGGTGACCAAATTCATCCAATAAAAATTACCTTAAATATTTAGAACTATCCTATTCATCTGTCCAGTGTGAAAAAGGCTGAATCTTGTTGTTGTTGTAAGGCTTAACGCCATTTTTCATCACACGATAGACTATACATGGCAGCCAGTATTAATGGTGGAGGAAGAACCCAGGAAAACCCTGGAAAGAACCACCAACCCACGATAAGCTACTGGCAAGCTTTCTCACATACCCACATTAGTCGAATCCAAGACTCAAACCGACGCAGACAGAGGTGAGATGGTAGTGATCCATAACGGAGAGTGCTTTAGACCACTTAGGGCCCCAATTTTGAAGTCAAAGAACACGGTCTCTGAATAAAATTAAAAAATGTTTTCTGCACACAAATATATGTTATGTGTCGAAATTGGGCCTTATTATTCACTTGTACAGTTTGCATTCTGTTGAAAACTATGTCACTTTGGTTTATTCTTTTCTTAATACCTGTCAATCATCAAATGTACATTTGAATTTCCTGATATATTCTAGTGACCAGTAAAATGGACAATAATTAAACAAATTTGGTTTTTTACTTTTGTGAAAAATGTTAAATGTTGAAACCTGCAATTAGCATTTGGTATCAGAACTTTTATTTGCCTCTGAACTGTTTTGTTCTGCACAGGTTTTCCCCCATTTCTTTCAAACCTCATTAACAATAAGTGGTGAATCCTTTGTGAAAACTTAAGTGGATTGTATTTCCTGCAAATTTTTGGCTTGTCAATTTATCAAACATGCTTCCCTGTTGGATTACAGTTACTTGATGTAAAAACTTGAGATGTAAAATTAATCAAGAGGCATACCATCAGAAGTATTGCAGTGAAATCCCTTTGCTAATCAGGGACACTGACCTCAAAATAGGCAGAGTACATATTTTTTTTTGGGCTACCCACCTTCACATATTGTGAAGGTACAGTAAAACTCTTCAAAACAGAAACTTAGATATACTAGAATCCTCTCAAAACCAAAACTTCTTTAATATCAAAATTTTTCCTAAGTAATCTGAAACCCATTAATTCCGAATATCAAAACAAATTTCAACTTTTCACTTGAAAAGAAAAAGCTAAGCCAAAACTTGCTTCAGACTTGGAAATGTATTTTAGGTGCTAAATTCCTGACACACACTGCAACAAACTAGGTTAGCAAGAACTGTAGCAGGTTTATCTAGGAAATAAATATCTGGAAAATATCACAAGATCATGCTATGTTAAACAATATTTGACATGCGAGTCAACACAGATTATATCAGACAATAGGCTAATCTGAAATCTCTACACCATACAAAAGATGTAGCTTTTTAAGGCAAATTATCCATTAAGTAAATGTTTGTAGGTAATCCATTTAAGAACGGTTATTGTCTATGTTGTTGTTTTGGTTTTAACACTGTTTTTCAGCAAAAAAAAACTTGCAAGAACCATGGGAAGCTACTGGCAAGCATTTCACATACCCACACTGGCCAAGCCAGAGACATCTAATTTTGATGGATGCTACCAGTAAGTACCATGAGAAGCTGTCAAGCTTATCACATACCCACACTGGCCAAGCCAGAGACATCTAATTTTGATGGATGCTACCTGTAAGAACCATGGGAAGCTGTCAAGCTTATCACATACCCACACTGGCCAAGCCAGAGACATCTACTTTTGATGGATGCTACCAGTAAGTACCATGGGAAGCTGTCAAGCTTATCACATACCCACACTGGCCAAGCCAGAGACATCTAATTTTGATGGATGCTACCAGTAAGTACCATGAGAAGCTGTCAAGCTTATCACATACCCACACTGGCCAAGCCAGAGACATCTAATTTTGATGGATGCTACCAGTAAGTACCATGGGAAGCTGTCAAGCTTATCACATACCCACACTGGCCAAGCCAGAGACATCTACTTTTGATGGATGCTACCTATAAGAACCATGGGAAGCTGTCAAGCTTATCACATACCCACACTGGCCAAGCCAGAGACATCTACTTTTGATGGATGCTACCTGTAAGAACCACAGGAAGCTGTCAAGCTTATCACATACCCACACTGGCCAAGCCAGAGACATCTAATTTTGATGGATGCTACCTGTAAGAACCATATGAAGCTGTCAAGCTTATCACGTACCCACACTGGCCAAGCCAGAGACATCTACTTTTGATGGACGATAGATGCTACCTGTTAGAACCATGGGAAGCTAACGGCAAGCTTCTCACATACCCACACTGGCCAATTTTGATTGATGCTACTAATTTGTATACTCCATCAATTTGTGTTATTGTTTTTTTAAATTAAATATCCAGGCTGTGTTAACCATGCACATGACTTCACTTCTGATTCTTTGCACATGGAGATCAGCAAAACAATATTCGAAAAGCCACATTCATTCAACTGATTGTCAAAGTAGATAAAATAATTACATGTATTTAAGTAGCCATGACTGTCATTTGTCTTCACATGCATGTCAAGAATGATCAACTAGGCACTGTATGACTGAATTATCCTTACAGAATAAAATTAGTCTGAGCAGAAATAACTCGATTTTCAGTGGCCATACCATATTGTCAGATCATTACCATTTTCATTTAATATCAACTAGGCATCTCAAGTCTTATTGCTAAAAACCAATGTTGATATACCTTTATATCTAGAGTTGATAAGATTTTTTTAGATGGCCACTCTGGTGGCAATATTGGACACCAGATTGACACACTATTTATTCCAGACTAAGTAAGTACCGTAAGAAGTCTTCTGCTCAGAAACCCATTCTGAAAGAACTTGTTGTTCAGGAGTAGCAATAACAAGATTTTCAAGATGGCTGCTTTGGTGGCCTATTTACTTTCAGGTTTGCACTATTTTGATTCAGGACCAACTAGACATCATAAGAATCTTTTAGTGAAAATTCCATGCCTATATAATTCATCCAGGTAGAGTAGCGACAAGGTTTTCAAGTTGTACACTAGTGGCGACCATAATGAATGCCTAGCTATGCACCATTTTCATTCAAGACCAACTGGACACAATATACTGATATGACTTTCCATTCATGTGGCCCAGCAATACCAAGATTTTCAAGATGGCTGCTGTGGCATCTGTACTGGACATCAGATTAGCACAATTTTCATTAAGGAGCAACGAAATTGGACGTTATACTGGCACCATATTTATAACCAAGCAGACACAACAAAGCCTTTACTGAAATACCCATGTTCATATGACTATGTATCCAGTAGGGGTAGTGACAAGATTTTCAAGACAGATGGCCATATTGGAGGTCCAAACGGAACTATTTTCAGATAGAACCGACTAGACATGAAAACCCAGTGTCAATGATTTTCCATTCAGAATGAGTATCAATAAGAATATTTATAAGATGACTGCAACAGCCCATCAAATAAGCTCTTTACGTCTATGACCTGTTGATAAAAAATTCACATAAAACTGAGCATACAAGCTAGTTCTTAACATCCTGATTGTGTCCCAGTTTGTTTTACATACTGGGGCTTTGATTCTGCCAATGAAAATCTCACATACAGAATAATAACAGCACCAAGACAAAGAAAAATTACTGACCAGCTTATGATAAAGGGGACTATTTTATTATGATTTGCAAAATGGAAGGTATGAAATGCTGTAGATATCTGTCAACACTTCATCCAAATCTAGTTCTTTATGATGGGTGTTGTTATGTATTATTTTAATAAGACTGGACAGATTGATACCTTGTGATTTGTATGTACAACAAAAATGTAACTTCATTATAATATATGTTCTGTTGAAAACAGCCTGTACATCTTTTTACAAACATTTATCTCCAGGAGAATTTTTTAAATAAATATGAATAAAATGACAGGCAATAAAGAAATACATGCAGATAACAGATTTTCAGTAAACATATGCTTTATTTCTACCTGTCCTGTACAATCTGCTCATATATACTTCTCAAACATTTCAGTCTTCCAGGGTTTATTTTAACCCTGTTGCACAACAAATTATGAATTTATATCGATTGACTATGTATGAAAAATTACATGTATTATGGTACTGTGAAATAAAATTTGTTACTAATAGTGTTTTTGTTTTGTAACATGCTTGTTGTGTACACTGTATTGTTCTTGCTGCTGACAAACATTCACGTACTACACAATTCTAAATGTATAAGCAAGTTTAATACATGTTGCCATCATTCAATAAATAGAACCAATAAATATAAACCACTGTCCATAATATTATCTTTTAAAAATTATTAATGAAATCTATTTTCCTGTTCTGGGTGTTTTACAGCAAGACATAAACCAAAAGTTTCTTTCATCATAACTGCTCAGACTAGTTGATCTCGGTATCACCTTTGAAATCACCTGCTAGTATTTTCTTTCTCTGGGGGTCGGAGTGCTAAGACATAGCAACACTTTACAGTAACACACAAATATCCAACTAAAGTCTCTTATTTGATGATGTATCATTTTTTGAAATGTTGTTATCTTTTCAATGCTCTCTTCATACCAGCTGTAAAATCAAATAACTGACCATCATAAAATTTTCCTGAAGTTTTGTCTAACAAAAAATACATTGGTTTGTTCTTGACCTTCATAAAAATGTGTGTCCCAGGTGCATTTCTTGCTTGGTTGCAAGACACATTCTCGAGAGGGATTGTAATTGACCTCTTCATTGCAAATGGAGCATAGGTGACCAATTTTATCATCTCACCTCCTTGGAGTAGCCATATTTGAGCCACTGTCCTCAAAGGGTACAGGCAAGTAATGAACACTATCACACCACCTGTTGAAAGACAAGGATTTGACAATTTAAATAATAGTAAATAAGACTAGATTTTAAAAGTAATAAATTAAACCCCCTACCTAGCTCACTGAATATCACTGGTTCCTTGCTGCTATAAAAAAATGAGGTTCAGTACACTAAGATCATAACATGAATTTGTTGAAGAGGTCAGAAAATCTCATCCATAATGTCCAAAAAAATAAATTACATACTCCATTACATGGATTTTTATAAAACAATTAACAAAATAAATTACTCAAATCTACACCATGGCCTTTTGTAAACCACTTAACAAAATCTGTATGCATGATCCATGAATAAAATTTATATGTACTCTTAGTACACTGAAAAATGCATTGCTACATATACCATCGCTGATAATAATTAAGCAAATTATCAACAGGATGCATACAGTCATTAAAATATGACATGCAAAAGACTTTTTATATAGTTAATGTGTATGAAAAATTGAGAATTCATGTGCAATTGCTTGCTTCCTTGGCTGATGTGCAAATTCACCTTTTTCAAGGTACACTAATTTGTATTGACTTTGAAGTTTCAACAACCACAATCTTAAGGACCCATCAACAGTCTTTCTGTGGAAAAAATGATTCTTCCCCAATTTAAGAATACAAGTTCCAATAAAAATATCACTTTCTGCAAAGTCTTTTTATCAACAAAAATACAATAATTCAAAGGATTCTGAAAACAGAACTAGAAATGGTTGCTTTGGCTGCTTTATCTGCCCTTTGATAGTCAATGTGACTAGACAGTCATCAGTAAAGAATGCTTTTGGCAGACTGTGTGAGCATATCATGTTTCTATAATATCTGGGATATTAACCTACTGTCTATGAAGGTCACTTTGCAATTCCCCATGGGTGGCTGCTGTAGACAGGTTTGACTAATTACATTTACAATGCAAGAGTTGGGGGATGTATATATTACATGATTTAAGAAGTATCAACATTACTATCAGTAACATTATGGAAACGCAACAGTCACTGACATGCATTTACTGTTGGTTAAAAACCAAAAACAAAATAACTATAAAACAGTTTTAATCATTCACAAGAGTTTAAAATCTTAAAATGGATCTTTCTGATTTCACTGGGGTTTTTAATGAACATTTACCTCAGGTACCAGTGAAACATCTGGAGTTTTCAACTTGCATACTATATCTGAACATTTCTGCCATGATTCATCAGACACATCCGTATACTCAAAGTTTCTGCCACTTTTTCCAGGTACTCAAGACAAATATTTTCTAATTCACAGATTTTAGCAAAGTAATGAAATATTATACTTAATTACCGGTATATCATTTAACTTTGGTTTTTCTCTGAGTTTCTCTTTTTTTTGTTGCCCATTTTGATTGGTGCACTATAGGATATGGATATACATGCAATTGGACTCTGGCATGCTTTGGGCTTTTTTGTAAAAAGAATCCTGTTCAATTCTAATAAGTAGGTGTTTTGGTTTGGCTTGGTGCTGCACAGCACAGCAACACAAGTAGGTTATTTAGTGCTGAAGCAATTGGTGCAATAGCGGACCCTGACTTGTCCGATTGCAGGATTTGAACATGCACCTTTTTGGTCATGAATCTGTCATGCTAACCATTGATCCTTGCAGTAATCATCATGTCACTTGTCACCTTGATCTGGTTATGTCTAATCTACCTATATATATCCTTATATTGGCAACATGTTTTATATACATATTTTTTCAAGCTTCGATTACCTGGGTCATTTTCATTCCTTTATTATGGGGGCGGCCTGAGTGGCCGAGTGGTCTAAAGTGCTCTCTGTTACGGATCACTGCCATGTCACCTCTGTGTAGGTTCGAGTCTCGGATTCGGCCAATGTGGATATGTGAGAAAGCTTGCCAGTAGCTTCTCGAGGGTCGGTGGTTCTTTCCGGGGTTTTCCTGGGTTCTTCCTCCACCATTAATACTGGCCGCCATGTATAGCCTATCGTGTGCTGAAAAATGGCGTTAAACCCTACAACAACAACAACAACTTTATTATGGTTGGTTATGAATCTGTCATTCATTTCAATTCAGTTTATTACTTTCAGCACAATGTAGGATATAGTTTTAACACTCATAAAACTCATTGATAAACATTGTTGTTGTGCATTTACTGACATTTTTCAACAGACAATAGGGGGTTATACATGGCAGCTAGCATAACTGTTGGAGGAAGAACCGTGGTAAGAACCACTTGAAGCCACTGGCAAGCTTTCTCACATACCCACATTGGCCAAGTCTGAAACTCAAACCCATGCAGATAGTGGTGAGATGCAGTGATTAGTAAAGGCGGGTGTATTAGACCACTCTGCAACCCATGACCCCTCCAAGATAAATGGTACATTCTGGAGCATAGAAATAAAACTGTTATGAATATTAATGTCACCCTAATTTTATGGCAGGCTGCATTCATCAAAGTTTTAGAGCAATATGCATTTGTAACAAAATAATTAGAGGAAGTTCAAATTTAAAAAGTCATACTAATTATCTGGAAAAATTAGTGATTTGGTTATTTCATAATTTTAGTGATTCTGGGGTCAACAAGAAAGCACAATTTTAAAGGTTTAAAATCCTGTAACATCCATCCCTTTACTTTTCAAATAAATCTAAGAGAACAATATAAAAATAGACAATCCAGGTACCAGTATTTGTTTCCTTGTGATTACCTATCTGTTTGAGAAACTTTGTTTGATGAATTTGTCAATAAAGATTTTTTTAAATCCAGATCTGAATAAAATATTTCTTGTTAAATGTACAAATTACTACAATACTGTATATACTTTTACCGTTTTTGTTTGATGAATTGTGCTGATATTATCTGTGACATAAAAATATCTAATTATTTATTAGACTATGAGTAAGATAATGATAAAATACAGAAAAATGAAGACATTTATAAAGGGGATAGATTTTACATAAAATGTTAATATTTCAATACAAACTTTCACTTTAATGTTTTAAAATCAATTTTTGTTCTTATTCATGCATAGTAGGTACATAAGTATAATAGGAACTGGTAAGATCATTGTCTTCACCTTGCTGAATAAAATACACATGCCGATTTTTTAATCACAGATTATTATTGTGCAATTTTGTGCATTTACTTTGCAATGAACTATGTGTAACAGTATTATTGCCCTTTGAATTATGGCTATATGCATGTAAAGGTTTGACAGCAAATAGTACAAAGTATGAAAACTAAAAAGTATAGAAAACAAAAGGCAAAACATAAAATACTTAAAATACATAATTCAAGTACTGACATAAACTAAAGTCCTAGACTTCAACTGGAACATCATCATGGTATGCATGCATTCCAAGTCAAAATGCTACTTCCATTAGTCACTTCTTAAAACATGAAGTATGGTTCATCAGGCCTATTCTACATCCTCCAAGCCCAGATAATTCAGGAAAGGCAGTAATATGTTTATATGAGTAAACTGTTATTCATTTTTATTTACTGCATATTACATAATATGATCATGTAACTGAATCATTACTTGGATGGCAAAATACAATAGTCTACTGAATGGGAAGATATTTACATATTTTCATCAAAACTTATTAACTTCTGACAACTTTCTAATGTAAATGATGCTAAAATCCTTTTGATTGACATATTGATCACAAATGCAATTCAGAATTATTCATTGTCCTTTGTATATGATCTCCCATATCATTTGCCATTTATCCACTTAATACTATGACATCATCCAGGACAACCATGAAAGACCTAACTTTAAATGCAATGAACAACTCTGAATATTGCTCAGGGCAATTAGGGTTAGAGAACTGAAAGAAGGATTAAAGAGAATCGAATGAAATAATCCGTTTCCCTGTAGACTTACCAAATAAGACGCTGACAAATAAAAAACTATATCTGAATTTGTTTCCTCCAAAATTTATTTTCCTCCACCATGCCACTGAATCGTCATTTTGCTGGACAGGAATCTCCTTGAATTTACTGTAAGCAAACTCCGCCATTACTGACCAGAAGAAGAGCTGGGACAGTCCAAAGATGGAAACAATCATTATGAATCTTGATTTGTCATACGAATAAAGCATAACATTGTTTGGGACATTAGTTTTAATTTCAAAAGGGTGAATGTCCGTTTTTCTTTGGGATCGAGCATAATCTGATGCATTCTGTGAACGAATTACTCTGATAAATTTTGTGGAACAAAAACGGATATCTCTCCATTTAGCAGTAAATAGTTGCTTTGTCAGGTAATTCCACAACATTCCTCTCTGACACCTAGCTCCAACAAATCTTAACGTATTTGGTAAAAATGAAATAAATATTACCCTTAAACTTTAAGAAATGTTTGTGGGTTTTTTCTGTCTTTCTTTCCCCCCAGCAGTCTACACTATGCTGATATTGGGCTCCAACTTGGAATACGCCATTTCTCGAGAAATTGCGCGCAACAACTTGGAATTTCTAATTGTTGCGCTCTTTCTCGAGAAATTGCGTGGTCGTTGGCTCCAACTGCCATGACAGTTGACTGCTTTTCACAGTTTGTAAAAGAATATATTCCACTTTCTCAAAATTGTAAACCAATCTGCTTATCGAAATCATAAAGCTGAAGCGAGAAAACTGTTTTCTTTTTCGTCATACGTGCCCTAACGGGCGAAAAAGACGTTAATCCAAATAGTCAGTCTGTTTTCTCTCAATGATTCGGAAGAAAGCTTAGCAAATATACTTGGTGGAACAAAGGATTCAAAATAATTATATATTCTAAATTTGTATTATAACACTGATTTATAGTATTTGTGAACTACGAATACATCTTCCCAACGAGAAGAAATTGCTGTTGAAATAACGCAGATTAAATGTATCGATACGTTTTAAATCAGCAGTACCATTGACTTTATTTTAGTCATTTGTCAATCTTGTGACACATCGACCAAAATTTAAATGATTCAGCATAGAGTTGTTGAGTGTATTTTACTAAAGCTATAGTAGAATTTATATGAATTCACTCTGTCTCGAACTGCCCATTTTACTGCTAAACTGTTAAATAGACCAGACCCTGAACATTTCAAGGCTGGTCTACAATCACTTCAACCTCCCAGTCTAATAGAATAACAAGAACTGAATGGGCACCAGAGAGAACAGGAGCGAAACACTGAATACAAATAGTTTTTGTTGTATTTTCCATTTATGAACTCAATCCAAATGAAAGATGTTTCTTATCTTTGACGCGTATAATTGGATACAAAATTGAAGATCACTGATGTGAATAAACCAACAGGAATCATATTCAGTGATGTGTCTCTCCTGCTTCGCTTGTGCAGTACGCAATCCAAAAACATGGCATTGCCATTCTAGCAAGAAATGTAGAATATTGCATGCAATGTTTAGTTGTTATGGGCATAAAAGATTTACTTAATTTGCGAAAAATATATGAATGCTGACCATACAAGCAACAATATCTAGGAAATTTAGTTACAAACAATGATACGTGTCTCGGTACTTTGCCAAAGTAATTATAATCCCTTGATATATCCAACTGTTATAACGAGAGAGAGAGAGTGAGAGAAAGAGAGAGAGAGAGAGAGGCCACATTTTTTTTTAAACAACAAACTACTCGCTTTATTTACTGCTCTAAAATAGCAGGTCGAAAATGCTTTATTCTTTGGAGAATACATTACTGTGCATTAAAACTAGTTCATCCCATCGGCATTTAACTTTCCTGTGGCCTGGGGGAGCAGCGGGCTGTGTTGTGGGGGAAAGAAACCCGTGTAAGGCAACTAATGTTGTTTATTCGGAAATGAAACGTCTGTTAAAAGAAACATGTAGGAATATTGTCTGGATATTACCTATCCAATAGTTTTCATTCTAAGATTATATATGAACTTAATTTATAAATGTATTATATTGGGTTACTTAAAGTGGTATTGGTGTGGGACAAAAACGCCTTTTCAAGCAATGATTTGGTTGGGATGAACCCGTTTTGAAGTATTGGGCCTACACTATTTTGCGGTTTTTCTACTTCTCAACCGTAAGTAGTGAATGGGGTCACCCTAGCGACAATGGGAATTAGCATTACAGACCCCCCCCCCCCCCCGTCACTCTAGCGACAATGGAAATTTAACATGGGGAAAAATCGTGGGTCACTCTAGCGACAAGGGAAATTAACATGGGAATAAATCGTGGGTCTGTCTAGCGACAAGGGAAATTAACATGGGGAAAATTGTTGGGTCACTCTAGCGACAGTAGTGAATGGGGATACTAGAGCCTCAATGGGAATTATCATTACAGAGACCCCTGGGACACTCTAGCCTCAATGGAAATTTAACATGGAGAAAAATCGTGGGACACTCTAGCCTCAAGGGGAATTTAACATGGGAAAAAGTCTTGGGTCACTCTAGCCTCAAGGGGAATTGAACATGGCGAAAAAATCGTGGGTCACTCTACGTACAAGGGGGAATTTAACATGGGGGAATAGAGTTTGGGCTTGTCTAGGGACAAGGGGAATTGAACATGGGAATAGAGTTTGGGTTTGTCTAGGGACAAGGGGAATTGAATATGGGATTTTTTTTTTAAATTTAAATTTAAATTTAAATTTAAATTTAAATTTAAAAAAGGGTAGGCAATGGAAAGGCTATCTCTTTTCGAGAAATATGGCTGGCCCTGAAAAAGTCTTGGGTCACTCTAGCCTCAAGGGGAATTGAACATGGCGAAAAAATCGTGGGTCACTCTACGTACAAGGGGGAATTTAACATGGGGGAATAGAGTTTGGGCTTGTCTAGGGACAAGGGGAATTGAACATGGGAATAGAGTTTGGGTTTGTCTAGGGACAAGGGGAATTGAATATGGGATTTTTTTTTTATAAAAAATTTAAATTTAAATTTAAATTTAAAAAAGGGTAGGCAATGGAAAGGCTATCTCTTTTCGAGAAATATGGCTGGCCCTGAAAAGGGCCTTTGGGTTTATGTTAATATTAATATTAACATAGATGGCATCTGTCACATCTACTTTTTCTTCTTCTTAAACTCCTTCTAACTGCCGGTCCATACACAAGTACCCTCTTGAGACATCCTTGTCTTTCTATGTAAACTCTCCTCATCCATTGACTAGTATCTGTCCTATCAACAACAGTCCACTTGGACCTGACATACATGAGCATGTCCGTCCTAAACATCATGGAAGACACAAGGGTGGATGACTCAACTGTGGTCCACATCTTGAAGCGACGAGAATAGGTGAATCAATGCAGTGAACTGCGCTTATTTATAGGTACAGGAAGGATTGAAACGGATTGAATTCATTCACCAATCCCGAACACGCGTTACAAAATTCAGTCAGCTCGCATCCAATCCGAAGAGAGCAGTCTGTGACGTCACGTGGTCTATATAGATTCGTTAGCGCTTGTGTGCAGTCAATCTATGCGACAGTGATTCAACATGACGGAAACTCAGAAAACGATCCATTGGGGTGCACCAGCAGGGGAGACTGCCCAAGGGAACCCGGACTTACTTTCAGAAGAGGTAAATTGGGATTTTGTGGATTTTCTTACCTCGCAAGAATTTGTTCCGGAACCTTCGTTGCCTTCTTCATTACCGCAAATGGAGAATTTTAGACAGAGACAGAAAGAAGAATTGGAGAAATTTATGCAACGACAAAAGGAAGCGGAACAAGCTTTTCTCCTACAGCAACAGCAACAGCAACAAGAAGAGGTAAGAAAAAAACAACAACAAGAAGAAGTAGCAGCAAAGAAACAAGAGGGTGAAAATCAAACGGCTACGGTACTGTTGGACATTTTAGCGGAGTTAAGAAGTCTGAAACAAATGTATCAGACTTCTTTATCACGACCGAAGAGAATACGACCTGCCCGAGCTAAACACGCCAACCCTGTGACTAAGCCTATCGTACCACCCTTAGTGATTTCAACCCAATCATCAGAAGTAGGCCTTGGCCGTGGCAAAGGCTTAAGGCAGTTAAAGTTGATTGGTTAAACTCACCCCTACACCACCCACTTCTCTCGAAAAGAGATAGCCTTTCAATTTGCCAATAACTCAGTGAACCAGAGTTTGAACCCTCTAAACCAAGTTCACCACCCTTAGTCAACCCTGAAAAGTACTATCACATTCGAGAGACGCTAAAGCGCTCCTCTAGAAAATTTAGAACCACGGCTTACAAATACACGGTGAAGTTTAAAGATTTCAAGGCCGACGTACCCTTAGAGAAAGCAGAAGGGTTTATCACCGAGATGTGGGATTCTTTGCTCACTGCACTCAAGCGACAATGTCAACCCAAAGAAGACGATCGCTTGACACTATCCATAGATCACAACGGTTTGAAATCCCCTGTTTGGATCGAGTTTAGCAGACCCGCAGAACTAACCCCTTCCAAAGTCATGGACAAGATTCAACACGTACAACAATCTAATGATCAGTTTGACATCACCGATGGTAAAGCCACACTGAAAATGGCCCACGTCTCTCCTCCTCAAGGGACTGGACGCAAAAAGATGTTATTGGTGAACGAGCTTCGCAGCATTAAGCGTAGCCTTGTCCAAATTCACAATCCTCAAGACCAGATGTGTTTAGCTCGAGCCATCGTGGTGGAACGAACCTATGCCAACAAGAACGACACGGCAGAATGGAAAAGAGCCTGGAAAACTATTCGACAATCGGACCGAGCCAAACAACGAAACGAAGCAGAACTCCTGTTGCAACAAGCTGGTCTGTCCATAGACACACCCTGTGGCATTCCTGAGATGCAAAAATTGCAAGATGCCCTAGCTCCACGATACACCTTGAAAGTGCACCCTCAAGAAGTGCGTGGGCCTCTGTTGTTTCGAGGCCAAGACTTTAAGGACGGAAAATACATTCACCTTTATCATCACGATGACCATTTCGATACCATTACCAGTATCACTGCATTCCTGCGATACGGTTATTATTGTGAGAAATGTGACTATGGTTATAACAATCGAGAGCAACACAAACATTGCGGATGGAAATGCCCAGGATGTTTGGCCTCTCCACCCTGTCTGAGCGAAGAACCAGTGCCTTGTTCAACTTGTTTGCGCACGTTTGTCAGCCCTACCTGTTACCGACAACATTTGAAGACGCAAGGTTCACAGAAGAAATGTGCTTGTCAACTCCTGAGATTGTGCCCTACCTGTGGACAAGATATACGTACCAATAGTACCAAGGCACACGTATGTCGGGGAAAGAAAAAAATGTCACATTTGTCACCACATCGTGGACTTGGAACACCAATGCTACGTGCAAAAATACCAACCCCCATCAGAGAAAGAGGACGGTCACAAGAAGAAAGGCAATTTCATCTTTTTCGATTTCGAATGGATGCAAGAGACTGGCATTCACATTCCTAATTTCTGCGTGGCTCATCGAGCGTGCGAGAAGTGCATTCAAGAACCTATCTTCAGTCATTGCCCTCACTGCAGCAAGATTCCTGGAGGGCGTGAAAAAATCTTTCGGGGACCGAACACGTTAGCCGATTTTGCCCGATGGGTCTTAGACCCCATCGACAAGACGTGGAGCCAAGAGGACATCGAACGTTACGGAGATTGTCATCGTCATGCCACGGTGATGGCTCACAATTTCTCCGGATACGATGGACAGTTTCTTTTGAGGTACTATACGGAACAAGGCACCGAGCGTCCTAAAGTGACTTTGAACGGAGCCAAAATCATTTTCATGCAAGTGGGACAAGTACAGTTTAAAGATTCGATGAGTTACTTGGCCATGCCTTTGAGTCGAATGCCTAAAACGTTTGGAATGACAGGAATGGCTAAAGGGTACTTTCCACACTTTTTCAATACGGAAGCCAATCAACACGCCGTTCTACCCCATTTACCTGAGGCTCACTATTACGACCCCGACAACATGCGTACCGATCAACGAGAAGCTTTCTACGCTTGGTACAAGGCTCACGCCTCGGACCCCTTCGACTTTCAGGAAGAAATGTTAAAGTATTGTCGTTCCGACGTGGACATTTTACGACGTTGCTGTGGAAAATTTCGAGAACTGTTCATGGAACACGGAGGGGTCGATCCTTTGAAAGAAGCTTGCACCATTGCCAAAGCGTGTTCCTTAGTGTACCGCCAACGATTCATGCCTGAAAACACCGTGGCTGTCATCAGTCCTCAAACGACCCACTATGTCAAGCGTCAATACTCGGTCAAAGCCCTACGTTGGTTACATTACTTGTGCGACAAAGAAGATAAATGGATTCAGCATGCCCGCAACGGAGGAGGCGAAAAGACCATCGGAACGTATTCGGTCGATGGCTGGGACTTAGAAAACCCCAAGATCGTGTACGAGTTTAACGGTTGCTTATTTCACGGATGTCCCGTCTGCTACCCTGACCGTGACACTAAAAATCAGTTTTTACAACGGACCATGGAAGACCTGTACCAGGACACTTGTCAGCGACGCCTAAAGTTAGAACAGGAAGGATACCAAGTGGTGGAAATGTGGGAACACGAGTACGATCACCGTATGAAAACCGATCCCGAGTTTAAACGCCTCGTGGAAAGTTACCAGTTCATGGACCCGCTGAACCCGAGGGATAGTTTGTACGGAGGAAGGACCAATGCCACCTGTTTGCTGTACCAAGCCGACGAAGAGAAAGGAGAAGAAATCAAATACTTGGACGTGTGTTCGCTGTATCCCTACGTGTGCAAATATTGTCGCTTTCCTCTAGGGCACCCGCAATTGCTGACGGAACACATCGACCTGAAAAACATTCGACAATACGAAGGCTTGATCAAGTGCAAAGTTTTGCCTCCCACGAACCTGTACCATCCCGTCTTACCTCACCATTGTCAAGGCAAACTGATGTTTCCCTTGTGCCGTACTTGTGCCGAAACGTGCAACCAAGATCAGCCTTGTCATCACAGCCAGGAAGAACGGGCCTTGACGGGAACCTGGGTCAGCGTAGAATTGTTCAAAGCTATGGACATGGGATACCAACTGTTAGAAGTGTACGAAATTTGCCACTTTCCCAAGACACAACAGTACCACAAGGGTGACCCTACTCAGAAAGGCATTTTCACCGACTACGTGGATGCCTTTTTGAAACTGAAGCAAGAAGCCAGCGGCTATCCTTCCTGGTGTCACACTCCCGAAGACCAAATACAATTCAAAGAGAAATACTATGAACAAGAAGGCATCTCTTTAGACCACATCGAGAAAAACGAAGGCAGGCGATCGTTTGCCAAAGTGATGTTAAATTGCTTGTGGGGTAAAATGGCACAACGACCGTGTTTACCCAAGACGGAATATTTGACAGAACCTTCCCGCTACTTCCAGATGATTCACGACAAAACCAAATACATGAAACACGTGGACGTCGTTCGAGAGGATTTGATCTTGGTCAATTACGAAGAAGATCTGGACTTTGTACAAGACGACCCTTTTGGAAATGTCATCATTACGGCTTACGTGACAGCTCATGCTCGCTTAAAATTGTACGAAGCTTTAGAACTGTTAGGGGAACGCGTCCTGTACTTTGACACGGACAGTTGCATTTACATCCATCACCCGATTCAACATCACCCTGACATCGAAGGAGACCGTTTAGGAGCCTGGACAGACGAGCATCCCGACGACAAGATTCTAAGTTTCGTCAGTGGCGGCCCCAAAAATTACGGCTACGAATACCGGGACAAACAAGGAGAAGTGCACACGACGTGCAAAGTGAAAGGACTGACTCTGAATCATCGTACCAGTCGAGTGGTCAACTTTGGGGTATTGAAAGAAGCCTTGCAATCGGGAGAGGATGGAAACTTGAAAGTGACCACCTATCAACCGAACAAGATTGTACGTTTACCCACTCACCACATCGTCAGTCGACCCTTGGAAAAAGTCTATCAAATCGTGTACCAGAAGCGAGTGAGACTTCCCAATCACTTTACGTTGCCGTACGGTCACGTTGGTATTGGTCTGTATATGAAAAGGAACCCTAGGCAAGATCGATAGTTCATTGTTCATTGAAGGAACTTACCATGTCGTTGACGAAGAAGAAACCAGATTGGTTAGGAGTCAAATGTTGGACATCACCGAGACCAGGGTTTTGAGGCTTGGACACAAGAGGTGGCCCAGTATGCACGAGAGTTATTCAAGGAAAAAAGTTACTTTTCAACCTGTGTTAGTGACGGTGCCAGAAGAACCCGTCACCCAGGACAGGACTGTCGTGGACAGGCCTGAAAGACCCTTTCGGGAGGACACTTGTGTGACCTTACCCCCAACTATAGAACTGGTTAGAACTTTACCCAAAACATGTGGTTGTTGTACAGACACTTGTTTTTATTCCACGTTCATGGTTATCATGTGCCTTTTATTCTTGTACTTAAGCCTTTGGCTTTTATGTATTTTTGTCTTTCGTATTCATGTTTGAAAAAAACATTCAATAAACGTGTTCTGAAAAAGTATATAAACTCTTGTCTTGTTTGTTTTTCGTGTCACAAGTGACATTCCTCACACTATGGCTACCTCTGCTGTCTCTGCTCCCTCTTCCTCTACTGTCAAAGTCATCGACGAACACTTAGATCGTGCCAGTTGGGAGGCTTTGTATCTTCGCCATCCCTTTAACATGCTCATTACTGGACCTAGCGGTTCTGGCAAAACCGAATTCGTCAAACGTTTGATCGAACAAAAACATCATTTGATCGATCGACCACCTCAATGAATCGTGTGGTGTTACAAAGAGTGGCAATCGGCGTACAGCCTCTTGCGAGAAAGTCAAGGCGATTCCATCGTGTTTGTGGAAGGCATTCCTAAAGAAGACGACGGCATCGTCTCTGACTCCCGTCAAACCCATTTGGTCATTTTTGACGACATGTTAGGAGAAGACGAAGAAGAAATTAAACTGTGGTTCACGCGCAAAGGGCATCACCGTAATGCCAGTGTCGTTTACATCACCCAAAATTTGTTTCAACAAAGTAAAGCCCATCGCACCATCAGTCTCAATGCGCATTACGTGGTCTTGTTTAAAAGCCCTCGAGATAAATCGCAAGTGCAAGTCTTAGCCAAACAGTTAGGAACGCCTTGGCTGACTCAGGCGTACGACGATGCCACTCAAACTCCACACGCCTATTTACTCGTCGATTTGAAACCTACGACTCCCGAGGATTTGCGATTTCGTACCCACTTGTTTCACCACTGGTGCCAAGACGGAGGGCCTGTCCTGTACACGTCTCCGTCCTCGACTTCATTTCACTCCACATAAAAAAAAATCTATAAAAACCTGAGACCCTTTTTCGTCTGTCTCACTCTCAGTGCGAACATGACGTCCCTTCAGTCGCATCTTCCCGTCAAATTGATTCGTGCCTTGTATGGCATCAGTCGAGAAAAAGATCCACAAACACGAGCTCGTGTCTTAGAAGCTAGTCTCAAAGAAGTCTTACGATGGTTCACGGTGACGGCACGTCAATTACTCCAAGGAATCATTCAGATTCCTCATCAAACCAAACGCATTTTCGATCGAAACAAAGTCGCTTTGGTCCAACTGGCCGATCCCCGCGTCGACACTCAAACCAAAAAACAAATCATTTTGAAACCTGGAGGGAGCGGTACTCTAGGAGGGGTCATCATTCGCTCACTTTTAAGATGGTATCCTAATGCCCCCAAAGTTATCCCCAAGACAAAAGTCCAACGAAGTCCCAAGAAGAAGAAAAACACCAGGTCCCCAAAGAGAAGAACTTCTCCAGTGGCAGGACCCTCCTCTGACCAGACACCACCACCCCGGAAAAAGAAAAGAAGCCCCCAGAAAAAGAAACAGAGAAAAAGTCCCCAGAAAAAGAAAAGCCGACAGAAGAAAACTAGTCGCAAGAGAGGCACTTCGGCCAGGACGCAACCTTACACTCGCAAACCACGATCTGCCACGGCAGTGACTGCGTCTCAGGCATCCTCACGTTCATCCACTTCTCCGTTAATGACACCCAGAACTGAAGAGTACTTGGAGACGTTGATCACACCAAGAACTTCTCCGTTGATGACCCCCAAAAGAACTTCCCCAGTGGCAGGACCCTCCAATTTAGTGGCAGTGGCTGCTGCTCACAAAGTACCTTCTCCCAAAATCAAAGTCCATGAAAGATCGGGCATGTTACAAAGTTTACTGGATTTGTCCAAGCAAGAACTGGCTCGATTTAGTCCGTTGCGTACCCCTGCACGACGTATCATGCCTGTCCTCAAACTGATACGACGTAAAGACAATCAGTGGCAACGCGTTCCAGTATAAAAAAGGTGTGTGACCGAGTAGGGTATCAGTGTTTTTTTGGTGCTCCTGAAGACTCAAAGATGTCACCCTCCAGAAATCCCCAAGGAAAGAAAAGGAAAGGACTGCCACCACGTTTAGCCAAACATGGGGACATGTTATCTGTCCTGTCCAAAGCTTCTCCACCTCTACGAAAAAAACTCATTCAAACAGCCTCCAAAGAGGTCATCGATACCGTGTGCGAATGTTGTTTGAACGTTTTGAAAGGCACGATCCCTTTGTCCAAACACCAGAAACAATGCTTAGGCAAACATCGTCACGTTCTTCGCCAAATGGTTCAAAAGAAAATTCCCATTCGTCAAAAAAAGAAGATGTTGGTCCAACGTGGAGACATTTTGCCTCTCTTGTTAGGCCCCATACTGAAAGGAGTCTTGGGAACCATGTTGGGAGGACTGGTGGGAGCAAGATAAAAAGGCCCTTGGAAGTCCCAAGATCTCAGAATCGACCCCTGACAACCCATGGAAGGACGAAAACTAGCTTTAGTGCCTTACAAACGATGGATGGAATACCATCGTTGGCAAGAACAACGCACCCCGCATTTACCTCCCAATCCCAATTTGAGCGAGATGTCCCAGTTACAACACGAATTGCAGTCCTTGATGGATCGCCAAGATTTGTCCGAAACAGAAAAATCGCAAAAGTACGGTCAACTCTTGCAACGACTGCAACTCTTTCACCAGAAAGCTTTAGACGAAACAGCTCTACCCACTCTGAAAGATTTTAAGACCTTGATGAAAAGTCCAGCACCATCACCAGTACCAGTACCAGTACCAGTGACCAAGACAGAAAAAGGAAAAGAAGAAGAAGGGTTTCAAACTCCACCAGAAAAAGTACGCAAGTTAACAACACCACCTACCTCCAGAATTGGATGGATTAAAAAGATGATGGCCACCCCTTCTTCATCACAAGAGAAAAAGAAAGTGAAGACAGAAGTGAAGACAGAAGTGAAACAAGAACCGATATCCCCCGCTCAGACATCCTCCTCCTCTTCAACACCTATTGCCGGTCGCACACGCAAAGCATTGCAATCCAAGAAAATACCCCAAGAGAAAAAGAGTAGCATCCTCCAAGAGTGGGTGCCTTATTAACACACCAACCAACACAAAAAAATGGAAAAAGTCTTAGCCAGCATTTACTACGATCCCTCCCATCCTGCAGGTTACGCAGGAGTTCAAAAATTGTATCGTGCTGCCAAAACGCGACTGAAAAGTCTCCGTTTACCTCAAGTGCAACGATGGTTACAAGAACAAGCTACCTACACTTTACACAAACCCATTCGACGCAAGTTTGCCAGAAGTCGCACCCGAGTGGAAGGCATCGATCATCAATGGCAAGCCGATTTAGCCGATGTCTCTCATTTGGCCAGCTACAATCGTGGATACAAATATTTGTTTTGTGTCATCGACGTCTTTTCCAAATTTGCTTGGGTGGTACCCTTGACTTCCAAATCGAGCAGCGAGTTAGTGCGAGCCCTGCAACGGGTGTTGAAACAAAGCGGTCGTCACCCTCTTCGATGGCAAACGGACAAAGGTACCGAATTTCTGAACCAAGCTTTCCAAAAGGAATTAAAGAAACGTGACATTCATTTTTTTACCACCGAGAATCCCGAAACCAAAGCCAGCATCGTGGAACGTTTTCAAAGCACTTTGAAAGAACGCATGTGGAAATATTTTACGCATCACCACACTCTGAAGTACATCGACATCTTACCGCACCTGGTGCAAGCGTACAACCAATCTTACCATCGAAGCATCGGACGTGCCCCGCAAGAAGTGACTCCCGACAACGAAGTGCTGGTGTTTGAGCGTCTGTTTGGTACGTCCCCGACGAGGGCTGTCCCCAAGAAAAGTGGAGAGTTGGCCGTAGGAGATTGGGTGCGCATTGGCAAAACCAAACGCACTTTTGACAAAGGTTACTTACCTAACTGGACGACCGAACTGTTTCGCGTCACTGGACGAGTGCATGGCCGTCATCCTGCCGTCTATAAATTGGAAGACATGAACGGAGAAGTGCTCAAAGGAACGTTTTATTTGCCCGAGTTACAACGTGTCACCAAAAAAGAAGACGACGTGTACGACATCGAAAGCATTCTCGAACGCAGAACCCGTAAAGTGGGCAAACGACGTGTCAAAGAAGTCAAAGTCCATTGGAAAGGATATCCGCCCAGTTTTGATTCTTGGATCGACGCTTCGCAAGTCATCGACTATAAAAAGAAGTGACCATCATGCCTTTTCACACAGACGCAGCTACGTCGACCACTCCTCCTTCACCCAGTTCTTCTGTGCAAGATTTACAAAAACAACCCTTGTGGGTGTGGTGTGGAGAACGTGTGCCTAAAACGCAAATCGTCTTTTTCTGCCAAATCTTCGTGGTGTATTGTGTCATCGGGGCAGCCATCGCCAATTTGAGTTTGCAACAAGGAGACAAACAATTGTGGACCATTTTATTGAGCAGTTGCATCGGTTACCTGCTTCCTAATCCCTCCCTGAAATTCACCTCGAACGGGAACCCCGGGAACCTTGTGTCCAGTCCCAGTGCCAGTCACCACTTCAACCACAACCAGAACCCCATTTTAGACGGAGACACGCCTCTGACGTCCAGTAACCCCTCGGACAGCCACAGAACTCTGGAATTATGAGTCACCAAAGCCAATTTTACTTAACTTTACCCAGTGACAGTTCCATGGAGGTGTTTCCCAAGAACACGTTGTGCTGTTACACGGCCAAATTACCTCAGGCCATCCCCTTAGATCACGAAGCCCATTGGGAAGTGGCTTTAGTAGAAATGATTCACCCGACCCAAGTCCTCAATGTCCTTCCCAATGAAAATTTTTTTGATGTGGAAGTTCATGACGAGCAAATGCAACAGTGGATGGATAGCAATGTCAAATATGACAAGAAAACCCGTACACAAAAGTACACCACCTATCACTTGTTCATTCCCGCAGGCTATTATTTTAGTGGTCAACATTTGGTCAGCACCATAGCCTCCAGGTTTAATGTCGTGTTTCTGAAAGCTTTGGAGCATGTCAACAAAAGTGTCACCATGGAGTACCACAAAGCAGCTCGTCGCTTCTTGATGAAATTTGAACGAAGTAAAATCATGTCCATTTTATTTTGTCCTGAATTGTTTGACATGTTGGGCGGAGACATGGACATGAGAATGGCCATGCTCAAGAAAAACGAATTACCCATCGTTTACGAGAACGAGTCTTTTAGCAAGTTATTTCGTGCCCCGGTAGAACTGAACCAAGGACTGAATTTGATGTTCGTGTATTCCGATGTGGTGGAGTACAACGTGGTGGGACACACCTCCGTACCGTTACTGCGTGTCATTCCTTTCAAAGTGGATTCTGCCACGAATGCTGACGAGGAAGGTGGAAACACTTACCATGTCCACCGCGAATTTGTCCATCCTCACTATTTGCCGGTCAGTAAGTCGTATTTGGACACGGTCAACATTGCTATAAAAGGAGATCTGGGACAAAATATTCCATTCACCAAAGGAAAAGTCACGGTGAAACTCCATTTTCGAAAACGGTTCTCTCACGACTCTTAAGTCATGTATCCAGTGTACCGAGGGGTTGCTCGACAGCGAGGACACGGCTTAGGAGATATGTTAAAATCGGCCTTTCGTTCGGTGGCCCCGGTGTTGAAACCGATGGTGACACGCGGATAGCACGCCTTGAAAGATGCGGCACTGACGCAAGGCAAAGAATTTCTCCAAAATGTCATCATCGACAAACAAAACCCTAAAGAAGCCTTCATGAGGGCAGGCAAAAATGTCTTGCTGCAAACAGGCAAAGACATTTTAGGCCAACGAGAAACACCTATAAATGCCCTGCACGCTACCGAGTCAGGCATTCAGCAAGGACAAGGCAGAAAGAGACGACGAAGAAAACACCCTTTCACCAGACTTCAAGCGAGAAAGGCCAAGAAAAGAAGAACCGTTCGAGACTTAGACGTTTTCGATTATTGAGAAAAGAGACAAAGAAATGATGCACCGAGAATCTCGCGCTTGTTCCAAGACGGAACTGGATCTGTTTGCCATGCCCCCCACGATGATGACGATGCAAGAATCCCAATGGGTGGAATTTCACCCCGTCTCCTCACTGACCTATTCGGCTCCCATCGAGTTTGAAATCAAAGGACAGCCCGAAGATTACATCGATCTGAATAGCAGTTACTTGTACCTGAAAGTCAAAATTCTAGATAAGACTGGAGGTGCTATAGACGATGAAGCAGTAGCTCCCGTCAACAATTTCATGCATTCCTTGTTCAGTGGAGTGGACTTGTACTTGAATAACAAACTGGTCAGTAGCAGCATGGATACTTACCCTTATCGTGCCTACCTGGAAAATCTCTTGACGTACGGAATAGATGCCAAGAACACTCATCTCAATGCCTGTGTGGTATGGGAAGCTGACGAACCTACCAAGTTTGAAATATTGGAAACTGATGAAAAGAAAGACAACAATGATGGATTTGTAGAACGAAGAAAGAGAATCACGGGAGCCGACACAAGTTTAGAACTGATGGATCGTTTGCATTTGGACATGTGGTTGCAAGAAAAATATTTGCTGAACGGGGTGGATGTCCGCCTGAGACTGAATCGTAGCAGTGCCGCTTTCCATTTGATGGCTGATAGTGACGGTTACAAAACCAAAATCCTAGAAGCCAGACTCTACGTACGCCGTGTGGAAGTGTTACCTAAAGTGGGAAACGACATCAGTCAGACGTTGAGCAGAACGACCGCCAAGTATCCCATACGACGCGTGGAAGTGAAAACCTTCACCATTCCCAAGGGACAGCGATCCATGATCGAAGATCATCTGTTCCAAGGACAGTTACCCAAACGTTTGATCGTTGGTATCGTCGAGAATACAGCCTTCAACGGAGCTGCCGAAAAAAATCCTTTCTACTTTCAACACTTTGGCGTGTCCAAAATCGAAGTCAGTCGCGATGGCAAGACCTTGTGTACCCGACCTTTCGAACCTGACTTTAAAAAGAAGAATTACTTGAGATCGTACTTGTCCCTGTACGAAGCCACCGGACAGTTAGGAACCAATACCAGTCACGGTATTACGTACGAGGATTATGCAGAAGGATACGCTTTGTGGGCTTTCGATTTCACTCCAGACCAAGGCAGCGACGAGGGACATTTCCACCCTAAATAATCCGGCCAGATTCGTGTGGAAATTCAGTTTAAAGACCGAGACCCTGATGAAACGGTGAACGTCATCCTGTATGCAGAATTCGATAATACCATAGAAATCAACAGTTTGAGAGAAGTCATCCTAGATTACTAGAAACCATGGAAGACTGTTATCCCTCTTTACCTAGTGGAGAAACTTTTAGTGTTGGATTATTGTTAAAAAATGTTAGAGTTGTTGTTGTTTAGTGTTAAGTGATTTTTGAATAAAAAAATGTTGTGTTTTGAAAAAATTGTTTGATGTTATATTGTTGGATTATTGTTAAAAATGTTAGAGTTGTTGTTTAGTGTTAAGTGATTTTTGAATAAAAAATGTTGTGTTTTGAAAAAAATGCCTTTGTCTTTTGTTTAGCTATAAGAATGTCGGATTGATGCTCTTTCATTTCTTACTATCCCTCTCATGACACTCACTAAACGTTGCGACTCAAAAACCGTGTGGGGGATGTTTTCCTTCACGTCCGCGCTTTGACTTTAAGAACCGGGGTTGTTTCCAGTCTAACCATCCATTGTCGACTCATCCTCCTACGAAGATGTGCTCCAAACTAGCTAAGCTCAACGAAGCCTACGTGAATTTGCATAGGGTCAGACACAGTCTGATACCGAAGCCAGAAGAAATAGAGAATGTGAGAATGTTAAAAATCACTGAAGACCTGATAGAAGAGCTCTTCAGAGAAGAAATGAACAGGGAAAAAGAAGAATGGACAGAGAAGTACAGACTTCAGAGACAGCAGCAACAGCAGCAACAACAACAACAGCAGCAGCAACCTGAAGCTGACAGAGGCTTTGTCGATTGTCGTATCGACACCAAAGAGTTCTTCTTCTCTTTTCGAAGAAGCAGACCTATCGCCAGAAAGTCTATCCTCAGAGGACATCGCATTCTTTGAAACTAAAAAAGAATGCCATAGCAAACAAAAAACAGCCCTTTTCAGGGCTACCCAATACTCTAGAAAAGAAATAACAGTCCATTTGCCAATGTGTGTAGGTAGAGTAGTGTGAAAATAAACACTAACTCTTTTTTAAAAAAATGTGAGGGTATGTGTTTGTGTGTTTGTGTTTGTAAGTGGTTAAGTAAGTTGGTATGGATAGTAGATTAAAATGATGTCTTTTTTTTGGTGTTTGAGGTGTAAATTTGGGGTTAGATTGGATTGCTTTGTGTATGTGGATAGTCTATTGAAGTGATTTATAAAAAAATTTAAAATAGTGATGGGTAGCATAAAAAGTGAGTGAGTGTTTCTTTTAGGTCCGCGCGTTGTTGTTTTTTGGTCATGATGTAGGTAAGATCAATTTTATGTTTTTAGGGGATGTTTTCCTTCACGTCCGCGCTTTCACTATAAATTGAAACTCGTTCGGCAGTCCAACTACCCTTGTTGATTGATCAACACCAAAAATGAACACGAGACTGGAGAAACTGTTGGAACTTCATGTGCATCTGGAATATGCCAGGCGCCTGTTGAATGAACTGGCCGCGGAAGCCATTGTGGAAGACGGAAGGATGAGAGAGGAGGAGGAAAGATACAAAGAGGAGGAGAGAAGATACAAAGAAGAGGAGGAGGAAAAGGAGAGAAGAAGAAAAAATTTCAGAATCCCAGAAACCGAAAATTGGGATTCTGAAGCCACATATCCTGCCTCTGCTCTCTCCCCCAAAAAGGTAAAAAGTAACTGGGGGACAAGATGTGTATGTGGCGCCAGGCCTGGAAGGTGTCACCATTAACCAGGTGTCCATGAAGTTCCAAAAAAAACAGCCCTTTTCAGGGCTACCCAATACTCTAGAAAAGAAATAACGATCGATTTGCCAATGTGTGTAGTAGAGTAGTGTGAATATAAACACTAACTCTTTATTAATAGTGGGAGTGTGTTTGTGTGATGCTGTTTGTACGAGCAAAGGTATGTTTGTGTGAATAGTAGATTATGGGTTTCTTTATTGCTTATTTTGTGTGTTTGTGTTCGTGTTTGTGTTTGTAACTGCTCACGTAAGTTTGTGTAAATAGTAGATTATGGGTTTGTTTATTGTTTCTTAGCGTATGTGGAGAGTATAGTTTTGGTTTTATTATATGAAATGAGAAAGTAGGGGGATGTTTTCCTTCACGTCCGCGCGTTGTTTGGTCATGATCTAGGTAAGATCAATTTTATGTTTTTCAGGGGATGTTTTCCATCACGTCCGCGCTTTCACTATAAGAACCCACAAAGTTTGATGTTGGAACCATTCTAAGGAATAACTGAGACAAAAATGACTCAAGTATCAGTTCTATTTAATTTATTGAGAGACATCTATTTCTGGATAATGGATGTAGAATATGTTTTAGGAAGAATAGAAGAGGAATGGAGGCATGGAGATATGAAAGACTTTGTAACGAGTCAAGTTCAAGGCCTAAAGACAGCAAGAGATATCATAGCAGGGATGATTGAAGAAGAAGTCAGTAAGTCAAGAGGCTTCATTAACCCACCTTACTTCAGAGTGGGAAGTTTGAAGGAAGCAATGGATCATGTCATCCAAGTCCGGTGCTTCCTAGAAAAAATATTGTACTGGACAGAGTGGAGAAATGTAAAATGGGGATTGGAAAAGGTGAAGAAAGGGGAAGATCTGATGAGAAAAGTAATGGAGGAAGAAGTAGAGAAGATTAAAGTGAAATGGAGGGAAGAAAGAAAAGATGTGGAAAGCAAAAAGAAACAGACAGAGTTTGAGAGGATGAATGAGAATTGGATCAAAGTCCAGGAAAAGTTTAGAGCCTTGGGCCATCCAGACTGGATGCCAGAGGAGAAAAAGAAGAAGAAAGGAATAATGGAAAAAGTGAGGACTTGGTGGAAGAAGGTAAGGAGTTAGAAGAAGAAGAAGAAACCCAAAGGCCCTTTTCAGGGCCAGCCATATTTCTCGAAAAGAGATAGCCTTTCCATTGCCTACCCTTTTTTAAATTTAAATTTAAATTTAAATTTAAATTTAAATTTAAATTTAAAAAAAAAAATCCCATATTCAATTCCCCTTGTCCCTAGACAAACCCAAACTCTATTCCCATGTTCAATTGCCCTTGTCCCTAGACAAGCCCAAACTCTATTCCCCCATGTTAAATTCCCCCTTGTACGTAGAGTGACCCACGATTTTTTCACCATGTTCAATTCCCCTTGAGGCTAGAGTGACCCAAGACTTTTTCCCATGTTAAATTCCCCTTGAGGCTAGAGTGTCCCACGATTTTTCTCCATGTTAAATTTCCATTGAGGCTAGAGTGTCCCAGGGGTCTCTGTAATGATAATTCCCATTGAGGCTCTAGTATCCCCATTCACTACTAGCGACAAGGGGAATTTAACATGGAACTATAGTGTGGGTCTATCTAGCGACAAGGGAAATTAACATGAGGAATAGAGTTTGGGTCTGCCTAGGGACAAGGGGAATTGAACATGGGAATTATTTTTTTTTTAAAATAAAAAATAATAAAATAAAAAAAAGGGTAGGCAATCGAAAGTCATTCTCTTTTCGAGAAATGTGGGTGGCCCTGAAAAGGGCCTTTGGGTTTCTTCTGCTTCTAATTTCTTCTTTTTCTCCACCAACTTCTTATTTTCTCTCCTACACTCTTTCTCTTCTTTTCTTCCTTTTTTTCTCTTCTTTCTTCTTCTCCTCCTCTTCTTTCTTCCTCTTCTTATTTTCTTCTTCTTTTTCAATTTTTTCATTCCATGCTCTTATCCTTATCCTTTCCTCTTCATCCTCCTTCTCCTCCTTTATTTCTTTCATCACACCACTTATCATGTCCTTTACTTTTCTTAAGTTATTAATCTCCATCTTTACTCGATGGGGACTATAAGAATAGTGGTCTTCATTTAGTCTCACTAGCATTTGTTCCATCATGCCCAAATTGTCCAGGACGTCTTGTAATGTTTGCATTTTATCGAGGTGGTTTGAAGCCATCTTCTCTGTAGAATGGTTTGAACGACGAATACTGTGGGTTCTTATACGAAAAGCGCGGACGTGATGGAAAACATCCCCTAAGACATAAAATTGATCTTACCTAGATCATGACCAAACAACGCGCGGACGTGAAGGAAAACATCCCCCTACTTTCTTATTTCATATAATAAAACCCGAACTATACTCTTCACATACGCTAAGAAACAATAAACAAACCCATAATCTACTATTCACACTAACTTACGTGAGCAGTTACAAACACAAACACACAATCACATACACTCACACTATGAAAAAAAAGAGTCAGTGTTTATATTCACACTACTCTACTACACACATTGGCAAATTGATGGTTATTTCTTTTCTAGAGTATGGGGTAGCCCTGAAAAGGGCTGTTTTTTTTGGAACTTCATGGACACCTGGTTAATGATGGCGCCTTCCAGGCCTGGCGCCACATACACATCTTGTTCTCCAGTTGCTTTTTACTTTTTTTGGGGAGAGAGCAGAGGCGGGATAAATAGCTTCAGAATCCCAATTTTCTGTCTCTGGGATTCTGAAATTTCTTCTCTCCTTTTCCTCCTCTTCTTTGTTTCTTCTCTCCTCTTCTTCTTATTTGTATCTTCTTTTTGCCTCTTCTTTGTATCTTCTCTCCTCCTCTTCTTTGTTTCTTCTCTCCACCTCCTCTCTCACCCTTCCCTCTTCCACAATGGCTTCCGCGGCCAGTTCGTTCAACAGGCGCCTGGCATATTCCAGATGCACATGAAGTTCCAACAGTTTCGCTAGTCTGGTGTTCATTCTGGTGTTGATCAATCAACAAGGGTAGCTAGACTACCCAGCGAGTTTCAATTTATAGTGAAAGCGCGGACGTGAAGGAAAACATCCCCCTAAAACAAAATTCATCTTACCTAGATCATGACCAAACAACGCGCGGACCTAAAAGAAACACTCACTCACTTTTTTATACTGCCCATTCCTATTCTAAAAATTTTTTTTTCATTAATCACTTCAATATACTATCCACATGCGCAAAGCAAAGCAATCAAACCCCAAATCTACTCTCCCCGCACTTCAAACACCAGAAAAAAAGACATGATCTTAATCTACTATCCATACCAACTTACGTGAGCACTTACAAACACACAATCCTATACACAAACACATACACTCACACTAGAAAAAAAGAGTGTTTATATTCACACTACTCTACCTACACACATTGGCAAATCGATTGTTATTTCTTTTCTAGAGTATTGGGTAGCCCTGAAAAGGGCTGTTTTCTTTGTTTTTTTGTTTGCTATGGCAATCTTTTAGTTTCTAAGAATGCGACGTCCTTTGAGGATAGACTTTCTGACGATAGGTCTGCTTCTTCGGAAAGAGAAGAAAAACTCTTTGGTGTCGATACGACAATCGACAAAGCCTCTGTCAGGTTCAGGTTCCTGCTGCTGCTGCTGCTGTTGTTGTTGTTGCTGTTGCTGCTGTCTCTGAAGTCTGTACTTCTCTGTCCATTCTTCTTTCTCCCGGTTCACTTCTTCTCTGAAGAGCTCTTCTATCAGGTCTTCAGTGACTTTTAACATTCTCACATTCTCTATCTCTTCAGCTTTCGGTATCAGACTGTGTCTGACCCTATGCAAATCCACGTAGGCTTCGTTTAGCTTAGTTAGTTTGGAGCACATCTTCGTAGGAGGATGAGTCGACAATGGATGGTTAGACTGGAAACTGCCCCGGTTCTTAAAGTCAAAGCGCGGACGTGAAGGAAAACATCCCTCCACGGTTTTCGAGCCGCAACGTTCAATGAGTGACATGAGAGGGATAGTAAGAAGTCAAAGAGTATGAATCAACATTCTTATAGCCAAACAAACGACAAAGGCATTTTTTTTTAAAACACAACATTTTTTATTCAAAAAACACTAACCAACAACTCTAACATTTTTTTTAACAATAATCCAACATTATAACATCAAACATTTTTTCAAATCACAAACATTTTTTTCAATTCACTCTCTACTTTAAACAGGGTGACAACGTTGTGAATGAAATTGTGATTTCCACTGTTGGAAGTCATTAGGCCATTGATGGACACTACGTTTCCTAGCTTGAGACAAAAGATAAGCATAATGGTCACAAAACCATCGATCTACTTTCACATCGTTTCTTGAAGAAGAACGAGGATCAAAATGAGTCACTAAATGTTCTAAGGAATAACCCAGGCTGCGATGATGCAGAAAATACACACAGTACTGTCCACACACCAAGGAATCTGTGCCTTGTAATTTCACATTACTGAATCGGGTGGTCTGAGCATTTCTTCTCATAAAGTCAATGATATCGTCTTCCAAAGGGGGCAATCCGTACGAATCGAAATATTCCACACATCCTTCTTGAGGTAAGTAGACAGCTACCCATTGGGTTCCTGGGAGATGACTGTCGTCCGTGTTGATGACATAAGCTAGATGGTCTTGAGGTTTGCGATGAGGGAGTTCATCTTTAGCACAGACGACAGGATTCCAAGAAGCCGTATACGAACTGTGGTTCAAAAGGTAATACAGTTCCCAGGTATCCATTTGTGTGTTGTTTTTTTTTTCTTCACAGGTAATAATAAGTCATCAATTCGATCCTGACGTTTTGCTTGAAAATGTCTGACAAATAAACGTTTCTTCGTTTCGTCTCCTCACTCTGATTCAGGAGAGCCTCGATACGATGGATCTCTTGAGTGGTTAATGGTGGACAAGAATGTTTACGCAAGTCTTTATACCACTGATGCAACACGTCTTCGTCCGAGATGAGACTCCAAGCATCGTCCAGATACTCGTCCATTTTTTCTTCTTGACTCAGCATCAGGCATTTATCGTGTTGAATTTGACTGGGATGATCGTTTTGACATCCATAGCAATCTTTCTTGATCAATTCCGTCATTTTTTCGACCAAGTGTTTGGCAAAACAGGAGACTAAATGGGCTTCTTGTTCTGGCCATTTTGACTTCATCATGATCACTTCTTCTTTTTCCACGGTCTCCTCACATTTCATCTCCAAAGTTTCTCCACTAGGTAAAGAGGGATAACAGTCTTCCATAGTCTAGAATGACTTCTCTCAAACTGTTAATTTCTATCGTATTGTCGAATTCTGCATACAGGATGACGTTCAACGTTGGATCAGCAGGGTCTCGGTTTGCAAACTGAATTTCCACACGAATCTGGCCGGATTTTATAGGGTGGAAATGTCCCTCGTCGCTGCCTTGGTCTGGAGTGAAATCAAAACCCCACAAAGCATAGCCTCCTGCATAATCGTCGTACAAAATACCGTGACTGGTGTTGGTTCCTAACTGTCCCGTGGCTTCGTACAGGGACAAGTACGATCTCAAGTAATTGTTCTGGGTAAACTTAGGCTCAAAGGGTCGGGTACACAAGGTCTTGCCGTCGCGACTGACTTCGATCTTGGACACGCCAAAGTGTCGAAACTCAAAAGGATTTTCGTTGTGAAGTCCATTGAAAGCTGAATTTCTGACAATACCAACAATCAAACGTTTGGGTAACTGTCCTTGGAACAGATGATCTTCGATCATGGATCGCTGTCCAACAGGAATCGTGAACGTTTTCACTTCCACGCGTCGGATCGGATACTTGGCGGTGGTTCTGCTCAACGTCTGACTGACGTCGTTTCCCACTTTGGGTAACACTTCCACACGTCGTACGTACAGCCTGGCTTCTTGGATAACAGTTTTGTATTCCTTGTTATGGGCCATCAAATGGAAAGCAGCAGTGCTACGATTCAGTCTCAGGCGGATATCCACCCCGTTCAGCAAATACTTTTCTTGTACTAAACTTCGCACCTTGCAGAATTTTATTTCTACGTGTGTTAAACCCCACATTGTGAGGATTGTCATCTTTTGTCAGGGCTGTGTCGTTAAACGTGCCTGCCGTGTCAGGTTTCCATACCACGCAAGCATCCAGATGAGTATTCTTGGCTTCTTTTCCGTAGGTCAAGAGATTTTCCAGGTAGGCACGATATGGGTAAGTATCCATGCTGCCGCTGACCAGTTTGTTATTCAAGTACAAGTCCACTTCACTGAACAAGGAATGCATGAAATTGTTAACAGGAGCTACCCTATCATTGGCTCCAGGATTGCTGTTGTCCGTTTTGCTCACTTTGACTTTCAAATACAGGTAACTGCTCTTTAGATCGATATAATCTTCGGGCTGTCCTTTGATTTCAAACTCGGTGGGAGCTGATTCCGTCAAAGAGAAGACGGGATGAAATTCGACCCACTGAGATTCTTGCATCGTCATCATGGTGGGGGGGGGGGCATGGCAAACAGATCCAGTTCCGACTTGGAACAAGCACAAGACTCTCGGTGCATCATTTTTTTCTCTTTCTCAATAATCGAAAACATCTAAGTCTCGAACGGTTCTTCTTTTCTTGGCCTTTCTCGCTTTAGAAGTGTGAAGTCTGGTGAAAGGGTGTTTTCTTCGTCGTCTCTTTCTGCCTTGTCCTTGCTGAATGCCTGACTCGGTAGCGTGCAGGGAATTTATAGGTGTTTCTCGGCGGCCCAAAAGGTCTTTGTCCGTTTGCAGCAAGACATTTTTGCCTGCCCTCATGAAGGCTTCTTTAGGATTTTGTTTGTCGATGATGACATTTTGGAGAAATTCTTTGCCTTGCGTCAGTGCCGCATCTTTCAAGGCGTGCAATCCGCGTGTCACCATCGGTTTCAACACCAGAGCCACCGAACGAAAAGCCGATTTTAACATATCTCCTAAACCGTGTCCTCGCTGTCGAGCAACCCCTCGGTACACTGGATACATGACTTAAGAGTCGTGAGAGAACCGTTTTCGAAAATGGAGTTTCACCGTGACTTTTCCTTTGGTGAATGAAATATTTTGTCCCAGATCTCCTTTTATAGCAATGTTGACCGTGTCCAAATAAGACTTGCTGACCGGTAAATAGTGAGGATGGACAAATTCGCGGTGGACGTGATAAGTGTTTCCACCTTCCTCGTCAGCATTCGTGGCAGAATCCACTTTGAAAGGAATGACACGCAGTAACGGTACGGAGGTGTGTCCCACCACGTTGTATTCCACCACATCGGAGTACACAAACATCAAATTCAGTCCTTGGTTCAGTTCTACCGGGGCACGAAATAACTTGCTAAAAGACTCGTTCTCGTAAATGACTGGTAATTCGTTTTTCTTGAGCATGGCCATTCTCATGTCCATGTCTCCGCCCAACATGTCAAACAATTCAGGACATAATAAAATGGACACGATTTTACTCCGGTCAAATTTCATCAAGAAGCGACGAGCTGCTTTGTGGTACTCCATGGTGACACTTTTTTGGGCACTTTCCAAAGCTTTCAGAAACACGACATTAAACCTGGAGGTAATGGTGCTGACCAAATGTTGACCACTAAAATAATAGCCTGGGGGAATAAACAAGTGGTAGGTCCACGTTTGAGTTTTGTCATTATAGGTTTTCTTGTCATATTTGACATTCTTATCCAAGTACTTTTGCACTTGCTCGTCATGAACTTCCACATCAAAAACATTTTGATTGGGAACGACATTGAGGACTTGGGTCGGGTGAATGATTTCTACCAAAGCCACTTCCCAATGGGCTTCGTGATCTAAGGGGATGGCCTGAGGTAATTTGGCCGTGTAACAGCACAACGTGTTATGGGGAAACACCTCCATGGAACTGTCACTGGGTAAGGTTAAGTAAAATTGGTTTTGGTGACTCATAATTCCAGAGTTCTGTGGCTGTCCGAGGGGTTACTGGACGTCAGAGGCGTGTCTCCGCCCAAAATGGGGTTCTGGTTGTTATTGGAGTGGTGACTGGCACTGGGACTGGACACAAGGTTCCCGTGGTTCCCGTTCGAGGAGAATTTCAGGGAGGGATTGGGAAGCAGGTAACCGATGCAACTGCTCAATAAAATGGTCCACAATTGTTTGTCTCCTTGTTGCAAACTCAAATTGGCAATGGCTGCTCCGATGACACAATACACCACGAAGATTTGACAGAAAAAGACGATTTGCGTTTTAGGCACACGTTCTCCACACCACACCCACAAGGGTTGTTTTTGTAAATCTTGCACAGAAGAACTAGGTGAAGGAGTGGTCGACGTAGCTGCGTCTGTGTGAAAGGGCATGATGGTCACTTCTTTTTATAGTCGATGACTTGCGAAGCGTCGATCCAAGAATCAAAACTGGGTGGATATCCTTTCCAACGTACTTTGACTTCTTTGACACGTCGTTTGCCCACTTTACGGGTTCTGCGTTCGAGAATGCTTTCGATGTCGTACACGTCGTCTTCTTTTTTAGTCACACGTTGTAACTCGGGCAAATAAAACGTTCCTTTGAGCACTTCTCCGTTCATGTCTTCCAATTTATAGACGGCAGGATGACGGCCATGCACTCGTCCAGTGACGCGAAACAGTTCGGTCGTCCAGTTAGGTAAGTAACCTTTGTCAAAAGTGCGTTTGGTTTTGCCAATGCGCACCCAATCTCCTACGGCCAACTCTCCACTTTTCTTGGGGACAGCCCTCGTCGGGGACGTACCAAACAGACGCTCAAACACCAGCACTTCGTTGTCGGGAGTCACTTCTTGCGGGGCACGTCCGATGCTTCGATGGTAAGATTGGTTGTACGCTTGCACCAGGTGCGGTAAGATGTCGATGTACTTCAGAGTGTGGTGATGCGTAAAATATTTAGACATGCGTTCTTTCAAAGTGCGTTGAAAACGTTCCACGATGCTGGCTTTGGTTTCGGGATTCTCGGTGGTAAAAAAATGAATGTTACGTTTCTTTAATTCTTTTTGGAAAGCTTGGTTCAGAAATTCGGTGCCTTTGTCCGTTTGCCATCGAAGAGGGTGACGACCGCTTTGTTTCAACACCCGTTGCAGGGCTCGCACTAACTCGCTGCTCGATTTGGAAGTCAAGGGCACGACCCAGGCAAATTTGGAAAAGACGTCGATGACACAAAACAAATATTTGTAGCCACGATTGTAGATGGCCAAATGAGAGACATCGGCTAAATCGGCTTGCCACTGATGATCGATGCCTTCCACTCGGGTGCGACTTCTGACAAACTTGCGTCGAATGAGTTTGTGTAAAGTGTAGGTAGCTTGTTCTTGTAACCATCGTTGCACTTGAGGTAAACGGAGACTTTTCAATCGAGTTTTGGCAGCACGATACAATTTTTGAACTCCTGCGTAACCTGCAGGATGAGAGGGATCGTAGTAAATGCTGGCTTTTTCCATTTTTTGTTTGTGTTGGTTGGTTTGTTAATAAGACACCCACTCTTGGAGGATGCTACTCTTTTTCTCTTGGGGTATTTTCTTGGATTGCAATGCTTTGCGTGTGCGACCGGCAATAGGTGTTGAAGAGGAGGATGTCTGAGCGGGGGATATCGGTTCTTGTTTCACTTCTGTCTTCACTTCTGTCTTCACTTTCTTTTTCTCTTGTGATGAAGAAGGGGTGGCCATCATCTTTTTAATCCATCCAATTCTGGAGGTAGGTGGTGTTGTTAACTTGCGTACTTTTTCTGGTGGAGTTTGAAACCCTTCTTCTTCTTCTCCTTTTTCTGTCTTGGTCACTGGTACTGGTACTGGTACTGGTACTGGTGATGGTGCTGGACTTTTCATCAAGGTCTTAAAATCTTTCAGAGTGGGTAGAGCTGTTTCGTCTAAAGCTTTCTGGTGAAAGAGTTGCAGTCGTTGCAAGAGTTGACCGTACTTTTGCGATTTTTCTGTTTCGGACAAATCTTGGCGATCCATCAAGGACTGCAATTCGTGTTGTAACTGGGACATTTCGCTCAAATGGGGATTGGGAGGTAAATGTGGGGTGCGTTGATCTTCCCAACGATGGTATTCCATCCATCGTTTGTAAGGCACTAAAGCTAGTTGTCGTCCTTCCATGGGGTTGTCAGGGGTCGATTCTGAGATCTTGGGACTTCCAAGGGCCTTTTTATCTTGCTCCCACCAGTCCTCCCAACATGGTTCCCAAGACTCCTTTCAGTAAGGGATCTAACAAGAGGGGTAAAATGCCTCCACGTTGGACCAACATCTTCTTCTTTTGACGAATGGGAATTTTCTTTTGAACCATTTGGCGAAGAACGTGACGATGTTTGCCTAAGCATTGTTTCTGGTGTTTGGACAAAGGGATCGTGCCTTTCAAGACGTTCAAACAACATTCGCACACGGTATCGATGACCTCTTTGGAGGCCGATTGAATGAGTTTTTTTCGTAGAGGTGGAGAAGCTTTGGACAGGACAGATAACATGTCCCCATTTTTGACTAAACGTGGTGGTAGTCCTTTCCTTTTCTTTCCTTGGGGTTTTCTGGAGGGTGACATCTTTGAGTCTTCAGGAGCACCAAAAAAACACTGATACCCTACTCGGTCACACACCTTTTTTATACTGGAACGCGTTGCCACTGATTGTCTTTACGTCGTATCAATTTGAGGACAGGCATGACACGTCGTGCAGGGGTACGCAACGGACTAAATCGAGCCAGTTCTTGCTTTAACAAATCCAGTAAACTTTGTAACATGCCCGATCTTTCTTGAACTTTGATTTTGGGAGAAGGTACTTTGTGAGCAGCAGCCACTGCCACTAAATTGGAGGGTCCTGCCACTGGGGAAGTCCTTTTTGGGGTCATCAACGGAGAAGTTCTTGGTGTGATCAACGTCTCCAAGTACTCTTCAGTTCTTGGTGTCATCAACGGAGAGGTGGATGAACGTGAGGCTGCCGGAGACGCGGTCACCGCCGTGGCAGATCGTGGTTTGCGAGTGTAAAGTTGCGTCCTGGCCGAAGTGCCTCTCTTGCGACTAGTTTTCTTCTGTGGACTTTTCTTTTTGTGGGGACTTTTTCTCTGTTTCTTTTTCTGGGGGCTTCTTTTCTTTTTCCGGGGTGGCGTCTGGTAAGAGGAGGGTCCCGCCACTGGAGAAGTTATTCTTGGGGACCTGGTCTTTTTCTTCTTCTTGGGGCTTCGTTTGACTTTTTTCTTGGGGAGAAGTTTGGGGGCATTAGGATCCCATCTTAAGAGAGAGCGAATGATGACCCCTCCTAGAGTACCGCTCCCTCCAGGTTTCAAAATGATTTGTTTTTTGGTTTGAGTGTCGATGCGGGGATCGGCCAGTTGGACCAAAGCGACTTGTTTCGATCAAAAAAGCGTTTGGTTTGATGAGGAATCTGAATTATTCCTTGGAGTAATTGACGTGCCGTCACCGTGAACCATCGTAAGACTTCTTTGAGACTAGCTTCTAAGACACGAGCTCGTATTTGTGGATTTTTTTCTCGACTGATGCCATACAAGGCACGAATCAATTTGACGGGTAGATGCGACTGAAGGGACGTCATGTTGACGTTGTGTGAGACAGACGAAAAGGGTCTGAGGTTTTTATAGATTTTTTTTGTGGAGTGAAATGAAGTCGAGGACGGAGACGTGTACAGGACAGGCCCTCCGTCTTGGCACCAGTGGTGAAACAAGTGGGTACGAAATCGCAAATCCTCGGGGGTTGTAGGTTTCAAATCGACGAGTAAATAGGCGTGTGGTGTTTGAGTGGCATCGTCGTACGCCTGAGTCAACCAAGGCGTTCCTAGCTGTTTGGCTAAGACTTGCACTTGCGATTTATCTCGAGGGCTTTTAAACAAGACCACGTAATGCGCATTGAGACTGATGGTGCGATGGGCTTACGATGATGCCCTTTGCGCGTGAACCACAGTTTAATTTCTTCTTCGTCTTCTCCTAACATGTCGTCAAAAATGACCAAATGGGTTTGACGGGAGTCAGAGACGATGCCGTCGTCTTCTTTAGGAATGCCTTCCACTAACACGATGGAATCGCCTTGACTTTCTCGCAAGAGGCTGTACGCCGATTGCCACTCTTTGTAACACCACACGATCCGTTGAGGTGGCCGATCGATCAAATGATGTTTATGTTCGATCAAACGTTTGACGAATTCGGTTTTGCCTGAACCGCTAGGTCCAGCAATGAGCATGTTAAAGGGATGGCGAAGATACAAAGCCTCCCAACTGGCACGATCTAAGTGTTCGTCGATGACTTTGACAGTAGAGGAAGAGGGAGCAGAGACAGCAGAGGTAGCCATAGTGTGAGAAATGTCACTTGTGACACGAAAACAAACAAGACAAGAGTTTATATACTTTTTTTCAGAACACGTTTATTAAATGTTTCAAATATGAACAACACGATAGACAAAAATACATAAAAGCCAAATAGTTATGTACAGGAATAAAAAACACATCAAAACGATCAAAGTGGAATATAAACAAGTCTCTGTACAACATGTTTTGGGTAACCAAGATGTCCTAGGGACAGTGTGTAATGTTCTTACAGTCTCTACATGAGGTATTGTCACACAAGTGTCCTCCCGGAATGACCTTTCAGGAATGTCCATGACAGTCCTGTCCTGAAGCGAGTGGTTGTTCTCGGTGACAGGTTCTTCTGGCACTGTCACTAACACAGGTTGAAAAGTAACTTTTTTCCTTGAACAACTCTTGTGCATACTGAGCCACTTCTTGGGTCCAAGCCTCAAAACCCCCCTTTTTCCAGTCGCGAACATCTGTCCAATGGGGGTGTAAGTCACAAGCGACACACACATCGTCATACACGTCTTCGGTAGCTAAAAGTTGACGAATCTTTTTTTCCTGTTGAGGTCGAGAAGTATCCAGATGAAAACGCAAGGCTTTGAGCAAAAGGAGTTTTTCGTGACCATTTAAGGCCATGGGGGTATGGTAAGTACTGATCGTAAAGAGTCCACAAGGAATCGGCTGGTAAACGAAATCCCAGAAAACAAGTCACTAAGACACACACCACTTGTCGACCCAAATTGAATGGATACAGTTCTTGTAATAATCGATGGTAATGATCCACGGTTTGAATATGGTCATTGAGTTCCTTCCACGGAATCTGTTCAATCACTTGTGACATAAGCCGTGGCATGGATTCCTGTTTTTATGCTCTCTTTTTTTCGGAAGCAATACACGTACATTCTACCCAGACATCTTCGTTCTACAGTAGGAAATCTAGAATACTGTAACCTACAGTTCAAACTTCGATTAGAAGTTTTCTCTTCTACTAACGTAACATATGTTGGTAATCCTTTAACTCGTCTTCCTCAATGCGTTGCTCTAGGTGAATCTCGAAGTAACCAAAATGATGAACATTTCGTTCATTCACTAACTCACTAACAAGGTCTGACCACTGAAAGAATTTCTGACGAATCAGTCCTCTTATACCATTCAGGTACCAGTGGTTAAAGATCTGGTGACGTAACGGATGCAATTGTTCTTTACGTTTGACTTGTATTTTCACCAGCTCTCGCTAAATCCTTTCTCTCAACTCCTCAGGCAAGCCCAAAATGTTCTCTTGTAAAGTATCCATAAGTATATACACTGTTTTTGGAATCCTTGGGTGGTGGCCAATATCCTCGTTTACCTTTGTGCCTGATGTAATATCCACTCTTAATCAGTCTTCTTATACTTTGGAACAGAGCATAATTTAAAAACGGTTGAATAACTTTGCGTTTGCGTTTCACTTGTATTTTGATCAGTTCTCGGTAAATGCGTTCTCTCAACTCCACAGGCAAAGCACGAATGTTCTCGTGTAAAGTATCCATGAACAGATTATGGTAAGTTACTTCAGTGTCTCGGTCCCACTAAGGGTAAGTAATGACAATTCGGTGACCATCGAGCATGTTCTACGTAGGCCGAATCTTGCGGTTCCCAGTGGTGAAGTGACACACCGCAACTGAAGCACTTGACTTTATCTCCTTCGCCCAAGTAGAAAAATCCGGCTCTGGCTAATTCTTCGGGGGTCGGTCCTCCCAGATACTTAGGCCATTTTCCTTTGAACGATTGAAGACGATTTTCAAAGTCGCAGTATTCCGACAAACGCACAGGAAACGAATATTCGTCTTTCACAGGTTCGTTTCCATGAGGGTTGGGTGACATGAACAGGAGTTTGCTCAGGGCTGGATGACATCCGTAGGGGGGTAGACATGAAGGTGAACATTCCCCTTTAAAACGAAACCCAGTAAAATGTCCAAGAGGACGAGCGGCATCACTTTCGCATCCCTCCGGTTTGACACGCACAGCATCACTTTCCATAATAGGGGTAGTGACACTAAAGTTCCCATGATGCTTTACGGCATCGCTAAGGCCACAACGTACAGCATCGTACCCATCGCAAGGCTCACAATCGCATTCCACTTCAGAAGCCCCACACTTGAATTGTGCCTTTCTAAACAACTTGTTTTGTGTTTCTCTGAAAATATTCATCTTGTTCGCTCGGTCTTGGTAGTCACAATGAACTATCGATCTTGCCTAGGGTTCCTTTTTATATACAGACCAATACCGACGTGTCCATACGGTAAGGTGAAATGATTGGGAAGTCGAACTCGCTTCTGGTACACGATTTGATAGACTTTTTCCAAGGGCCGACTGACGATGTGGTGAGTGGGTAAACGCACAATCTTGTTCGGTTGATAGGTGGTCACTTTAAAGTTTCCATCCTCTCCCAATTGCAAGGCTTCTTTCAATACCCCAAAGTTGACCACTCGACTGGTACGATAATTCAGAGTCAGTCCTTTCACTTTGCACGTCGTGTGCACTTCTCCTTGTGGGTCCCGGTATTCGTAGCCGTAATTTTTGGGACCGCCACTGACGAAACTTAGAATCTTGTCGTCGGGATACTCGTCTGTCCAGGCTCCTAAACGGTCTCCTTCGATGTCAGGGTGCTGTTGACTCGGGTGATGGATGTAAATGCAACTGTCCGTGTCAAAGTACAGGACGCGTTCCCCTAACAGTTCTAAAGCTTCGTACAATTTTAAGCGAGCATGAGCTGTCACGTAAGCCGCAATGATGACATTTCCAAAAGGGTCGTCTTGTACAAAGTCCAGATCTTCTTCGTAATTGACCAAGATCAAATCCTCGCGAACGACGTCCACGTGTTTCATGTATTTGGTTTTGTCGTGAATCATCTGGAAGTAGCGGGAAGGTTCTGTCAAATATTCCGTCTTGGGTAAACACGGTCGTTGTGCCATTTTACCCCACAAGCAATTTAACATCACTTTGGCAAACGATCGCCTGCCTTCGTTTTTCTCGATGTGGTCTAAAGAGATGCCTTCTTGTTCATAGTATTTCTCTTTGAATTGTATTTGGTCTTCGGGAGTGTGACACCAGGACGGATAGCCGCTGGCTTCTTGCTTCAGTTTCAAAAAGGCATCCACGTAGTCGGCGAAAATGCCTTTCTGAGTGGGGTCAGCCTTGTGGTATTGTTGTGTCTTGGGAAAGTGGCAAATTTCGTACACTTCTAACAGTTGGTATCCCATGTCTAGAGCTTTGAACAATTCTACGCTAACCCACGTCCCCGTCAAGGCCCGTTCTTCTTGGGTGTGATGGCAAGGCTGGTCTTGGTTGCACGTTTCGGCACAAGTACGGCACAAAGGAAACATCAGTTTGCCTTGACAATGGTGAGGTAACACGGGATGGTACAAGTCCGTGGGCGGTAAAACTTTACACTTGATCAGACCTTCGTATTGTCGAATGTTTTTCAGGTCGATGTGTTCCGTCAGCAATTGTGGGTGCCCTAGAGGAAAGCGACAATATTTGCACACGTAGGGATACAGCGAACACACGTCCAAGTATTTGATTTCTTCTCCTTTCTCTTCTTCGGCTTGGTACAGCAAACAGGTGGCATTGGTCCTTCCTCCGTACAAACTATCCCTCGGGTTCAGCGGGTCCATGAACTGGTAACTTTCCACGAGGCGGTTAAATTCGGGATCGGTTTTCAAACGGTGATCGTACTCGTGTTCCCACATTTCCACCACTTGGTATCCTTGCTGTTCTAACTTTAGGCGTCGCTGGCAAGTGTCCTGGTACAAGTATTCCATGGTTCGTTGTAAAAACTGATTTTTAGTGCTACGATCAGGGTAACAGACGGGACATCCGTGAAATAAGCAACCGTTAAACTCGTACACGATCTTGGGGTTTTCTAAGTCCCAGCCATCGACCGAATACGTTCCGATGGTCTTTTCACCCCCTCCGTTGCGGGCATGCTGAATCCATTTGTCTTCCTTGTCGCACAAGTAATGTAACCAACGTAGGGCTTTGACCGAGTATTGACGTTTGACATAGTGGGTCGATTGAGGGCTGATGACAGCCACGGTGTTTTCAGGCATGAATTGTTGTCTGTACACTAAGGAACACGCTTTGGCAATGGTGCAAGCTTCTTTCAAAGGATCGACCCCTCCGTGTTCCATGAACAGTTCTCGAAATTTTCCACAGCAACGTCGTAAAATGTCCACGTCGGAACGACAATACTTTAGCATTTCTTCCTGAAAGTCGAAAGGGTCGGAGGCGTGAGCCTGGTACCAAGCGTAGAAAGCTTCTCGTTGTTCGGTACGCATGTTGTCGGGGTCGTAATAGTGAGCCTCAGGTAAATGGGGTAGAACGGCGTGTTGATTGGCTTCCGTATTGAAAAAGTGTGGAAAGTACCCTTTAGCCATTTCTGTCATTCCAAACGTTTTAGGCATTCGACTCAAAGGCATGGCCAAACAGCTCATCGAATCTTTAAACTGTACTTGTCCCACTTGCATGAAAATGATTTTGGCTCCGTTCAAAGTCACTTTAGGACTCTCGGTGCCTTGTTCCGTATAGTATCTCAAACGAAACTGTCCATAGTATCCGGAGAAATTGTGAGCCATCACCGTAGCATGACGATGACAATCTCCGTAACGTTCGATGTCCTCTTGGCTCCACGTCTTGTCGATGGGGTCTAAGACCCATTGGGCAAAATCGGCTAACGTGTTCGGTCCTCGAAAGATTTTTTCACGCCCTCCAGGAATTTTGCTGCAGTGAGGGCAATGACTGAAGATAGGTTCTTGAATGCACTTTTCGCACGCTCGATGAGCCACGCAGAAATTAGGAATGTGAATGCCAGTCTCTTGCATCCATTCGAAATCGAAAAAGATGAAATTGCCTTTCTTTTTGTGACCGTCCTCTTTCTCTGATGGGGGTTGGTATTTTTGCACGTAGCATTGATTTTCCAAGTCCACGATGTGGTGACAAATGTGACATTTTTTCTTTCCTGAACATACGTGTGCCTTGGTACTGTTGGTACGTAGGCCTTGTCCACACGTAGGGCACAATCTCAGGAGTTGACAAGCACATTTCTTCTGTGAACCTTGCGTCTTCAAATGTTGTTGGTAACAGGTAGGGCTGACAAACGTGCGCAGACAAGTTGAACAAGGCACTGGTCCTTCGCTCAGACAGGGTTGAGAGGCCAAACATCCTGAGCATTTCAATCCACAATGCTTGTGTTGCTCTCGATTATTATAACCATGGTCACATTTCTCACAATAATAAACATATCCCAGGAATCCGGTGATACTGGTAATGGTATCGAAATGGTCATCGTAATAATAGACATGAATGTATTTTCCGTCCTTAAAGTCTTTCCCTCGAAACAACAGAGGCCCGCGCATTTCTTGAGGGTGCACTTTCAAGGTGTATCGTGGAGCTAGGACATCTTGCAATTTTTGCAACTCAGGAATGCCACAGGGTGTGTCTTTGGACAGTCCGGCTTGTTGTAACAGGAGTTCTGCTTCATTTCGTTGTTTGGCTCGATCGGATCGTTGAATAGTTTTCCAGGTTCTTTTCCATTCTGCCGTGTCGTTCCTGTTCGCATAGGTTCGTCCCACCACGATGGCACGGGCTAAACACATCTGGTCTTGAGGGTTGTGAATTCGGACGAGACTTGTTTTGGTGTTGCGAAGCTCGTTCACCAATAACATCTTTTTGCGTCCAGTCCCTTGAGGAGGAGAGACGTGGGTCATGTCCAGTGTGGCTTTTCCATCGGTGATGTCAAACTGATCATTAGATTGTTGTACGTGTTGAATTTTGTCCATGACTTTGGAAGTGGTCAATTCTGCAGGGGTGCTAAACTCGATCCAAACAGGGGATTTCAAACCGTCGTGTTGTATGGAAAGTCTCAAGCGATCGTCTTCTTTGGGTTGACATTGTCGCTTGAGTGTGGTGAGCAAAGAATCCCACACTCCGATGATGAACCCTTCTGCTTTCTCTAACGGTACTTCAGCCTTGAAATCTTTAAACTTCACCGTGTATTTGTAAGCCGTGGTTCTAAATTTTCTAGAGGAGCGCTTTTCCGTCTCTCGAATGGAATAGTATTTTTCAGGGTTGACTAAGGGTGGCGAACTTGGTTTAGAGGGTTCGGATTCTGGTTCACTCATGTCCTCTTCAAAATCACTGGCGTGAATTTGTGCCAAGACTTCAGCTCTGGTACGAGGCGATATATCACGTTTCTGCCTCTTACTTTCTTCTTCTTTCTTCTCGAATGAATAGGATCGTTTCATCTTGAGTGCAAAACGTCAAATGACTCAAGTTCAAACACCATAGACTAATTTATAGTCATGGCAGACCAGCGTATATAAAAGGGTGTGTGTCTTGTCCTTTTACTATTCATTTCACTCTCAAACCGAGCACAACGATGGAAGAGACTACCCAGATGGAACGTTTCATCAGAGCTTTGCGAGGGGTCATTAGAAAATTCTCTTCAGACCAGCCGACGGACTACTCTCCTGCCTTTCGAGATAAAAGTCAAGATACTTGCTATATCTGTCAGAAGAAAGGGCATTGGTCTTCAGAGTGTCCAGACCGTCAAAAAAGAAAACAAACAGGGGCTAAAAAAGACAAAAGTCAAGATACCTGTTATTATTGTCAAGAAAAAGGACATTGGTCTCCAGATTGCCCAAAAAGAAACAATAGGAGTCAGAAGAAAAGAGGGATTCTTCAGAAGAAGAGAGGGATTCTTCAGAGGAAGAAAGCAGCCAGGTAAATAAAGAGAAACAGGAGAAGAAAAGAAGAAGGGAAGAAAGTGAAGAGGAATAAGAGGAAAAGCCTGTAAGGGTAAAGAAATTTAAAAAACAGAGAGAGTAAACAAGGAGACAGAAGAAGTGTATGAACTTTTTAAAGTGCTCTGTTGTGAATTGTGAATTGGATTATAACTATGGATAAAAGAATACATTAATTGTATAAGGTAAGTGTCTTTGTGTTTTGATTTTAAAATAAGAAGCTACACTCACGCACTCATACACAGACACGTACTATAAGGGTAAAATGGTTTGTATGTTTTTGTTGATTTTTGAGTTATTGGCAATTGAAAGTGTATTTCTTTTCGAGAAATGTGGGTGGCCCTGAAAAGGGCCTTTTTTGGTGTAGGGGTGAGTTTAAGCAATCAACCTTAACTGCCTTAAGCCTTTGCCACGGCCGAGGCCTACTTCTGATGATGATGATTTGGTTGAAATCACTAAGGGTGGTACGGTAGGCTTAGTCACAGGGTTGGCGTGTTTAGCTCGGGAAGGTCGTATTCTCTTCGGTCGTGATAAAGAAGTCTGATACATTTGTTTCAGACTCCTTAACTCCGCTAAAATGTCCAACAGTTAGGACTGGTCGGCCTGGTGTCAGGATAATGTGACTGGGTGGCACATCATGCAACATGTCTGTAGCATGATGCACCAGTGCTAGACATCACTATAAACTGCCACACTGCAGACATCGTAACGATATGACTGAAAAATTGTTAAAGCTGCGTTAAAATCCAAATCTCACACACGCAGAAGGATGTTCTTGTATAGCTTGCTGGCCAAGCTAATACAATCATATTGAATAACATTGAAAGCGTTTGAAATGTTTCGCAGTACCGCCCATTTAAAGGACAAAGTTACATTCCAAATGCCAAAATGTATACCACGGCAGTCTATTATTAATGTGAAAATCACCGATAATCGCAGTTTCTTTTGGGCTATTCCGTCAGTTATATACCATTGCAAATTGTTAATGTTAATAAGCCAAGAAAGTACCTTCAGGACCTTGATGAACCTAATTTTACTAGTGTTGACTATCCCGTTAAGATTAGTCATATTGCAAAGTTTGAGCGCCACAACGAAACTATCGCAGTTAATGTCTTTGGATGGAAAAATCGCCTCTTCCAGCTGCATGAGGAAATCAGGACACACTCTCTGGCCCTATAGCAGCCTTCAGCTGTGACGTCACGCTGAAGCGGCCGATAAGAAGGCATAAATGACTCAATATGTCTGGGTAAAAGACCTAAACAGTACGGTACACATCTACAACAAGACCCGAATATTGGTGCCTGAGCGTCTTCAGCCAGACTGAAATATTGGGATGCCACGATAAAGGCTTCCGCTGCATAGGTGAAAAGTTAAAGCGCGTACCCCTACTGGGGGAAATGTAAAAACCTCGTAACGTTTGAGAACCACAACTGCCAAATGCGTGTTCCATACATCATCTATGTGATCTCGGAAACGCGCAATATTTTTGTGGAGCCTTACTAACAATCCAGATAAGAGCAGCATTAGAGAAAGTCGCTGACCGACTTCCATGTAATTATGGTCATCCACTGTCATGGGATATCAAAGAACATGGTGTTATACCGTGGTAATGAGGTTCTGACCACTTGTACCAGAGCCTCGAGTGTCAGAAGAAAGTAGAGGAATTCACTGAAGTCCATCGGCCATGATCTTCAACAAAGACAACCCAAAGGCTTTTAAGAATGTCAATCATGTGATTCGAGTCGAGCGTTCTTGGATTCGTAGTGTGCCTGTCACGTGCACGTAGGAAAGCAAGCATCTGTATATATATATATATATATATATATATATATATATATATATATATATATATATATATATATATATATATATATATATATATATATATATATAGGTACAAAATATTTTATATTACCCGTTATAGCGTATTTATCGTACAATTCACTTAACACCGCGGAGTATTGAGTACTCTTTCAGGATGGAGAGGGGCGCTATTTAATATGCTTTTAGAACGACAATGTATTATTTGGCAAATAACCTTTGACAAAATCCTTGTCGGCAATAACCTTTCGTTCTTGGTATTTAAGGATCTCTATTAATCTGCTCACCAGACCCTCACCCACACCCACACCCCAAACAAAATATGCGATCTTCAAAAGAGATCAAATTTGTCGCAGTACATTATTCGGTCAAACAAAGTCCCGAAAAGGGTGCTTACCCACATGCCATTTAGACCCAGACCATCAACTACCGATCAAGCCGATTAAAGTTTTATATCACGCTCTTCATAAAGGAGTTATATTGTACATAAAGCTCTACGATATGCTAATTTGATGATAAACTGCTTGCTGAAATTGACGGACGACATAGTACCCAAACAAGTGCCAGTGAGTTGTTTACATTATCGATAGAATGAACGAAACTCTGATCTCCATGTGTACTGCCTCGGAATCGGTTTAACCTACATCAGCAGCTGATGAACCATCGATACTGGTAGAAGCGTTTGTCACTGACAAAATCAAACTGCAATGATAATAAGTGTTGTAACCATTAATACTGATAGCGGGATAAAAGCGTCAATAATAAAGTAATCCATATACCTTTAGCTTTGTTGGTGTTAAATACGTAACAATTCTAAATCATTACTAGTGGCAGAGTCAGTAACAACCTAGTCACACTGCATGGAAGCCCCCTGGAAGACGTGGAGTCCTTCACGTACTTGGGCAGCATTATCAACCAGCAGAGTGGCACAGACGCAGACGTCAAGGCAAGGATCGGAAAGGCGATAGCAGCTTTCATATACCTCAAGAAAATCTGGAGCGCCAAAGAAATTTACTTGACTACCAAGATCAGACTGTTCAACTCCAACGTGAACTCAGTCCTACTGTATGGAGCAGAGACGTGGAGAACCACCAAGTCGACCGTAAAGAGAGTTCAGACCTTCATCAACAGCTGCCTAAGAAGAATTCTTCAGATCCGCAGGACAGACACCATAAGCAACACCAGCCTGTGGCAGAGAACATACCAGCTTCCGGTAGAGGACGAGATGAAGAAGAGAAGGTGATGTTGGATAGGACACACCCTACGTAAGCCGCCAACCAACATTACCAGACAGGCATTGAGTTGGAACCCTCAAAGCGAGCGGAGAAGGGGCCGACCAAGAAACACCTAGCGACGCGACCTTGGGGCGGACATCACTAAGCTGGGTCACACCTGGAGTCAGCTCGAGAGAATGGCACAGGACAGAAGTCTCTGGCGATATTTTGTGGGCGGCCTATACCCCGGCAGGGGTGAGGGGCAAAACTAAACTAGTGGCAGAGCTCTGTAATCGCCCCACATTCAATTCGCTAAGCAAACGTCTAAGTCCTAACAATCATGTACAAACTAACTGTAGTTTTAGTCGTACATTACTGAACTTGATTTAATTCATGTTTTTAGAGCGAACGAAAAGACATATTTGATTATGTCTCGATATAATGGATACACATTCCAAATCTTGACAGTTGTAAACGCTCATTAACGCTCACCTTGCGTGCCTGCAAGCATCACAGTTAGATGACCAGTGCCTGTCTGCGTTGTATTTTAGTGTGTTATGTTTCAACACCCGCCGTGAAACGGATTTATTGGGTCACAGTTCTGGTCAACTTGTCAACCATGAGGCAAAAGCGTACCAGTAACAAGCAGTTTTTCACACGCACGCACACGCACACGCACACAGACAGTCACTCTCTCTCTCTCTCTCTCTCTCTCTCTCTCTCAGCACTACTTCCATGGTACCAACATTTTAGAAACTTGACTGACCAATATGACTAATGCATTTGACGAAATCCCATTATGACTGATGCATTTGACGAAATCCCAGTATGACTTATGCATTTGACAAAATCCCAGTATGACTAATGCATTTGACGAAATCTCAGAATGACTAATGTATTTTACGAAATCCCAGTAAGACTAACGCATTTGACAAATCTCAGTATGACTGATGCATTTTACGAAATCCCAGTATGACTAATGCATTCGACAAAAGCCCATTATGACTAATGCATTTGACAAAATCCCAGTATGACTGATACATTTGACGAAATCCCAGTATGAATGATGCATCTGAGAAAATCCCAGTATGACTAATGCATTTGACGAAATCCCAGTATGACTGATGCATTTGACAAAATCCCAGTATGACTAATGCATTTGTCGAAAACCCAGTATGACTAATGCATTTGAGAAAATCCCAGTATGACTGATACATTTGACGAAATCCCAGTATGAATGATGCATTTGAGAAAATCCCAGTATGACTAATGGATTTGACGAAATCCCAGTATGACTGATGCATTTAACAAAATCCCAGTATGAGTAATGCGCTTGAAGAAATCCCAGTATGACTGATGCATTTAACTAAATCCCAGTATGACAGATGCATTTGACTAAATCCCAGTATGACTAATGCATTTGACGAAATCCCAGTATGACTGATGCATTTTACGAAAGCCCAGTATGACTAATACATTTGACAAAAGCCCAGTATGACTAATGCATGTGTCGAGATCTCAGTATGACTAATGCATTTGACAAAAGCCCAGTATGTCTAATGCATGTGACGAAAGCCCAGTATGACTAATACATTTGACACAAGCCCAGTATGAATAATGAATTGTGCTGCACAAAAAATAGTTGTCTCAGTTTAAAGATGGCGACAGGCCTTGGTCAAAATTCCAATGGTACAATGTTGAGCACATTGAACCATCGTGGTTTATTAGACAAAAATTTAATAGTATCGCGTATTATATTTTTGGAAGACGGATTTATTACTCTCCAATTTGACCGCAACCGCACCGGCCGACCACCTGAAGACGGTAAAGAGAGATTTGATGAATCCATATTTTCCTGGTTACACTTGGATCAGAACTGCAGTCGTGTTTGTCTTCATGCCGACCAGAAAGCGTTCCACCTGGAGGAAGAGTGTAAAGATGATCTGACACTTCAGAATTAGTTATCAGAGCTCATTGAACAAAAACATTGATTTGCAGTCTGTCAAACGTCAACTTTAATATGGGAGAGGATGATTATAACTGCTTTGGAGGGACAAAAGAGCTCAAGGCGATGACTAGTTATTTAGAATTCGAGCCTCGTCCATGCAAACAACTTTCCAAGAAAAGATTTTTTTTTAAAAATCCCAGAAGAGGGTGCTTTGTTACTTTAGTTTATGTTTTACCATCTCACCTGTGTGGGCCATACGACTTGGAAACTCGAAGTAATGCATATGGAAATGTTAGAATGACTAACCATTGGTCGTCAGAAGGTGTCAACATTCAAAATATTTAACACATGGCCAGAAAGGGATGGAAACTAAAATCAAACTTTTGAAGAAACTTGGTCAATCGAGATGGATCTGTTGTGATATTGACTGTGCTTTGGTGACGCATGCTCTTATTCGTCTCGGTGTCATTTCCATGAAAATGTCGATCCGTATTAGTTTCATAACATGGCAACATAGTAGGCATTGACCGAACAAATGAGGACAAATAACGCTATATATTTACTTAATATCAGACATTGTGTGAATTATATCCCTTATAATTACTTATTTCTGTAATACTAACACTAATACTAACACTACTAATACTAATAGTAGTAGTAGTAGTAATACTAATTTCTTTCCTGGTTTCTGAATACCAGTTGTAGTTGTGTCCAACTGCGGTTAGAATACTGTTACTGAGTGTATGGACATGGGGAAACAAGTGTTCTGCTACTGAAAGTGTGTCTATAGCTTCAATAGCATCCAGTCTAACCTGCCAAGATTTGTTTATTCTTCTATGTAGTTTTCAGGTTTCTCTGATGCAGTGAAGGCCCTACAAAATTATAAAAGATGAAATAAATGACATTCTGTTTTGCACGATATGTCTGGACCATGTATATAAAATTGCTTCGCTAGTCGCTGTGTTAGAGAATGTGTCGGTCTCTATCATATGATGTCAGGCTTTACATAGGACCCAGTTATGCAATTATGGTCTTGGACTGTGATTGGCGATAGCATCGCTCTGACTAGGATGTCTCTGAGGATTTCCCGCCTGCAGTAGGTTACTGGTTTGATCAGGAAGATTGATTATTTAACATAGCGTGTGATACGATATCCACAACAAATATGACTTCCATATATGAGAGACAGAAAGAGAGAGTTTCTCCACCTCCACCTCCACCACCTCACCCCACCCCAACCCCAAAATTAAAATTACTTGTATATTAATTCTGTAATTTGTATATATAATTAGCATTTTATAAACTACGATGAACGATATACACTCAAAACACACATACATACTAGCTAAAAGTAGATCGGAGTCAAAGGTAGACTTATTTGGGACTCTGATATCTAACAATGTGTATTTAGGGACATATCGATCCAAACCACGAGTTCCTAATTTTAACAATGATTCAAGGTCGTAATCCACCTGGCCACAACCAGCATGGCAATACGTTCGTGTCGATAGCTACATATATATATATATATATGTGTGTGTATATTACCTGTCTATAGTTCACATGGATAGTGTGGTACCCAGCATAGATGATAACAGAGGATGTAAGTAATAGTAAAATTTATAAATACACACACACACACACACACACACACACACACACACACACACACACACACAGGGTAGTTATTGTACTTAGAATATTGACGTGACGTGTTCAGAAATACAGTCAGTATATTGTTTGACCCGGCAGGTCAGATTTCAGGTAATTTGACTTAAAGATTTTCGACAATCCAGCGTATGATGAACATATTTTGACTAATACAGGAAAGCATGAAATAACGCAGGGAATTGAAAAAGCAGTGGATATCCGTACGATTATATAGCTGGTTCAGAGCATACAACGAACTCTCGCCACCAGTGACTCTTCATAAGAACCGTCTGTTGATAAATGACCAAGAAAATATGAGACCCTTTGTAAAATATTGGTTAAGGCAAAACAGAATAAAATTATTTCGCTTGGAAAGCTTGGTTCTGAAATGAAAGATTTCTATTTTTTATTTGTGCCACTTTAGTTCTTAACGTTTTCGACTTAACTGAAATTCTTTTAACGAATTTAAAATAGGAATGTTTTAAAAATCAAGATAAAAATCTGATTCTTCACTTTATTACATTTTGATGTAGAAAATTACCCATCGAGATCAAATATGTTTACCGTTATTTGATTAATTTTATGATCTAAAATGTCTTTAAAGTATTCAAAAACAATATAGCTTCAAATTTTAGAATACCGAAAGAATTATGAAAAAGACTTTACCGTGCATGCTGTTTGACAAATTTAAGATACAATAAAGCAGAGAAAAGAGGGGAATATTTCAATGGTATGTGCCACATTGTTGGAACATTTATCAGAATTAATATCCATTTCAAAATTAATTTAACATTTTAATAAACAACTATATGTAAATTTCATAATATTTGAACATGCAGCACCAAATTTCAGCTTTTTTTAAAGATCTTATATTGATTTTAATAGCTAACTTTAACATATGCACGTTTCCCAACAGTTACACCTTTATATGATGTCAGTAATTATTTTGATTTAAACAAAAATGTGCAAAAACAATTATGTATGTGATATATTATTGATCAAAGCTTTGCTATCCTAATATTTATTTTATTTTAAATTTATTATTAAAAAAAGAAGCTAAATGTAATTTTTCGAAATATTTGATAAACCTCCATATTGTAACTTTTTCTTGTCAGGTACCGTCTTAAATAGTCACTTTTTAACATTTTAAAGTTTGCACTCTTTTACGCCTTTCTCTTTTGCCGGTAATTTATTTTCTTATACTTTTAAAAAAGTAAATGTATTATGCCGAACTGCCGCAAGCCATAGCCAGCCCAGGTAATTTTGGAAAAGGCTTCGTCATGCTTAATGTCCTACCAGTAAAAATGTGCTTCAGAAAATGAGATACATGTGTTGTATGCTACTTTTTATCGCACATTTTTATCATTAATATTGATTTTATTATGGAAATTTAAATTTTTGTAAAATGTTTATTAAAGAACTAATGTTAATTTTGATAAACTTTAAATATATACTCTCAAATAACACCTTTTCAAAATTATGAATTTATTTACATAGCAACTTGATAACATCAGGGCGTTTCCACACATTTAGTAATTTCTTTTTTGGCAGTAATTGGATTTTTATTTTTTTTAAAGCAAGGAAAAAATAAATCAGAAATAAAACTATATTCACCCCAAACTGCCGCAACGCAAGGACAACCCAGAGATATCAAACAATACTTTAGCAGTCTAAGTTTTTGGTAAGCAAATAAGTATTTAGAAAAGAAGAAACGTTGATATTATGGCGTGTTGTACCTTTTTGGCAAATGTTTGACAAAGAGAACTGATCTTATTTAATTAAAATGTATAAATATAAAGAAACAGTTATTGTTGTCAAAATTGTTTACCATATACGCACACGTTTACATTTTCTACCATAATATAATATAGCCACGTTTTAATATCGGAAAGTTTCCCACACTCCTCCTTTCCAAGTTGTCATAGATATAATTTTTAATTCCTTTGAATTATGTTCAATTGTTTATAACGTTAAATGTTCGATCCCCACCAACCCAAAATTGACTTACAAAGCCAGATCTTTTTAGCGTGTGCTACTTCGTCAAATTTTCTAATAATAATGTTTATTTTATATATATCCAATTTATGAAATTTTTCAATAAAGAACTAAATATTACTTTCCTAATACTCTACTATATTTATCTCAAATTTCAACTTTTTAAATCATTTTATCTTATATATTTACCTTTACTACCGTAATATGGAAGTTTCCCCTCATTTATTCCACTCTTTGTTGTCAGCTTAACTGGATTAAAATATATCAAACAAACAAGCATAAAATAACGTTATTTCTAGTGAATTATAAACCGTCCAGAATTGTTAAAAAGCCTTCCGCATGCTTAAAATATTAGGTAATAAAAAATTATTAAAAAAGCAGAAGGCCAATATGTGGCATATCTTCCATTGTTTTGGGAAATTTATGACGAACGATGCTAATTTTAGTCATTTCAGATGTATTCATTTGCTTTCAAGGTACAATTTTTAATTTTCATCTTGTTTAATTTGATACTTGTTACGTATATTTGATTTAATTTATATTTGATTTAATTTATTTGTTTGTAAGTTTCAAAATCTTTATTGCTAATTTTCTTATATATCAAAATAATGTAGTTTTGTTTACTAGGAACTCGATACATTTCCAGAAAACAGTTTGACCTTGACTGTTCATTTGTAAACACTTAAAGCTGACATAGTTTCCGATCTTTATTTAGAAATCAGTGAGAGAAATAAACAACTTTTTATTTTTATCCTATTCTTAGAGTAAAATGATAGGTTTGTGTCACGGTCATACTGGGACTACATGCTTTTATACGCAAATACTTCTCGAAGATTCTGGAAAACTGACCCTCATCCGGGAATTTGTTTTGCGTCTCAAGTTACATTATAATTATTGTTTATAGAGATTTTTCTCAGTCTGGGCTTCAAACACTTGATGTCAAGGTGTTCTTTTGTTGTGTCAGTTTGGAGTTATTTTTAATGTTTATTCAAAATATTTGGATTCTAAAGGATAATTCTTTTTCCTGGAAAAATTTGAGTGCTCATACAGAATTCTAGGATATAGACATTTCATTAAATTTTATGGAGAAATTCAAACACCGGATTATTGTTTGTGAATAACACAGATCTGTAGACATTCCAATACCACAAAGGATATATTATACGCCATCGCCTTCCATTTTGGATTCTTCATCTGGACTCGAACTCGAATTCATTAGAATCTTTCATTACTAGGACTTCTAAAATTCAATTCGTGGATTATCCTTTGATTATTTTGGGATTTGATTCTTAAAACCGTACGTTCTTATTTTTTATTTTTACAGTATTTTTCCAGGAAAATAAATTATTTGTCGAAACTTTCAAAGCTTGTTATTGTCACTCTTTCTTGTGTTACCGTTTGTTCGAGCCTAAACAAGTAAAATAAGATACACAACACATTAAACTTTTTTTCTCATATTGTGTCAACCTAACTAGTCATCTTACAAAAATTAGCCACGATTTTTTTTGTTGCTTCTTTGTCGCTTGTGATTGCAATAATTCATTCATGCCAAACGACTGCAAGTTACAGTCAGCCCAGATAATTCTGTAAAATTTCTTTGCATGTTTAATGATACGTCAACAAAGTAACGTTATTTAAATAGCAAACGTATAGCTCTATGCTATTATTGTGTGGATTGTATTAAAATGCATTTTATATTATATATAAATAGATTTAATGAAATTTAAAAGCTTTGTTTATCTACTGATCTAAAAATGTTTTATGTTTGCTTACTATCCAGTTTGTTGTACACCCTATCAATTTTAAAACGAAGTGCATGAATGAAAAAAACAAAAATGCACAAAACGTAGTCATTTAATTGGCCAATTTGTAATTCGTAACATGAATGTCATCAGGGGATCGATAACACTGGCGTCCTCTCAGCATTTCAAACCAAACGGAAGTTTCTTTACTTACATGGCACCGTATATGCGTGGCCAAGTCCATATTTTTTCAGGCAACATATGTGATGTAATTAGTCTTCGATAAATTCTGAACAATTCTTTAAATTGATGTAACATTGGAACTTACATCCTGTAGAACACGTGTGTAAGAGTTCAACTTTTTTTTTTATATTTGAAAAATTCTTTTTAGAAATATTAAAACTAGACATTGCAAGTATTGTATTGGTTGCATGAGAAAGACGACAATGTTAGAGGCGACAATTAAGTTGAAATTATAAATTGACGAACGAAATGATTAAGTTTTATCCTTTTTTTATATCCTTGACGCTTTTCGTTTTTAAAGTCAGTAAGGGGAAAGTACAAACAAACGGAAGGGTAAATGAATAATATATTTCAAATTCGGGACGATTTCACATTTACTCGTATCTCTGTTGCTGGTAGTTAGCTATTTTTAAATTTAAAAATGTTTTTAACAATATCTTCGAGAAGTCAAAAAAAAAAAAAAAAAGACAGAGGGACAATGTTAGAACATTAAATACTCAGCTTTAGGGCGGACGTAACAAAACACTAAGATGGCTTGAAAGCTTAAATATTGAGTGAATCTATTTTTATTGCAGAAAATGATTACCGATACGAACTTGAAAGAGCTCGAAGAGAAAGGCTACACAGTGGTTCCCAATGTTGTGACCCCAGATGACTGTGGCCAATGCGTAGCGCAGTACAAGGAATGGTTGTCCCAGTTCAAAAATGGTGACTGGCCATTGTCATCCTACTCCTTAATCCGCAATTATAATGTAGGACACATGGAACCTACATGGTTTATTAGACTGAAATCCAAAACAGTATTTGAGCAGCTCTGGAAGACGGAGAAGCTGCTATCCAGTTTTGACGCCATAGCCATCGGCCGACCACCTGAAGATGGTGAAGAGAGATTTGATGAGCCTGGACGCTCATGGCTGCACTTGGATCAAAACCATAACCGAGTGGGTCTGCATGCCTTCCAGGGTGCCGTCTATCTGGAGGAGGCGTGTGAAGACGATTGGACACTTCAGGTCCTGGAAAGTTCACACAAATATTTCACTGAGTTCTTTGAGCAAAACCACAAAGCTTCTTTGAGGTCTAATCTGAACGCTCTGTACCGATTGCGAGACGATGACTTTAATTTCTTTGAAAAGAAAAATTGTCAGGTCAAACGAGTCCCGGTAACTAAAGGAGGAATGGTTTTGTGGGATTCGCGCCTTGTTCATGCAAATGCCAACCCCCAAAAAGATAGGAAACATCCTGGCAGATGGCGCTATGTTGTCTTTGTTTCCATGACACCTGCTCATTGGGCGGGTCCGGATGATTTGAAAACTCGAAAATTCGCGTATGCAAATGTCAAAATGACTACACATTGGTCATCAGATGGAGTCAGATTTTCCAGCACGGCGCCAACAAATAATGTCCTCTACCCAGAAATGCTACCGGATATAGCAAAAACAACAGAAGCAAAACAGCTATCTGGAGTGTTGCCTTATTCTAAAATCGACAGGAAACCCATAGGTCCTCTGAAACCAAAGTGGATGCATGATGTCATTCCCAAAAGCCCGAAAATTTGGTCAAGTAAAACAGGACTGATCTTTGGTGCAATTGCGATATGTGTGCTTTCATATTTTGCATATAGAACAATGCTCAAGTCATAAATAAATTTTACTGTGATCAATTGTGCCTGTTCAGAAGTACTAAATGTTTAAGGCATCATGTCGGATTCAAAATACATGTTTAAACCATGGGAGTTTATTTATTAATATATAAAATTCCATTTGTTATTATTTGACTGTATTTTATGCCATGTGATTGGTAGTAAACTGCCACATAATGCTGAAATGTTGGTATATTTTGGGAACTACTTTCGGTTTCCAATATGCATCCAATATACTTTCGGTCAAGCTTTGTCTAAACCTACCCTAACCCCCCCCCCCCCCGAACTCCCTCCTCCATGACTTTAGACCTAAATTTGCAACCTCACATAAGTCCTCGAATCAGAAGAAAAGAAGAAACGATGGCTAGTGCTGGCGGAATGGTGCTAGCTCTAGAAATTGTACTACTCCTAAATTTGAATGCCAGTACCAATGCCAGTTGTTTCTTTGGCCCACACGTCATACAGAAACGGCTATATATTCCATAGGATTCGAACTGTGCACTGCACATGACCAAATTATCTTAATATTCTCTTTTTACCAATGTGAACTAAAAGGCGAAAAAAAAATACACATCCACTTTCTGAGGCCATGTAAATAAACTCGAAACGGCCCTTGTGTTCCAATTAGACGAGCATACTTTCATTTCTGCTCCTTTCTGGTGATGTTGACACCAACTCCGGACCCGCCAAATACCCTTGCGGAACTTGCTCAAATTATGTTAAGCTACAGTATAGAAAGTCTAAATCTTGTGCCAGTTACCTCATTGTTTAAACAAATTTAAGTCGATTTTTAAATTAAAAACACACGCTAAAACATTCTTGTAAGGCACTTTACGACAAAAACTATAAATTTTACCCTAATTTCAAAATGATGAAACGTCTTAGACACCAAATAAAATCCAGTTTAACTCTTCCAACAGACATTATTACACGAATATTTAGTTTCTATCTAATTCTTATATATAATCCACTTTTTGCTAAATTTTTTCTCAACTACAACTTTCATATGCAATATATTTGTCCACTTTCCACGTTGAAACTATCTTCTTAGAACCAACAAGTGTGCCTTTTTTGTATTTTTTAGATCAATGCCGAAAAATATATTGTTTAGCGAGATTAATAAAATTATGACTTTGTCAACTTGGGTCTAATCTTTCATTCCCAAAATGATGTTACTTTTTGAGAACGTCACACTTACTTTAATAAACTAAAAAAAAATTTTCTTTTAAAAAATACGTAAAGTTTGCTAATCTTTGAAAATATGGCTTATATTTTCAAACTTGGCATATAAATCGAACAAAGATTATTGGAAATGATTCCAAATAATTTAAGGAAGATATCCGCAATTATAATTCCGTGTAAAACCATTATCTGCATTCATCTGCGATTTGGACAGTTCAATAAATTCTATATGGAAAAAAGAATTGCTGTAACACGTTTTCTTTTAAATTATCAAATTTAACTTTCTTCTGGAAGATGGTTTCTTGTTTTCTTTCAATCAATTTATCATCTGTCTCCCTATATTCCTTTTACAATATATACACCGATTTATAAAATGCTGTTGTATATTGCCGTCATAGTCCATATCTAATTCTTTTTAAAGGTTCTCGCTGCAGACAGCAGACGACGAAAATATAAAAAATTAGGTTTAAGTATATATTTCATTTACAAAAATCAAGCGTATTCTTGAACCATCTTCATTCATGAAATCATTTACACGTCTTGTAATCTTTCTTATCCCATTTTACACATTGCACAAAACAGTACTTTTACTTTGTATCCTAATGTTTGGGTTGTACCATACATGAGCTTGGATGTACAATGCATGAGTTTTGGTTGTACCATACATGAGTTTGTGTTGTACCATGTATGCGTTTGGGTTGTATCATACATGAGCTGGATTGTATCATGCAGGAGTTTTGGCTGTAGCATACACGAGTTTGGATTGTACCATGCATGAGTTTAGAATGCACCATGCACGAGTTTGGATTGTACCATACATGAGTAAGGGTTGTACCATACCTGAGTGTGGATTGTATCACACATGAGATTGGGTTGCACCATAAATGAGTTTGGGTTGTATCATGCATGATTTGGGTTGTACTACGCATGAATTTTGATTGTACCATGCATTAATTTGGATTGTACCATGCATGACTTTGGGTTGTCCCATACTTGGATTTGATTTGTATCATATACAAGTTTGGGTTGTATCATGCATGAGTTTGAATTGCACAATAAATTAGTTTGGGTTTTACCATAAATAAGTTTGGATTGTACCATGCATACATTTGCAGAAAGTACGCAGTTGCATGTATTATTCAAATAAAAAGAACGTACATGTATAAATATATGGAACTTAAATCAGTAATCTTATTTGGTCAGTTTGATTCCAACTGTAAAATTCTTCTTAAAGTAAGTTCCAGGGCTGCACAAAACTTCGAATATCTATCCTTTTTAATGAACCTGTGGCGTTTGGTAGGGTTGGAGAGGGGTGCTCCCAATATATTATTTAAATTACCATAGAAGTCCCACCCCGGGCTCGATTTTGTAGTGAGTGAAATTAGTGATAGAGAAGGGGAAGGCTCAGAGCCCCCAGTCAGCAATACCGACAGTTAAATTATTGAGAACACAAAAGGTGAAATTCAAAAGAATAACAATTTAATACAATTCAATAGTCAAATGATAATAATTTCCCAATCAGTCTTCTTCCTCTCGACCAAGTGATAGCCTATTGCATCCTTTGATGTATAGTGTGAGATCGCATTTCCACCTGTCCTTGTTTTCTACTCATCTGTGTCTCTCCTATCCCGCCAATTTCTTCTCTCCTTCCGACTTCTCTCCTAACTCCTTCTCCTAGACTGCTCCTTCTCCAATTCCTCCTCCTCGACTCCTTTTCCTCCTCCTCATTGACTCTGATCTCCAACTAGCCTTCGATTCACAATCGACGTCTCCACTAGTCTCTATTCCGTCTCTCTCCCAGAGAATCGGGACTAAACCACACCGGAAGTCTGTCACCTAAAAGCTTCCTATGAAAATACAAGGACGTTAGCATATTTCCTTAGCCATCTGGTCTCACACTAAACCAACAATCGATCATCAGATAAAGGCTGTTACATGAACAAAGCTTTCAACGTCCACATGTGATTTGTGACACACAACAAAGCTGGCTCTCGTAACAATTACGAACAGGACCACTGTACCCGAGGGGTCTAACATATATACATCGCTTCTAACCAGTTCCTCTGTTCTTGATTTACGTAATCGCGGGCAGGTAACGTGACAGAACCAGATTTGTTTTCTTTAACTGGAACGTAATCCATTTATCCGTTATAAATAAAATTGTGTAATATAATTCCTTTATACATTACAAATAAATTTGTGGAAAATAGGCTCCTCCTAAACTGCTTTGATAGTTTGAGCAAAGATAGGAAGACGTGGACAATGTAGAGGCTAACTTTAACAGTACTTTGTTCCCCAAGAAGTGTGAGATCTTTTTGACGACTGAATCAGTAAATGGTTATGTCCCAAATTGTACAAGGGTAATTAAGAGTACCATTTCTTTCCAAATTAAATTACACCCCCATCCACCAGCTAAAAAGAAATACATTTACAAGAAGATCAATGCCTGCACGTAGAACCACAATCAAAGAATCGTTATAAATCTTATAACTCTAATTCAGGTTGAGCAAACATATCATTGAATGAAACGCTACAGCTTCAGAATTATTTTTCAAGAATATGAAAAAAATCTATCATGGGGTTCAGGAAATATGAGTAAATGAAAAATCTTTTGAAACATTAACGTAAATTTTATATGACTGTGACCTTGAACCCAGGGCGATAGATCGTATGGCAGAATACATTGTTTATGCTTCATAGTGATTCATCATCAAATATGACGAAAATACACCCTGGGGTTTAAGAAATATAAGCAACTGAAAAATTATTTAACCAAGGAATGTGGCTTTGACCCCAAGGTCAAAGGATCGAGAGGGCTTGTTGCGAAACGAATTATCGTAGTTTCATAGTCACACATCCATAGTGTCACAAAATCCATGATGAGATTTAGGAAACAAACAAATGAAAACAACTTCAAACTAACCTTAACGCAAATTACCAATGACTGTAACGTTGACTTCAAGGTCATGGGGGCGAGCGCACATGTCATAGAATGAATTGCTTTACCTTTATAATGCTCCATGCCATGCATGATGTGAATCTATCGTCGAGTTATCAAATATAAACAAATGTTATTTACATAAAAAGTAAACTAAAGAAACTTTAATTAAAGCTTTAGCGCAAATTTTCCATGACAAAGCAAAAATAAAACGGGTGAATGAACATGTAGAATGAATTGTTTTTGCCTAATAATTATTCATACCAATGCATGTAGAAAACCTCTCCGGAGGGGTTTAAGAAATACATGCAAATTAAAACATTAAACCGAAACCTTGACCAGCAGTTCACGACGCCGCAATGGTTCGTTTCACATTAACGTGGGCTTGACAATAAACTGTCGATATAAAAAGCAGTTTATTCTTGTTGTTTGGAAAACTTGCCAAAAATAGCCAAGTCCAAGATATTCACCTTTACGTTTGAATAGACCCATTAAACATCTAGATGTAAAGTTGCGGTTAACCACTCTAACATCAGTGACCAAATGACAGCAATAAGCGAAAAGACGTGCAAATGATCATTGTACATATGTAGGGGTTCTTTCAAAATAGTGTTGAAATGTTTTGAACTTTGTAGATTTTTAGTGAAATTTGAGAAATTAACGAAACTAAATTGTTTGTTCTAGTCGCATTTCATTAAATAAAAATCGAAATGTGAGAAACTAACAAAAATAAATTGTTTGTTGTAGTGGCATTTCATTGAATATTTTTACTAATTAGCAATTACCATAATGCAATATGGGTACTACAAGCAGCTGGAGTTAATTACAATGTATAGTTTATGCTGTGCCCAATGGCGGATCCAGGAATACGGTTTGTTTTGGTTATTTATTTTTATTTATCCTTGCCTATGTTTTAATTTCTCTTCTCTGTTTTTTAGAGGATGGGCGTACACAAGTGGACAATGGATATGTGGAATGGAACCCCTAGTGGTAACCAGTGGACAAACTCATACAAGCTCCTGCATTTTAATCGTTTCCGGTGTATAATTTCAACCAACTGTAAAGAACACTTAATCTTGGACACATTCCGATTGTTGTGAGCTCACTTTTGTGTGGGTCGGGGTAAGGGGTTACAGGTGTCCATTTAAAATCATGTGGTCAAATGCTAGTGTTATGACCAAAGTGTGGACATCAACGTTCAATCTGATTAAAATTATATCTCTTTATGGCTATATGCTACACCTAGCACAGTTCTCCAGTCCTACATGTGTGAAGAGGGAATACTACCATTCTTCTATGCATGTTCGTTTATTTTATGCATATATTTTCTATTATTATATGCTGTGTATTCTATTATGCATTATTCTATTTTTATTTTCTAATAATTCTATGCTGAATATTATAATTTCTGTTATGCTATTTTGCATTTTTCTATGTGTGGTGCTGGCGACATCTTTTAAGGTGAATTTGTAAGCATGCTCACGTACCCGATCATGTGCATGAAACGAAAGAACAGCCTGATGAATTTCGTTGGTGTTTTCCAATGAAATCGTCCACGGGAAATATTTCTTGGCATGGGTTGATAAATTTTCCGTAACGATTATTTGGCCAACAATAATCAAGCAATAGAGTGGGCGACTTTTGACGCTCTCCCCAACTTTCAACTGCAGCTTCACCCATCCAATAAGCGCTCAGACTGTAGTAGATTGTATCCATGTTTATTTATATCAATGCATTTACCTGAAATGATAACCTCAACCTTCGTGCTTTCTTTGATGATCCTTCTAGCAATTCATTTTCCGGGTGTTAGGTTAGTAGTTTAATTATGTCATGGAAGAGATCATGTCGGTATTATGCAGCATCGACACGAGGTGCTTCTCCAGGCTTTGGTTGATTGTTGGAATCAAGTCGTGTTCTTGGCCCGCAGTAATTGTATCCGGGAATATGTTTTTCAGAAAAATATTTACTCCGCAGTGTCCCCTGTAGTTTAGTTATTTTTAAGACCTGGGTTTGCGTTTACCGGTGGATCTGGAAGGTATCAAAAATGTAAACTACTGTTCCACATTGAACGCATGTTTATGAGATTCCAGATTGGCCAGTACGATTTACAACTCGGGATGGATTCGCAGGATGTGTTTTGTGCAACATCACACGCAGTATAAAGGCATGAATGAGTTATACAACAATTGCTATTTAACACGGCATCGCAAAAGAAAAAAAGCTGCGCTTGGACCGCCATTCACTTCTTTGCGAAAGCAAACCCTATACTACCCAAGCATGGTGGCATGTTTTTCAAACTCTGTTCGTGGGTTAATATCAACCCGGCTGGATCCTGGAAAATTCAAACTGTTATTGAATCTGATAATAAAAGATATAACATGGGACCACCCGCGCATGATTGCGAAGCCAGTGAAGGATCAGCCATATTATGATATAATCAAAAATTTTACCGATGAGCTTCAGTCATCGCAATTAAGCAAATCGTAGGCATTGATTTCTTTTCCACAGTTGATAAAGCCTCCTGCCATTGACGACATTGATCCGAGAGAGAATAACTGTGTCGTGTTCCACGATGAATTCATGAATACCAAACCCCGCGAGAATTTTCCCCTCAAATTCGATACAAAATCACTGACGTGATATGTGACACAAAGATATGCACACTGGCATCAATTTGTCAGAGACAACTGCAATATGTTTATGATATTTCGTGGCACTGATCGCGCAAGCATTCATTGGATTTGGTGTATCGTCGACCACTCGTGGGATGAATTTCTGAATATGCTTGCGAAAGTCACCTAGGACAGATATAATAACATCGAGCCTTTTTTGGACACAAGTGTCTTACGCTACAATTTAACGACTTTGATAAATATAATGTCAAAACCTGCCAGTAATACCATGTGTTGCCTACTTATAATGTGTTGACAATGGCGTTAAACCCATTCCAACCAACCAACCAACCGTTCACGGGTCTTTCCGCGAATAACTCGTTTTTATTTTCCTTTGATGATGGCGAAACCTGGCAAGTTATTGAATCGATCAACAAAGGGAATCGAGGAAGGACTTCACTAATGACTAGCAAAGACTCTACAATTTATACGAGAAAAAGAGCCCATGCTTGGCTCTGACAATCGCTTAAATCAAAGCCGTACGTGATTGACATTACTGTCGTCAATAAGATGTTTCGGAGATATTTTCTAAACCAACCAATTCTGGATGTCGGACCTGGAGGGTCTGGATACGATATCGCGCTTGACGTTGTCAAGATTAACTTAACGATTGAGATGAATGTAACCTGTGACATTATGAGCGGCAGTTAGAACATCGGAGCTTCCCAAAAATGTGGTCTCTCAGGATTATATATTGTTTGGGTTTTCCCCAGCTGTGGAACCGGATAATCTGGTGTCGATTACACCAACGGCGCCTATGCAACTTCCATGCCCCACTGGCCGATTGGCACATGTTCACTTTACCCTTGTGGACCTAGACGGGCACACATTAGATCTCGAGAAGTTCTTGACAATACAAGTGCACATTATAGATTGACCTGATTTTCAAACATAATGACGGTGGACCGTGGACGTGTGATATCAGTGCGTGTCGTTAACGCTGAAAAACACGTCTACATGTTATATTGTGGAAATAATCTTCATGTTGTCAAAGGATTGTCCACGGGTGCGCTAGAGGTGCTCGAGGCCCTGATCTCGCACGCCGCACTGATCGCTAAACAAGTCGCATTGCGAGTCGTTGATAGCATTAAACACGTTGCTGCTGAAAGATTGAAAAATCAGGGATTGTGAGCAGTTAAATCGATTCGAGATAGATTAGAGACTGACTCGAGCACCACCAAAAGTGGTTCCAGTTACTTCCATCGACAGTAACAATGCCTCCTCTGCTTAGTAAAATCATCAATTAAACTGCTCAACAACGTATAGTTAATTCGCTATTACAAATCTGGCCCCCCAAAAAGCGGATGATGGTTGTAGACGGCAAGAAAGCCATCGCATAAGATTATAAGACGAGTCCTATACATATAACTAAAAATAATGATAAAATTGAAGAAGTATCTGATGCCACGATTGACATGGACGCGTATCTGAAATTAGATCTAAACAAAAATGATTTTCAGTATCATTGATATCAAATTATGTATCGGAATCAACAAAAAATCTAATTACAAGTGTTGTTGTTGTTGTTGTTGTGGGGTTTAATGCCATTTTTCAGCACACGATAGGCTATACATGGCGGCCAGTATTGATGGTGGAGGAAGAACCCGGGAAAACCCCCGGAAAGAACCACAGACCCACGAGAAGCTACTGGTAGACTTTCTCACATACCCACATTGGCCGAATCCAAGACTCGAACCCACGCAGACAGAGGTGAGATGGCAGTGATCGGTAACGGAGAGCGCTTTAGACCACTCGGGACCCTAATTACAAGTGCAGGACATGTATGTGTGTTTTCTTCCGCGTGGCCTTTTTAGAAACTGAGGGAAAAATGACGCACGACGATTATAACGATTACCCAGACTTTTCCAAGATTTGATTTGTTAACAATGGTGTCACGGAGTTGTTCAACGTGGGATCAGTTCTTAGCCTCAACCACAACAAATCAAGTTGAGGCTACGACATCGTAGCTAGCACACTGCTAACTAAAATGACTGCTCCCTTGTCCTAAAAAAATCAGCCTGAATTAGTATAAAAGTACAGCATCTTTAGCACCTATTAAAATAGGGGAAACGAATTTTGTCCAACTAGACAATACCAGCTTCTGGAAGTACAATGGATGAATTACTACCAAAAAAAAAGTTATCAGCTCTTTTTTTAACAATTTACAAATTGAAGTCCAGGAAGTGAAAATGACAAAGAGGAGCAAATATGGTTGAAATTCAATATTTCTTACTAAACTAAAGCAGAAACATGCTGAAGAAAAAAAAAGCTAGACGGACAATTATGGTCAACAACTCCGTTAAATGATACAGAAGACTGGACATCGACCTCTCATCAATGTAAACGATGCATATACATTTTTTGTCAAAATCAAAACAGTTCCCACTTGTTTTGTGGACACCTAATTGGTGAAGGCCGACCTGTCGTACACGATTGCGATAGGCCTATTTCATCGAGCGGGTCCCTAATTAAAAACTTGGACAAAATACTCCAGCATATATAATCCGAATAAATACGGCATCAGCTGGCCAGTCAATGACTTGTGAAAAAAGTTATCTTTTAACTTACTTCCATGCAGGGGTGTCCGGTCCATATTGGAGAACTAGGCGAAGACAGTTGAGGATGGCCTGGTGCCACTTGATAATTTCGACATACGCATCCCACTATGCTTGACGCCCAGTTCCGCTAGGGGAAAACATGGTTTACTCAAGTCTTAACCTTCATCTTGCTTTACAAGTGTCTAATTTCGTCTTCACTGAGTTTCTCAAAATAAATCTTGGACAATCTTGCGAGTAGATTTCAGCATGTTACTGGTTTTAAATATTTAGTTTTAAAACAAAAATCGCAAGCTGGAAGGATTTTTTTCGCGCTATTAAATACAAAGGACTAAAAGGGGTAAAAAAAAAACGGAGCCCATCATCTACTCGAAGTAGTCAGTGTTGTTTTATTTCTTGAATGCTCGGTATGATGTCATGTCGAAATTATAAAATGCATGGTTCGCCTAGGGCACCAGTTGCTGGCAAACAGCCTAGGGCGGCCACTGCCGCCATATTTTAATGTTATGCTCATTTTATTTTCTCTCATCGATTTCAAAATTGGCCGTTAGAACGAATGGGTAGGTGGGTAGATGTATTCACAAAGAGATTAGTTATATGATCTAAAAAAGAAAATCATTTGATCTCAGGCATACAATTTTCTTTTGGCACTTCAGTCACACTCGTCATGGTTATAACTTGGCCCCCAAGGTCAGATATGTCTGAAAGTCTGTTTGTCTTTATATAAGAATGTCTCTCGTGGGGATGCGTCTTATTTAAAACGTAACGATCAAAGTAGGGTACATTCATAATTAATCTGCATTTATCAAATGCTTGTAAATCCGGTTACTACTGACAAATAATTTCAGAATCTCTCTATTAGTATTTATAAAACGCATGCAAAATCAGCTACTATTGGAATGGGAGTGCAGGTTCAGAATTTTGGAATTCACACACACACACCGCGTTGCAATTTATATGTTCAAATTAAAGTGACTGTTTTTGTTTGTTATGCTGGAAATGTTTCGGGATCGTTACAATAGGACCCAAATTTAATGAGGTAATGTGGGGTGTGGGGTGTGTGTGTGTCATGCGAACAAGACGCCATCAAGTCTGTCATTGTACATGCAAATGCTCAAAAAGCTGTTCACTTCGTCTTGCATTGATTTCGTACCATACCCACCCCCTCAACTATCACCTACGTTTCACTACAATGCATAAATAATAAAAGTATAAATTTGACTTCTTTGTCCATTTTCCCATGGAAGCGGAAGGTATAAAGTTAGAAGACGATTTTTAATGTGGGTTTCTTTTGTGCTTGTTGTAAATCTGATGATCACTGAATCCAGAAATTCCATTATTATTTTGGGCATTGTCACCGAAATTTAACATGATCCTTGAAAAACTAGTGAAAAATTAATTGCTCTAGGCCATATGGGAACGAGTTAGGGATCGTTTGATGTTAGACGACCACTATTAATAAAATTAATCATTTTATCCAATATTTCGTCCCTGAAACATGAAAATACATATATAAAACTAACTTCTGCTACTGAAACCATTACCTTGTTTGGGATTGTAACTGATTTCGAGCTTCCCATAACTGTATAATACAACAACTGTTGCGAAACAAATTAATAAACGTTAAACATTTGTAGAACGTTTTACAGGATCCCAAGACATGAACAAATGCAAAAACAAGAGTCAAAAGTGACCATTAAAACGTTATGCATTTTAAACGTTCTACACACACTTCTTCCTATTTTGACTAGAAAGAAGTCACTTTGCTTAAATTTTAATGTCCAGCATGGACCCTGATGTATACCTTGGCCAAACAAATTTAAAAATAGAAAAGAAAAGAAGTTTGTATTGGATACGTTGGAATCATATCAATTGGAGAGAACTTTACCACAACAACAACAAAAAACACAACCTTTCACTGGCTTTGAAACTGTCGCGGTTGGTGGAACAGTTTTGCGTATGACAGTCAACATGGCGGAGTAGCTAAAGAAAGGTTATGCATGAAAGGTCGTCCTACATTGCAATTGTCAAGGTTTAGTTGTCTTGATTCCCAAGAGTCTGAAGTGAACTGAGGCAAAGATAACAAACTTCAAGTTTCAAATGCTGACAAGAAAATAATAAGTGCAGGAAAATTTGTGCATTGATAAATTGTCACAAATGCCATTCTGAACAATTTGTGTGTTAATTTTGTGGCGTTTACAATTTTCCTGCAATTTAACTCACTGTATGATTTAATTTTAACAATCTTTTATTGGTGATAAAAATTAAGAAAATTAAACCAAATGGAATCCACTCCCTTTTTTAATACAACATTTGTTTGCTAAAGGTGATCAGTATCATGTACTTAAAATACACAAAACAGGGACCTTCCACATAAATACAATTTCAAATTTTTTTCTCCAAAATTTAACTAGACTGGTCAGTCAATGAATGCTTGCAGAAAACCCCTCACTCCACTAGTAATAATCTAATGAAACCATTCGTACATGTGACAAACTCTTGTCAACAATCAAACAAATGCATAACACATTTCATGAAGATATCTCAGATGGTTTGGAATATATTACCTGTCCCGTGTTTAAGGGGAAAACAGATGGATATCAATACTCTCTTAATAGCCAGAACGTAATCAACAATTGCACTTCTTGCCTCTAAGAAGCTTTAACAGTCTACTCCAGACTTTATAAACATTAATTATCATGCAGGAAATAATCAGATTAAACGATACCTAACAATATAAAAAAAATTCTCTTTTTGTAATTAAAGTGCATTTTTTATCGTTGCCTTTATAGAACTTTACTTATATTGAGTTATAAGTGCCTGAACTCCCATTTAAACAGACGTTATTCCCTCCCGGCTGTAGAGTATGTAATTGGTATATCCAAAATAAGTTCTGTATCTTTCCTATACAACTGCTAATGGAGAGCTCTTAATCAGATTTAATAATTTCTATTATCTGATCTTTACCAAAATCTATGTTGTGGTCAGATAAATTAAAATGCTTAGACATCAGGGAATCTTTATAATAAGAGATCCCTCAAGTGTTCTTTTACTATCACTTGTAATTCCCATTTAGTCTAAAAATACGTATTAGTGCAGGTGAATAAATAGATGACATTATTAGCAGTACAATGTCCTTTTAGCCATTTTTTTTAATTTTAAAAATTTGTAAAAGAGTTCTCTCTCTTCTTTATAAAGCCAATAGATTGGGGAGGTAGTATCAGACGCGTTGCTTCTGGACGTCTGTAAATGGTTCTTCCAGTTTTCTCTTTTTGTTCAAAATCTCATTTCTACTGTAGTAAAGATGTTTACTTTAAATTCAAGGCCTAACTTTATTTACAAACTCAAAACGTTCTCGAAGTAAACTCCATTTAAAATGACCCATATCTTCTTTATTGTGTCTTAGGTCAAGTTCGTGTGGGTGTGATTTAGGTTTCTAATGTAGCTTTAACAATTTTTCAGTCATATCGCTACAATGTCTGCAGTGTGACAGTTTATAGTAATGTCTAGCACCGAGGCATCATGTCGCAGACATGGAGCATGATGTCCCACCCAGTCACATTATTCCGACACCAGGCTGACCAGTCCTAACACTAACCTCTTAACGCTGAGCGCCTACCAAGGCAGCTGTTAGTACCATTTTTTAAGGTCTTTGGTATGACTCGGCCGGGGATCGAACCTGCGACCTCCCACATCCGAGGCGGATGCTCTAATCACTAAACCACTGGAACGGTTCTTAGGTCAAGTGAAATTTGTATATTGGACGAGGTAAACAATTATTCATTCCTGTTTAAGTTCAGTCTGTGGAATCATTTACTGCTGTGTTCAGATTTAATTTGTGAGGAGACATTTAAATTATTCACTGGAGTTACAAAGTATTCATTAACATTTTGGACTAAATCACTATTTTGGAATTATTATGAATTCATTCAAAGACATTCTATGAATTCTATTCGTACATCAGCTCATTCAAGAATATCCGTACATCAACAAATTAAAGATTATTTTAATACATTCAAAACTTCTGGTCTTGAGATAGAACATTTGGGGTTTTGGGGGATTTAAGTCACAATACTCTAAGTTCCTCTTAAATCTTCTCTGTGTAACTTCGAGAAATAAATTATGCTTTAATTTTAATAAATTTATGCTACTACTTTCTTTCTGTTACGTTGTTAAAGACCATACAGTAAAATTGCTATTATTATTAACATCTGTTTCAGAAGTCTCATCACTGAAAACCTCAAGAAGCCACATTGTACTAGGTACATGTAACAGGCTTAGGGTACCTTATATACCCGTTATAAGATGAGTCCGACTGCAAACTTCACAAACCCAGATCTGCTGGTATTTAACTACTTTGCAGTTTGACATGACTTATAAGCAAGTATAGATGGTAATCTTAGGCTGACAGCTGATATTAGAATTGGAAATATAAATGAATGGTGGACGGCTCAGTAAGGGAGAAAGTCATATGCACATTTCTTGTGAATACTGGTAGAAACAGCTAGAGTAACTTATTGTGTAAATAACATGACGATCCTCTTCCTCCAATCTGCATGAATACTTACTTCACACAGTGTATACACAAGTAATGCAAAGGTGCAAAGTGTACAAAAACTTGTACATTTGAATAGGTCTAAAGACAGTTGTAAATTAAGATATGCAATGGAATGTTTACATTGACAAAGATTATTTGGCACCTCAGAAAATAAATCTTTACAGATTATTTTAACATGTTGCTGCCCTCAAACAAACAATTTGAAAACAAAGAATTCTCTCAGAAAATTATACCACTGATTTGTAAACAAATACAAAAGTTGTATCTTTATTCAGAAAAAGGAACTTGAGTAAATGCCAAAATATGATAAAGTCTATTTCAACAACAGCCTCCATAAAACATCACCAACTTTCATGTTAAGGAATTTCTGTAAATACTATAAAACCATTAAATGGCTACTAGTTATGTTAACTCTTTAAATTAAAATAAATATAGTCAGCAGAAAATCAATTATTTTAACAGTTCATTTATTATACATTTCTTTAAATTGTCATAAAGACTTTATTTACATGTTAACACTGAATTAACTCCCTTTTTGCACAACAGTGTCAAAAGTAGCAAAATATAATATTTTAGCAAGTTTTTTTTTTTAAATGTGGATTAAAATGCAAGTGAATGCTATATCTAAACTGTCTTACAGTGGTTGCTAAACAGAAAAAAGAAAATTCACATTGCATTTAGATATGCACCGATGGGGGTGGGGGAGACAACTAGAGAAAAAGCAGACTTAATCTGGTTTTCTCTGCAATAAGAAGCCTATTGTGCCTAAACTGTTTCCTAAAGTGGGGCCTGGTATGCATATAGCATGCCACAACTCATGATTATGAGATAAATGGAAAAACTTTAACTATAGCCAGTAATAGACAAAATACTGGTTACAAGGAGCTTCTTTTTGTCGAAGGGAATGGTACTAACAGTCATGCATACCATCTGAAATTTCATGATTCTAGTATAAACAGTACTTCAGAAATGAACATGAAAGTCATTGAAGTATATATACAGGCCATAATGACCTACTTCTACAATACTGGAAGAAACCTGTGCCCCATGGCTAATGCAAAAACTTATCACAAAGCATTAAAATTTAAGTCATAGTGACCTTTTCAGTGTGGCTGTGGCACCAATAGATACATACAGTAAGTCAGTTCAATGATTCAGATATCAACAGCAAAAGCACAAAATGTATCCAAAATTGGTTAAGCATTAAATATGGTCAGTGACCTAATTTTGTGACAAGGATGTACTAAGCAAGATTCATCCCCTTAGCAAACTTCATGATGACTGGTATAACAGTATGTATCCAGGATGGAAGTCAGTGTAATCACATGCTAAATGCAAAAATAATTATGTAAACTGACATTTTATGTACCTGTTTTCCTATACTGATCCAAATATGGGGATTTGTTAAATTTAAAGGACAATAGAGAATGTACCCTTTCATTCAATCAATGTTCAACACTGAATAGATCATAGTGGCCTACCTTTGTGAAAAGGGTATAGTACTCACCAATATGCATTTAATTACCAAGTTTCAGGATGCAATAAACCTATATGGTCATCAGCTAAATGTAAAACCTTAACACAATGCCATAAATATGTCACCTTCTTATGTTGTAAGGATGCTGTACTAATAGAGATGCACAAAATCATCTAGTTTGAAGATTCTAACATGAACAGTACTTAAGAATAAACTTAAAACACACAATTTAAGTCTGTGAAGTATGAAATATAGGTCATAGTGACCTACTTTAATGATAATGGTTTAATGCTTGCAAAGATGCATCCCCTCAACAAGTTTCATGATCCCAGGAAGAAGAATATCTATAATGGGTGCAAAGTATATGGGGTATAATGTACAGATAATGCAAATAAATGCATGTACAAAGTTAACCCCCTACCTTCAAGGGGCTGGTCTTATAAAACTTACTCCAGACTGATGCCTATTTAGAACGAAAGAATGAGATACAGTGAAACAGATGGATGAATGTTCACTCAAGGCAAAGTAAAACTGTAAAACGAATGCAGCTGACACACTGAAAAAGAGAGTAGGGATACCTATTCCTTGAGTGACTTTGAACAGGCACGATTTTAACAAAATACATTTAATTATGACATTATAGCTGGATGCAGAAACAGGTATTAGCCAATGTAGGTATCCAGGGAGACATTTGTTTTTCATAATAAATATAAATTTTCACGCTTTTTGTTCAACTCCAGTCTTTGAATATCTCTGAATATAAGTGATGAATCTATTAAAGCAAGGAGGTGTTAAAATCTCATTTCATAATTATTATATACATTACATATCTTCATAAAGTCACTGATTATTTCTCTACACCAAAATATTCTCTGAATGATATGAAATGATCCTAAAAGAAATGCACCAGTTACATCAAATGAAGCAAACAAAATCTTTGTTTGTAAGCTTAACCAGATTAAAACCATAAATGGAACAAAACAAGAAACAGACATTGCATTTTTATGCACAACAGTGGATCTAGTTAGAAATGTTGGAGTGACTTCCGCTATAAACCATTTTACGCAGTTGTACCAAGGAATAGTGTTTCTAAAGAATCAAATACATCACAAATAAAGTAACTGTATTTAATCAATCATCTAACAGACTCACAATGGAAAAACATGGCTAAAAAGGCTGCTGAAAATTTCCATTTAAAAACCTTATATACATGTATGGGTTTTCTGGAAAAATGTAATGCCTTTAATAGGACATTTACCATCCAAGTGTATTCTTTGCAGTAGCGTTGGGGAATTCATAAAATACATAGGATGCATTTGAAATTTAGAATTTATCTGAGCCAAGTGTACATGCTTCAAGAAAGGTATAGGCTGACACCAGTCACTATCCAATACATAGGTAAGAATTACAATATGCATAATTACCCCAAAAATTGAAAGAATGGATTTGACCAGCTGATCCCAAATCAAAGTTTTGTGGCATGCAATTACAATCTTGGTTACTTCCTACCATCAACATGGAATAACCAAAATTATAAACAGGCTAAAAACAATATTTGCCAAAGCTGATCTCATTTATGCATCATCTGTTCAGTCCATATTTTTTCTCGTGACAATTGTTTGGTAACTTTTCCAATTACATGTACGGCTTTTATGATTCTGCAAGGTAATCTTCCAGAATGAGGGGCAAGACCAAATTTCTAGAATGTATCTAGTTCATTTTTCTTCCACTCTAGGATTAAGGAACAATATCAATGGAAACATTTATGTAAACCTCATTATATAGCATTTCAGCTTCCTTGTTATTCATTTATTTCATGGTTCCCCCACTTTTTAAAAAACAAATTTCCTGGTCTTTTCCGAGGCTTTTTCTATGATGAAATTCATTTGTTCAAGGTTCACTTGTGACCATCAATGAATGGAATTAAAAAACATTTTAGTTTAGAAAAAGTGCAGTTTTCATATCAAACGGTTTGGCTCTCCTATAACATCTGAATCGGACATATCTATAAAACTGTAATCCTTTTATAATACAGTAATATCTGTATATACTACAAATTCACATAAAATTTGCATGTTATGTTGTTTCAATTTACAGTTTCGAAATGTTAACTTTACTTTGTTGAGTTTCATTATGGTGGTATGAGGAAACATTAACAGAATGAACTGAAATTAATTTAGTTTCCCTTCAAACTTTTTTAATTCTTAAGAAATAAGAATAATCACTTCTAAATCAAGATTTCAATGTCCTGAGTAGAGTATATATTGACTGACATAGCATTTAATTACATAAAACAAAATGTTACAAGAGTCAGCCAATTCAAAACCATACATGAAGATTTAGTGCATGTGCCATTTGAAATTTACATGCATAATATACTAGGTAAACATTTCCTTATCACAGTAAGAAAAAAACAAAAAACAAATGAACATTATTATAATTTTATCTAACAAAAAAGTTTTAACTTGGAAATAATCTGTGCTAATATAACCAAGAACAACATTCTTCAAATTGAACAGCTCAAGACAATTTGGTTGAAAGTCCATCACTTTTTACTACTTAATTACAAAAGAGTGGGTTTAAATTTTGACAAAAAAGACCTTCAGAATTAAATACAGATATATTACTGTATAAAACAAAAATTGAATTTTCTGTATGCTTGTAATATGATAAACCAGTCCCCAAACCTGTACTGGTACTCACAGGAGCTCATACTGTTTCTTAAAATTTACAGAATATATAACACAAAGGAGGACATTTCTCAAATTTCTCCTGTAACCTATTTAAGAATCAACACCAATATTTCAAGCTACACATTACATGGCCATAATTTAGTAGCAATGTTCAGCTCAGAGATTCAACATTTAAAACTACACAAAATTAGACTTACTACTCTTTCTGTAAGGAATGGTGCCAATTGTCTAATCTGACTTTCCTCTGACACTTAACCCCATTTTTGATATTTGGTTATTTAGGTTGGGGTGTGGGGTCAGAGTTTATTGCCTATCTAAAAGCTTAAATTGGATGCCACAGTGCAATGGTAGCTGCTTACCACTGGTCACACTTGCATGAAATCAATAGAAAATTGACGATATACACCAACATAAATGTCCAAACAACAATGGGGTGCAAAGGATCAGGGGAAATCGTATTATACATTTTCCAAATAATACTGTTGGATTTGGCCATGATTGCACTAAAAATATGCAAGTGCAATGCAATGCAATACTGCCCTTTCAATGGTTCACAAAAATAAGATCATCAGCTGGTGCAGTCTGTTATTTCATTCAACCAAAATATTCGTAGATTTCTAAATATTTAGCAATGTTAGGTTCTAAAATTTACCAAAAGGCGAGTTGTGGCTGAGGTTACTATTGACAATGTTTAAAACCATGTTCCCTTTATCAACTACAAAATGAAAGCTTTATCACAATATATTTTTTGATAACTTAGATATCAAAACAAACTGGTGATGATAAGTTGTATAATTTAATTTTTGAACTCTCTGAGAGCACACGTTTGCAGGCATGTTGGTTTGATGTGACATGTGACTGGTTTTCATACCTTCCACATACGAAAAGATAGATATTGAGCTGTTGTTAGACTAACCAGTCTACCTGACAAATCTACTCATCCAAGTGTTCGGATAGACTATACAAATATGTTTACGCATGCACCCAAATGATCTATACTGCAACCACTTGATATTCTGGTCAGAACTTGGTAAATCTAACTGACAATTGTTTCAGCGCCAACTCAATTACGTGATTGGTTTTGTCATCAAGTTGTGGTGAAAAATTCCAGGGTTCCCCCCACCCCACATTCAGTGATATCTACAAAATTCAAGGACACTTCATGGTCTGGAAAAAATATAATCTTCTCCAAACTTTTTTCGCTAGATTTCACTGTAGCATGGGGATCCGGTGGTTTACAGAAATAGCATAGGTGTGAAAATAATTTGTTATTTATAGGCATGACAAGACCAATTATTTTTGTTTTATAGTCTGTACCTCTCATACTGAAGATTCATACTTTATTTTCATAGGTATATCTGGTATTTGCAAAACAAAACTGCTAAATACCAGAAATGTGTTCATAAAACAGATTCCTCAAACACTGTGCCCAAAAAACTTAAACACAAAACTTTATGGGATACACAGGTGGCTGGTTGGGCATGAAAAAGACATTTCTGCATGTACTTATATATTCACGAATACACATCAGGTGGGGGAGTCTATCTTTTCCCACCAAAACTGATCATTTGTTTGCGTGTGTGTGTTTGTGTGTGTCTGTGTGTATGCTTGTGGATTGTAACAATCATGATAAAAAAAGCATGTTCATAGTACTTAAAATTTAGCTGTATGCATGTTCATTGTGAACTTCTGTGCAAGAAATTTCACTAAATATTAACACGATAGTCTGTAGGACTTTATCTTTTTATTCTTTTCATGCTGCATAATATTAAATAAATGTATATGTAACTTTCAAGTTTATGTGAAAATCCTGCAATTTTTAAATGTATCTTTACTACTCTTATGTTGTGGATTGGTCAGATACAACATAAAGTATTGATATTTATACAGAATCTAAATAAAGTTACACTTTATAAGAATGCGGCTGAAAAATAGATATTAATGTCAAAGACAAGTCTGGCTATTCTAAAGCTGGCACAATGAGACAAGGAGTCAGAGGGACAAAAGAAGGATCCACAACAGAAATGTCAAACTTGGCTCCTTCCCAGTCACATTCCTTTTGTTTGAGTGAATCAGTTAAATAAAAATTATATTGGTGGTGTATTACTTAAAATACATAAACTAACAACCTATCTCCCCCAAAGTCCTATGTTTAACACATAAATTACCAATGCTTTAGTACCGAATTACTTTCTTTACAGAGTGAAAACTAAGATGCAATGTTCTGAGGATCAGAACACAGTTGCATAGAGAATTTGAAGTAAAAACTAATCACTGCTCAAGATTAGTTTCCTCCATGGGTTCTGTGATGAACTGAGTTTCTCCATCCATTGCCAACAAGGCCTGCACTGTCTCTAGGGGCACTCCATTTCCATCACTGTCTTGAAGCTGCAGAATCTCTCCATCTGGGTTTTGAATGAGAATTATACCATCTTCAGTCTGGTAGATATTAGTGGTAGGAATGGTAATAGATTCAACTTGATCATCATCTGTATTTGTGCCTTCAGCATACTGTACAAACTGAGTATGTTGTTCCTCTTCAAGAAGTTGCCCTTGAATGACAGCTGCTGTACTTCCTGTCTGATCCATGTTTACATCAGGGGAGATAACCATGTCCATACCATTGATTATCTCCCCTGACTGTTCATGGATCCCCTGAGAACATAAAATACTGGAATCTACACTATTTGTCTCTGCCATGCTCTGAATCACAAATCCTTGTCTCTCTGGAGAATTCTGAGAAACAGCTGCATCAGAAACTGAAATAAATGTGACTCCATTCTGAGAAAATGAAAATGAATTATTGCCATTGTTTGTAACAGAGTCCTCTGTTTTAATATCCACTTGTCGGGGTTCTGATTTCATACTGGCAGCACTCTGAGGTTTAAGGGTGTATGTCAATGACTTTGAAGTAGTATTTTCTGATTTGGCAAGCATGGATGAGGCGAGTGTAGGTTTGGACCCAGCTAAAATGTATGTAGTCCTACCACTTGTTTGACTGGATGCAGCCGTTGTTTGTACAGTGTTTGGTAAAACTTTTCCACTTATTAAAGAAACACTATTAGTAGAACCTGTGTGATTCACAAGAGAACTGTTCACAGTGGAAGTGGTTAAAACATGATTACTGGCTGCAATGGAAGAGGCCATGTTGTTTAATAAGCTCATACTGGAAGTTGGTCTGATGTTTGAAGTAGCACTAGAAACTGGTAAAGATGGATTTGTAACTGTTGTGTTTGGTAATGAGTTAGCTGGTAGAACACTAGTCCTGGAGGCAGTGTTTGCAATAATGTATGTTTGAGATTTCAATGGATTTGCTTGTGATTTAACTGCTGAAGTTAAAACTTTCATAGGAGATGGTGACACTACACTGGAATTTGTGGTCACTGAAGATGCCACAACTTTTACTGGAGAAGGCACAACTTTATTGGAATATGTAGTCAATGCTGAGCCTGAACCAAGTGTTACCAATGTAGAAGAGGCACTAGAATTTATAATGTTTTGCATATTTCTGCTAGTTGAACTAGTAGAAACAGGGATAGCAATAGGTTTGGGTATTTTGAGTGGTACAAGTTGTTCCTTCTGTACCACCTCCACAGTTCGCTTTTCTGGAGCCACATGGGCCTGACTCACTGACAGTAGAGGATTGGTAGTCAGGAACTTGTAGTGGTAGGATGTATCCTGATCTTGAATGTCCTTTACAATGTAGCAGCCAACTTTCAGTCCCAATGCATCAGCTAAACTGCTGTTTTGGATCTAGAAAAAAATTTGCATAATAAAGTTCAAGAAATTTCAATAACTAAATCTAAGGCATTACTGTCACTACAGTTTTCAGAGTGAATATGTGAACAATATCATACTGTTCTGTTCCAAAAGTAAACTGGAGGCCAAATTTCCACAAATATCTCATACTTGGCAGCCCATATTAACACTGTTACACAGCTTTGAGTTTAATTGCTTTATTCATACTATACTGATTCTAATGCCATTTTCCTTTGCAAAGTAAATCCAGGCACAATCTAGTGGTTGAGCTTTTTAAACTGTATTGATTGCCATTTCAGTCGTTTTTAGAGCATTGGTACCCAAGGAATGCTGAAGTCTTTTTAATGAAATGAATACATCTTAAATTCAGCCAAATGTGAAAAGACATATCTGTTTAGTTCAAGAAAAATTAATGTGCAGTTCAACCAATTTTAGCATTTGTTGGCTACCATTGCTTTTCAACTAACCGAAATGGTGGTCCACAATGGCAATATAGGAGAGGGGCAAAATGGGTAATTTTTTTACATTACTGGGAAATAAGGTGAATATGATTTATGAAAGTTTGTATCAAATACTTTTTTTGCATGATTATGCCACACAGATTCAAAACTTTTGTGAAATTTTCAATTTCAGTTTGATTTTCACATAACATTCCAAGTCCAAGGGTGAGAGATGCAGAGGCAAGCAGAGAACAGTCTTCTCTCACGTTTGCTACAAGAGACAGGTTAGATCCTGTCTTTGGAATCCACTGTCCCTTGATAAGTGCAAAAATTCATCTTTATGTACATCAAAATATTGCAAGGCACTTGTAGCAAATCAACCCTCCCAATTGCATCTCTGCATCTTGCAATGTGGCACTCTGGTGTCTCCAAAGAACATACAAGTATTACCAATTTCATTTAGGATCAACCTGACCTTGCAATGAATGGGTGTAAGTTTCATGGCAATCCTCCAAGAAGTTTAGGAAAAGCAACACTCTAACTAAAACACTTCAAATGGGATTCCAATTTTTGTGGTTTTCATTGGTGAGCTACATCATGAATTTAATGTCAGAATTTAATGTCCTAATGAAATATCAATCAGGCTGACATTCATCCCCACCACACCATCATATCCACTGGAAGGCATACCATGCTACCTATAGTGCAAAGAATGTGAAACATCCATTATGCTAAGTCAATGAATGATGAAAACAGTGAAAATGCAAAATTTCATGAGCACGAAAAAATGTACAAGGTTTTAATGACCCCACCTGATGTAAATAAATAAATGCAAATTTGCTCACTGTCAGAGTGGTCTTTTATTTCCCAAAGCACATATTATTCCCACTTATCTACTTATATTCCATAATTAATGCCTTGGGGTTGTTTCATTTACATGGAAATCACCTGCTCCCACAAGGATGGGATCAATGACATTACCTGGGGGGAAGGAAATTAACATTTCCCTTGAGGGGAAGGGATCCTATACACTTGCCACTGGAGGAAGTTACCAACATCCAGTACTGAATAGTGACAATACAAAATGTTTCCACTCCATGAGTGAAATAATTCCATTAACCTACTAAAAATAAATGAAGATTTTCTTTTTATTATATATATTTTAAAGACAAAAGCCCTCAATTTGAATGGGTTTTCTACATTCTGTGCCACTGTGACTAACAGCTGCATTACTACATTGATAAAAAGAAGTTCCTAAATTTTACAATAATTTTGGAGCATAGTATGTACAAACTAAATCTGTACATCACAACTGCTCCAGTGGTTAGAGCATATGCCTCGGATGCAGGAGGTCGCAGGTTTGAATGCCAATTCATGCCAAAGACATACAAATTTAACTGCTCAATAACAGATCATGCATCCAATTTTTGATTGTCACTTAATATCCATTTGCAATCAACAGAAATCAATGCCTGATTGATCCATCATTTTCAGACTGTTAATACAAACTGTTAGTTAAAACTGCTACTTAAAAAAAGGTACTATATTTAATCATAAGATTCTTTTTGAAAAATGTCTACCACATGTCATGTAAGTTCAGTTCCCATGGTTCATGTTGAAAACTTTAAAAAAAAAGTTAATATGTAAAGTCTACTTTTGCTGTTTGCTTTTAGGCATTTCCTGATGGCACCTCATTGACTGAATCAATGTACATTAGAGGGTCTTCAGCCTATATTTTAATATCTGTACATCCTGATGCAGAGAGTGAGTGGATGTGGGAGGGAGGGAGGGAGGAAGGGTAAGAGAGAAATGGAAGAAGAAAAATGAAATAGGCCTAAATATCACACATATGGACTGATATACTTCTTGAATGGAAAAAGATATTAGTTCCAAAACTGATATCGCCACTTTAGCAATATCATTTTTCTCCCACTGATATATTTCAATATCTCACTATGAGATATATATTTAAAAAACAGAAGTAAAGAATTTGCATGAAAGTGCATGAAGACAGTTCATCTTGGTGTCAATATGCATGCAGTTTATATGCAACCATGTTTATGAACAACTGTTTCACTAAATTACAGACTTCCAAGGCCACTTAAAATTCCTGCAATAAAGTGCATGAAGTTAATTTATCCTAGTGGCCATATGTAAAGGCAACAATGTTTTGGAACAACTGTTTCATGATAATTTCAGACCAGCAATGCCATTCTACTTTTATTGTTTTTGTGGGCATCACAATCTTGCAAAAGGATATTTAAAGGATTCATTACCTGCCATTATTCATTATTTTTGGACTTAGTCCCATGCACAAAAGAATGGAAAGTAAACAATTTTGGCCAATATGTAGTTCTAAGGACCATATGTGTGATTACTTTTGAAAAGAAACATGTATTAACAGTATCACATGACCCAAACATGGACCCAGCTCTTGATGATAATCTAAATCTGGTTAGAAATAGAGTGACTAATGGCAGGGGCTGGCAAAAATATGGATCTGGCCCTTGACCTGGTTTTATCCATTAATTTACAACATAGTGTGTGGCTTTAAAATCACTTATCCAGCCAGTGCCCTGATGGAAGTTGCCCATGCCTCGACATCCGAGAATTAGATGATACAAACCTATTTACCAAGTCTGAAAATTCCATATCAAAATGCTGTCTCAAGAGCAGAAACAAACTCAGCATATCAGAGGAAAGATTACCTCATTAATATGCATAGTTCTCTTTCATGATAAAACTCCTTCAACAACCTAATGATATTAGGCTTACAAAGTCTGATTTCAAATCCGATTAGAAAAAAAAAACATCACTCCAATAGCAAAAAGCTCAGCCAATCAGACAAAAATTCATCTTGATATTCTCTGAAGATGTGACCTAAATGAAAAATCACTGGACATTATGATGGTATTACAAAGTTTGATTAAGAAACATTGAAATACAAACTGACAACAAGCTCAGCCAATCAGATGCAAGATCACTCATTGAAATTCCTGCATCTCACTCATTGTGGAATTCATCCAAGATTTGATAACGCAGGTCAGAACTGTAAGTTAGATAACACTTGGAAAAACAGTATTATAAGTGGTTCAATGTTTGACCATTCGAAAGCATAAATCATCTCATTTATTAATTTATTAATCTTGTTCGTTATCAAACTTGTCTCAGATCTTCATGATAAGCATATATTCCAAGTTTGATCAAAATTGGTTCGAAATATGGTCTTCAGAGTGGTACATTCAGCCTATCAGATGTGAAATCACCTCACTAATAAGCCTGGATATTGTTTGTTCCTTAACTTATCCAGGATCTGAATACTGCTTGTTCCTTAACTTGTCAGGATCTCGGTCATGTAAGCTTTTATTCCAAGAATGATTAAAATGGGATCAATAAATGTGGCCCTCAGAGTGGTAACAAGCAATTGTTGTGGTAAAAGAATTTCTCAAAATATTTCATTAACAGGTGAAATGAGGTTGGCATCACTTCTACAGCACAGTAACAAACCTGCAGCTGCTTCTCCACATTTGGGATGTCTGTTTCTAAATCTGTGGTGGGTTTTAAGTACTCTCTGCACATTTTTTGGATCTGTTTGTGAAGAGACTCAAACTCTTGTATTATGTCCTCCATGTGAGGCTTACACGGCTTCCCCTTTTCCACCTTCATCAGTAAAAACTCCCAAAGGGTGATAACTTTTGCAAGACGTGGAAGTAATTCCTCTATTAGCTCATCATTGTCACATTCTCTGATTATCTGTAAGAAAATTACTGACAATATTAAAACAAAAGCAATCTGCTGACTCGACAGTTATTATAAAAACAAAAATGTTGACAGTAAAAATTACCTAATTTTGATCAAGTGAATTGTTCTTTTCCAAATTTATTATGCGACTCTTCTAACACCAGTTGTAATTAATTACAAACTGAGACCAGTCTGCTCTCCATCTGTTAAACATTTACTAATACTGAATTGTGAAAGGGAAGAGCTTGGATAAGACTGACAAAATTAAATGGAAAACAAACTTCTGATAATAAGTAGGGACTTTCAAAGAACAAAGCTGGCAATTATTCCTGACAGCCAGGAATTAACATTTGCCTGAACAGACAAGTAATCAGGTAATTCACTTGACTGCCAGAAATGTTCAATTGCCATTTCAAGCCGGGTAAGTGGATTTTCATCTGCTGCAGATGGACAACATAAGGACAAGTAATGCACCAAGTCAGGTGACTTTCCTTCCAGTGGCTTAGATAAAAGAGTTAAGACACAGAAGGTGAAACAGATAGGATGTATCCCAATATTTTTAACATTGTTATCAACAAGCTTTATTTTAAAGCATTTCTGGAGATATACATTTTTTAAATTAAATGTTCCTTCATGAATACTTATCCAATCATAATACCTTAGGGGTACTACTAGCTCACAAATTCCTCCCTCCCAGATAAAACTTTTAGCTCAAAAGAGCTAAAAGTTATCTGCCCATCTAGGTGTGGCTGGACAGAGTGATCACCTCTTGATATAGGAATTGGTGCCAAAAACCCATGAATATCTCAGTTACTACTGCAGTGTAAGGCATTCTCTCTATATGGATATAACTGCATGGAGGATGGGATGGTGTGTGCATTATAATTGGGTAAGTATTCGTGAAAAAACATATTTTACAAGAAAAGTTAGTTTCTTCTCTAAATAAGTTACCTAGTCATAATACCTTAGGAGAATAGGTTAGAGGTGGAGGGAGGTACATCCCCTTAACCCAGAGATGCATCTACAGTCCCCTAAAGTATGTGAGACAGCTTCTAGGTAACCTGACTGGAGAATACTCCATCTGTCTGGAAGCAGCTTCAGAAAGGGAAAATAAAAATATTCCCTCCCATGAACTGAGCATAAATCGTGAAGCCGTATCTTGTTAAGCTGCCAAATGACCTGGAAAGGTGACCTGTTGAGCCATGGCTATAGGTCCCACCATATGGCGTTGAGCACTGTGGGATAAAAAATCTCTTAAGTATAAACTAGAGATTGTAGACTCAGACCTCCATCCCACAGCATGGAAGATAGAGAACAGTTCCAGTCAAAGACAATGTTTGTGGTAATTGTTCTAACCTCGTGAGCCGAAATGTATCACAAATTCATCTGAGATATTTCTCATACGCAAAGTGAATAAGCCACTTAATCCAGGATGAAAGAGTCTGTTCTGTTATATTGTCCTATCCCTGTTTGGGCTGTAAAAATGGGCATGATCTCCCTTGACACAATGGCTTTGTCGTGTCCCCCGAATAAGCAATGATTTCAGTACAAAGGTCTTGTTGCTCATGGATGGAAGCCTGTTCTTGGTGATGAAAGAGGGAACTCTAATAAGTGAAAAACTGACCCATCTTGTCTAAACTGTATGTAATTTGGGTCCCCTGATAGGGCATGTATTTCAATGATTCTTCCTGACATCACTAATGTGATAAGGAAGCAGGTCTTGTATGAGAAGTCAGCCAAAGATGTCCTTGAAAGAAATTAAAACGGTGCTTTGTTAACCAGATTAATACCCACAAAAGGTTCCACTTTGGGCACAGAGCAACATTTTTGGCCATGTATAATCAAAAGCTCTAGAGGAGATTGGACAAGTCTTTTTTTTATATCGTCTTTTCCATGATGATGAAAGGTGTCATCAATTCTGGGACAATAACCTTTGATTGTTCTTGGTCCTAACTTTTTCTTGTTGAAGAGCCAGTGGAGGAAGTTAACTATTTCAGGTATAGATGCCTGTAGTGGTAGAATGTGTTTTGACGCCATGTAAAAAAATTTCCATTTGCTTTCATATGTTTTCAGATAGAGGCCTTCTTACTTTTGTGATTCTCTCCATGACTGGTTCTGAGAACTATTTATTTCCGAGTGCCTGTTTAATATGTAATCTAGACATACAGGTTCAGTAGCTCTGGGTAGGGGTGAAACAACTACCATCTTGGTTGTTTGAGTAGATGAGTGAAATTCTCTATTTTCTGGGGAATTTCCCGTGTGAGATTGAGGAGGCAGTTGATCCATGACTTCTCCCATCTGAGTGGTGCAATTAGAATCAGACAACACTTCAACTCTCATGCCTTTTTGCATCAACTTTGGAATCAGAGACATTTGGAAGGGAAGCAGGCCATTCTAATCTATGGATAGCGCATCGAATGCCCAGTTTTGGGGATCTGGGACAGGTGAGAAAAAGGTTGGGAGCTTGGTATTCCAAGTTGTCACAAACAGGTCCACCAATGGTTGGTCCCATCGGGTGCATATCTGAGTGAAAACCAAGGGATGGAGATACCATTCCATCTGTATAAGCTGGTTGTTCCATAACAAAGAATATGCTATTACGATTAGATATCAAGGAATATTATGCATTTGGATGTGCATTTGTTGCTGCCAACACCACTTTATCACGTCCCACACCAGTATGCAAAGGTCTGGGGATTTGGTTCTGCCTTGCCGTCGGATATAAGTCACCACTGTAGAGTTGTAAGAATGAGGATTCCCATTCCAGTTAAAAATTCCAGCTGAAACTGGCTTTGCAAGGACTCTCATGGTGACAGCGTGCTTCTTGGCACATGCGGAAGCAGTAATTGAAACATTCATGTGTTTTGCCACTAATCCCTGTATCAAGAGAAGATCACTCTGCCTGGCTGATCTAGGTGGGCAGATGACTTTTAGCTCTTTGTATCTAAAAGTTATATCTGAAAGGGCTTGATTTGCAAGGAAGTAGTTCTCCAATTATATTTTCATCAATACATCTGTCTGTAGTCACCATATCTCCTCCTAAACCATTGGGCGATTCTTGAAACTTTGACCTTACATTTTACACGTGGTGACCATTTGCTAGAGGTGTTGTTGAACAACCTGTGACATAGTTCAATGCACAACAATTTCATACAATGATTTTCAAACATTTTCTGAGCAAACTTCATATATACAGTCAGGGCAGGAAGTCGCATCATATATGTGACGAGTTTTGCAATAGAATCATTGGTCACTATCTTGGTGTGAGGAGGAGATGGAAGTCAGTATCTGGGGTGGAATATGAAGTGAAAAGTTGAGGGAATTTGTGGTTGTGAGCAAATACAGTTATTCTAGGGCTCCCCCCAACCCCGGTCATAAAATTTATTATGGGACATAACCTTGGCACCTATGAGTTTATGAATGGTTTTACCCATATTTTTATTGAACCATTCTTCTTGCAACATTTGTTTTTTGGATAGCAACTGTTCCACATCTGGGTTCTTCAAGCATGACATGAATGGCTGTGGAAGTATATTGGACTAGCACAATGTGCCCAGGAATAAGCATTATGGTGTAGCTTGAAACCATTCATAAAAATGTTTTATAAATGCGTGTTTAAAATAGGTGCTACTTAGAAAACCTAAGCATGGTTCATTATGATTTTGTCCAGCAAATATTTGCAGTTGATAGTGATGATGACAATAATTTTTAAAGTTATGAAGTTTATCAGATTACTGTAGCTGGGAAAGTGTTAATGGAGATACCAGTAAGTGATTCTGAGCCTGAAATGGTATTAAATATGAGTCAGATGTACATGCTGGATGGACAAAACAACAGACAGCATGACCCTTTCAGTGGTATTTCAAAACTGAAATTAAATGTACAAAGGGCAGAATACTGAGCCTAATTAAAATACAGACAATTAAAAGTATAATGCAATTTTCTTTTTTTAAAAATCAATCAATTTCACCCGGCAGATTATATGCTACAAAACCATTATCAGGGTTACAATAAATAAAATCAGGATAAAAAATGAAATAACGAAGTGTGTGTGTGTGTGTGTGTGTGTGTGTGTATGTAAATAGGATTTTTAACATAGCTTTAACAATTTTTCAGTCATATCACTATGATGTCAGCAGTGTGGCAGTTTATAGTGATGTCTAGCACTGGGGCATCATGCCGCAAACATGTAGCATGATGTCCCACCTAGTCATTATCCTGACACCAGGCCGACCAGTCGTAATAATGCTGAGCGCCTAGCGAGGCAGCTGTTAGTACCATTTTTGTAAGTCTTTGGTATGACTTGGCCGGGCTTTGAACCCACAACCTCTCAAGAAGTAAAGACATTTATTTTAATATCTCTGTCTGTACAAACATTGATGAACTAAATACCCTTATTCACCATTATGGAACAGATAAGAAATTTGGCATATTAGTCAGTAAACTACTGATTTAACAAAGGAATTCGAAGTTAGTGAAAAATCCTATTTTGAAGCAGATGTGTCTAGAAGATAAGATCTGTGAGCTCTGGAAAACTGTACAACACAGTCACAAAGATCAGTCTCCCAACATATTCAAGCTGACAAATCTAGCTATGTATATGCCCCTTCAGAAAAAAGCACAGAACAAAATTGATACAAAGAAAAAGAGCAGAGTATACTCAGAAATAATGTGTGTGTGTGTGTGTGTGTGTGTGATTTTGCATTTTCATTCATATCGCTATGATGTCTGCAGTGTGGCAGTTTATAGCAATGCCAAGCACTGGGGCATCATGTCAGAGACATGTAGCATGATGTCCAACCCAGTCATATTATCCTGACAGCAGGCTGACCAGTTCTAACACTAATCTCTTAATGCTGAGTGCTATGCCAGGCAGCTGTTAGTAACATTTTTCTAAGTCTTTGGTATGATTCTGCTGGGGATTGAACACACAACCTCCTACATCCAAGGCAGATGCTATCACCATTAGGCCACCGGAGCGGTCCTCAGAAATAATTGATAGATTAAAGCATATACAACTAGAGGTGAGATCTGTCAAAGATGTTGATTTCAGTAGAGATCTAAGAAAGTTGAGCAGGAAGAAAGAGAGACATATATTGAAGTTTAATATGAAACTACAACTGCTTCTTCCTCCCCCTCCTTTTTCTTTGATAAAGAGGAAGGTCTCCCTTAAGATAAAATCCTGTCATCAAACTGAACACAAGGAACAAAAATGGAATTTTTCTTTTTATGCAGAGGCATGTAAACAGTGAATGAATGTGCTGATGGAATAAATGAAATTAGCATAGAATGAGCTGTGGGGCAGATTTCAAACTGTTAAAGTTTATCACCTTGTGTAAGTTAAAAAAACTGTAGAACAGGACTCGGTGGAGTCAGCAGTTTTTCTTCTTCACTAGCAAATACAAGTACCCGTGGCTGCAGCAGTGTTTTGCATCTGCAGGAAATAAAATGTGATAGATTTTGTTGCTATTCAACTATATTCCCATGCCCGAATTTGTTCTAGATGAGATTTCTTTGCATGAGGAAATTGCAATATTTCTTCTGTTTTGAAGATAACATCGTAATGACTTCCACATGTAACTGAGACACGAAATTTTTAATAAGATGCTTTCAAATCATTCATGTTGTGCAAAACAATGAAAGTTAAATGGAGCCACCATTAAATGGCCTAAAATGTTGGATAAAATTCACTGCAACCAAAAGGTAGTCTGTCAGAAAGTATTGTTATCTTCTCATCAATGAGAATTGCATATAAATATATGATAACTATATGTCCATCATAGTGTGCATACTGGAAATAGGAACAGAATGTCAACATACATGAAAGGGCACCAATTACTGTACCTTACAAAGATGGAAAGAACAAGTGCATATGTGTATCGACATGTTTTGTATCGCAGGCTGCATTATCATGAATCATATCGATATGTGGCACAGGTTATCATTTCACCCCTACACATTAGTATTGTTCATTTGTTTAAAAAAAAGTTTAAACATTTAAATCACCTATGTAATAATTGTCTTGTAAGGCAATCACAGAAAAATTACTTGGGGCATTCAAAATAAATATCATTGCGATGTCTATACAGCCCAAGGGGTTGATTGCCCCATACAATTACAATAAGTGGTTGGAGCAATAGAACAAAACATTACCATAATTTGACACTTTAGTCAGCTTCCAATGATCAAACTAAAGTCCTCTGACTTGGACTGAGACTAAAAGGACAACAGAGCAGTGAGGGAGGAGGGAATTGAGCAGTGATAGCTGTATTATGTAACTAAAATTACTTAACAACTGTAATTCTTGGGACACTAAAGACTTGGGACACCCTTAATTATTTTCAACAGTAATATTTTTATGACCCATAAATGTTGGGACACAAAATAATAGTAATTTTTTTCATGTACTGTGTGTCTTGGAGCACCACTGACATTTTTTGCTACTAACTGATCCATGTATTTTATCAACTGTAATGACATTTTTAAAAGAAGAAAAAAATGACTTCATTGTGTTAAGGGATTATCATCATGATGTATTACACGGAAAGGTTATAAATTAATATAATTTGTTTGCAAAGTTAATAAAAATATTTAATTTTCCTGTGTTTTCTTTTTATATCTACCACATTCAAATATGTATAATTTGATTGATGACAAATGATCATTAGTGGGTTGCCGTATGCATTTATAACAGTAATCACTCCTTTTTGTCTCATGTTTATTATCGTTTTTTTCATGCATTACTGCACTATAATACTGTATCAATGCACCAGTAATTACGCTTTTATTTGCCATTAAAGTGTAAATACCTAACTCATTAAAATCTGATTAAATACTTAACTCATTAAAATGTGATCCCAGTAGGACGACAATGAACAATAATAGTGTTTTATTCAATGCTCACATTTAGTGAGTATATTTACATCATGGCAATACTGCATGTACACTAAGATTCGATTTGTGTTGAACAAAGAAGATCACTGCAGTAAACTTAACATTTCCGAACTAAAATAAGTTTCAGAAATATCCCAAATTTAAAAGCATCCTGTCCTTACCAAAGAATAAAATGAATACCATCTTTAACTGTTGTCCCCTTCAGTCTATATACATGTAATTTTACTGCAGAAGGAAATCATGAAGTCAGCATAAGAGTCCTGCTTCAAGTACGTCAAATCTCAGGTCTAGTATCTTTAGCCAGGTTATCAAAATTGTATTATCTATACTGGACTCAATGATTTTGAAGAAATGTAGACCTTGACTTCCATTTTCATAATCCTACCAAGAGCACTGTACACCACATTTATCAGTCAAGCTAACAGAAAGAGAAGGGCAAAAAGGTCAAATTCAGGGTCATCTTACAGAATTTTCTGTATCCGATTCTTGCCTAATCCATATCAGTTCATTTATATGAGGTCAATGGTGAACAAACTTATGGACATGTCCATTAAAAGGATGAACAAATGAACTATCATCTTATCGAATTGGGGTTTCTCTCATTCTTATATATGTGTCAACCAATATACACATGTAAGAAAATCCCACTGACACAGTAGTAGATCATTGTTAAAATTTATGACATTCTATAATGTTTCTTGTGGTTTTAGTATTAAATGGACATATTTTAACACTTACAAACCATAATTATCTATTATTTTCTTGTTCTTTCTAATAAGATAAAAACTTGCAGAAAATACTGCATTTTTGGGGGGCTAAATTCATACTGATGATCAGTGAGGCTATTGTGAACCTAAAGCTGTATCACGAAATCAACTTTTTAAAAAACAAATATTGCCACAATAAGATCAAATTATTATCACTATTTCAGATAAATAAAATTAATGAGTAATTTTCAACAAAGTACACTGGATACAAGTAACAGTGCCAAAGTTACAGATTATGCAGCATCTAGCTGAGCAAATTATTACCTCTTTTAATTTTGCTTTCCTCCTCTCTGGAGTCATGTGGTAACCAGCCCTACCCCTACCCCTATATACTGGCCGACCTCTTCCTCTGCCCCTTTGAAAAGGTCTTGGGGTGTAGGGGAGACTAGATGTGGAATCTCTGCTGTCCTCAGAGAAACTTATCATACTGTTTGAACCATTTGGAGTCTCTGGAATGAGCAAGTTATAAAACTATTGAATAATCTAGACAAACAGTCAAGAATCCTTTTTACAAACATTCCAAACTTTGTAACTAAAGGAATGGTGAACAATTTGCACACATAAATATATCTCCATCTCCTATAATCTGCCCCTACTCCAGGATGAAGATCAATCTATAGTCAAAACAAGAGGCCCAATTGAAGATGATACTGCTCAACTGGATATTTGACATACATAAATGCAAATTTACACACATACCGAAACTGTAGTGGTGAAGCTTGGAGCATATAGTTACTACATTGTCAATAAATGGTCATATCATTTATCCTCTTTCCTATATCATATACTGGAATACATGCTCAGCAAAATAAATGACAAATCAATTATACAACCAGAATTCTTCCCTGATCTCTCCCTGTCCCTGGTGATTTGGCCCAGATTCATAACTTCCAAACCTTTTGTAGCTTCACCCTTAAAGGACACATTAAACTTACTATTCATTATAAAGGTAATTAATCTGTGCAGTCAGCATGGATTATTGAGTCTGTCCTTATTCCCTCCCCCAAACCATTCCAGGGATCCCACCCTTGGAATTATAACTAGGAAACTCCCCAAGGAATCTGCAGTGGATGAGAGGTTAAAGAGTTGGCCTGGTGACCAGGCAAGATGCCCATCATCTGCTGCTCATTCTGGATCTTCATTATAGGTGTGGATCCCACTCATGCACCGATAATTAATCTCACCTGAGATTTTGAGGATACAAGCTTACATACATAATCCAACCATAATCTGATCATAAATATGGTTTCTAGATTGTTCACAAACCAAGCACAGCAGACACAAGATAACCTCATTATCATATCTTGATGTCACTCATAATCAAACTCATTTGAGATCCTGACCATATTAAAACTAACCAGAAATATGGCCTCCAGACTGTTCATAAGCTCAGGCAACCCAATGCTAGTTATCTCAATTATCTCATTACCCCCAAATGGACCCTACCTATGAAGTCATAACTTTGAAATCATTGAGATCCCCACCCAACTGATCTGCAGTGGTTCAGAGACCTGCCAACCCTGACCTGACTGTCTCAGTAAGGCAGTTGATTTTTTTCCATAAGTCTGACCAATTTCCAGTAAGGTGTAACAAAATATAAACTGCTTTGTAAATTGATCGAAAACATATTTTTAAAATAGTTCAGTTTTCAAAACATGCAGTGACGGTAAACACATACAAATGAAAAGTACAAATGAAAAGTCTGTTGTTGTTGTTGTGGGATTTAACGCCATTTTTCAGCACACGATAGGCTATACATGGCGACCAGTATTAATGGTGCAGGAAGAACCCGGGAAAACCTCGGAAAGAACCACTGACCCACAAGAAGCTACTAGCAAACTTTCTCACATACCCACTTTGGCTGAATCTGAGACTCGAACCTGCGCAGACAGAGGTGAGATGGCAGTTATCCGTAAATGGAGAACGCTTTAGACCACTCGGCCACTCGGGGCCCCTGAAAAGTTTGTAAAGTAGACCTTATTTACCACTAGTACAGTTGCACAAACTTCAGTTCCAAACCAAATGCAACCTAATGGGCTGTTGCTATCTCTCAACTTGAAGTAATTCTTGGAACAGGTTGTTCCATTTCACATGATGCTGGCAATCACATCTCCTGCCACGAGATACACTCAAATTGACATGTAATGTCCAATAAACGTAATTGTGTCCTTCCTGCTTTTAGTCAGAAGAATCTGAATATTCCTTTGTATTCTTCTGTTCAGATTATTAAAACTATTTAAGAGGCTTAATTTCTGTTTCATCTTTAACATGCATTGCTTGCTGGACGCCATTTTAAAAAAATTCTATAATCAACAGTTTGATCATCCAAACACTTTACATTTTAAAAAATATGTGCAGTTTAAAGCGTCCGAGGTACTGCTGTAAAGTTGTCTGGTTCTCTGACCGATTCTACTAATTCTAATATGAAACCCCGTTCCAAATAAAACGATGAACCAATTATCTGGACTTTTGGCAACAATAATTTTTCTGTAGTTTTTGCTTTTATTCTGTAAGTCCACATTTTGTGGGTCATTTTCGTAAGAATTTGGGCAAAATTGTAAGGATTGGTGAGTCTGGGTTCAGAGTTTAAGTCATTAGTTTCATGACCAGAAGGTACCCAATCACCTAATTAGTGTATGTGGCCCTTAAGCAGATAAACAAGATCTGAACAGAAATATGGCCTCTACAATATTCACAAGCTCAATCAATCAGATGCAATATCAGCTTATTAGTATGTGTGTGTGCCACTCACAGATGAACTTACCTTAGCTTTTGACTCTATAAGCATACCTACCGAAACTGATTAAGATTTGGTCAGAAATATGCCCCCTGGATAGTTCACAAGCTCAAACAACTGGATCTAGATCATCATCATTAATAGATGTGGATGTCAGTCACTCATAATCTTACTAATCTAAGATCTTGCTGATATTAGCTTACATACAAAACCTGATCAGAAATGTGACCTCCAGTGACCCTGAGCTAGGTAACTCCGATGGAAGATCACCTCATTCCTATGTGTGGATGTTGTTTTATAACCTGATTCATGGTCTTGACAACACAAGCTTGCCAAATTGCACCAGAAATAAAGCAGACATGCATTGCATTAAGCCACAAGACAAAATGAGCAATAGCCATAACAAAAATTATTGCAGCAAAGTGATTTGTTGATACACGTATCTTCAGGGTTTGTCCAAAATACGGAGCAACTTTCAAGGTAATCCATCACAAACTGCATGACCAGTTGCATTAAAGAATGCCTAACAAACAAATGATAATTATATACCCAAGAGTGACCAAGCAGTTTGACCTTCACTGGAATATTTTTTGATGCCCAAACTAGGTTACTTGTAGTGTCCATGCACTGTGCATGACTGATGCAAGATAATTTCGTATAAAAATATGTGCAAAAAGTTATCACAATATATTTCAAGTGAATCCACCCCAACATATATCCTACTATTGAGAGTACCAATTTTTAAGAACAATATACAGTGTAATGTAGTTTATATGAATCACAACTTTAAAATGCACATTGGCTGGTATTTTCTAAAATCATGTGTGTGTGTGTGTAGCAGTGCAACAGCAGTTAAAATACGTAACTAGGATATTATTTATAAACATCTGCATGTGCGGTAAGGGTATAACCTATACAAGTTTAACTCAAACAAAAGAAAGTTAATCACGCAAAATGTCAATGCCATGTCAAATCTTCGATTCTGTTACCAGAATCTCATTTCTAATATGCGGATATTAGCAACTGGCTTCACAATGTGACATCATCTTTTAGCCTGTAAAAGGTATTAGAATTCTTTAATTACTTCTTTGCGAGATACAATCTTAGTAATGCCAAGAATATTGATTTTTCTACTATGAAATTGAAATTTAACTTCATACTGCCTTTCACATCTCCAACAAGAGCTAAACTTGAATCTTCAAACTAAATATTAATCAGATTTCTGTTGGTGCAGAATCAAAATAATTTTTAAAAAATATTTTCACACATTTCAAGAAGTATTCTGTTCTTGTTTTATATCATCTGGCTCAAAGGTTTAGTGAAAAGACTATTTTATGTGACTTTTTGAACATTTTAAAGTTTCATCTCTCTACACTCATGACTATTTTTCCACCACTTTGCTCAACTCTGGTGTGGGAAGTCAGTTCATCCTAAAATTGTAGTCTAATGTGGACCATGCTGAAAGTCGTGAAAGCATTCCCATACCCTGACTCGTACTCAACTCCAAATTCTGTTCACCAAAGACACGGCCAAGTTAACCCTCATTTTATACTCCAAACCGTATCTTTAAATGATACACATGCACATACTCTAGTTTTATACAATTAACACTCATAACAAACATCTTTACCATTCATAATTATGATTAGTGTATGGATAATTTACAAGGTCAATTATGATGGTTTTTCCATATGATATTTGTGATGTACATTTTTGTATTTAAAAAAATGGAACATGTTTTCATCTCTTTTTTGAAATTTTTATTCATGGCTATAAATTTTACAGACTATCATAAGTTAAATTTTGCTTCCATGACTAGGATCTATAACTAGATGTTTACTTATTTCTTTACAGTTACTAATAATATAATTATTAGTAAACACGTTTACAAGATTCAGCCTTTATCACACTGGAGAGATGAATAGGATGGTTCGAAAAATTTAAGTTAATTCTTATTGGATGAATTTGGTCACATGAATAGGTATTTTGAAATATCAGAATGAGTAGCATGACCCATTTTGTGGGGGTATGGTATCAAATATAACGTCATAATAAAAAGGGTATAGGAGAAAACTGAGCGATCAGATTTGATTCCTAATTTGGAGTCATTTTCTTTCTTGTGTTCTTTCTGGAACAAGTCTGCAGACATGTTTTATTTTGGACTTATCTGGACTGTTTGGTAGAAAAAGAAAATGCTCATTTTTTGGACTATAATATTCTGGAATTATTTTAAATTATTCAAAAGAGTTCTGGACAACACCATTTTGAGGTGAAGGTTTTTGACATTCTTTTGGACATTCATATAATTTTATCAGAATTATTCGGGATTCACTTTATAATACTGCAAGTTCTCCTATGTTTCATTTATAACTTTGATAATGAAATTACCTGTCAAGTTATACAAAACTAAGTTAAGTTTTATTTGATATTTTTAGTGGAGATGGTTAATATTGAACTAGTCAAACCAGACCATGTTTTGTTTCAATATGGGTCAGTGGAATGAAGTCACACCTGGATTTTGTTCTTGCTCAGGTTCCAGTTTTCCATGTGAAGGAAACATTCTGTAATGTCGACCAAGCCCTGCTTGCCCTATGTAAGCTTTACCACAGATCTCACATCTGTAGTTTCTTTGTTTTCTTGAACTGAGGCCTGAAAATGAAATAGACTTCATAAACTTAAAAGGAATTTTCATGTTAAACATGTCAAAATTGAACAGAAATAAAATGAAGAATAAGTCAACATGCTACAAAAAATAGAAAGTCATCATTAAATCATTACTGGATGGTACACAACAAATACACAGGGTTTGCTCAAACAGCCGAAAAAAATAATGCCTACCATAACCTATGAACATTTTAAGTCTCTGCTATAATTTATTATCAGGAAATCATATTTACGATATTTATGGATCAAAATCAACCAGCAATTTCACTGAATTACCTACCTTTGGAAAAAATCCATGGAAAATGCTGTTAGATGACCTATTTACAAGCTGAGGATGACAGAAGGATTTAAATCAAGGAATTTAAACAGCTGCTCAATCAAATGTAGTAGACAAGCTTTAAAAAAGCAGTAATATTTTTTTTGCAGGCTTTAATGGCATGTCAAGACAATACTCGCTATATGGTGCTGATTAAAAGTAACATAATGAAATGTAAATATAAAAAATTGCAAAACAACTCGAGGAAGACAAAGCCTTCCAAAAGAAACAAAAACATAAAGTCCTAAAGAAAAATGTTAAAAGGTAAATATGTTAAATTCCAGTTAAAGGCATTAAAAAAAAGTTAAAAAATGTAAAGTCATTTTTTTTAAAATCAATAAATGGTTATCTACATCATAATGCTCTTAATGTTTTTCCCAATTTGCAACAGTATCTTTTCTGACACACACCCGTTATTACTCCCTAATAACCTATGAATGACTATGTGCCTAGACATTAATGACACCATTAAACAAGACAATGAATAAACACGGAAAACATCCACTTAAATGTATTATTAAAAAGCGAATTAGAGTCTAACCTTCGAATCCAAGACATTTCTCCACAATCCAGTTATACACTAAGTTATTTCACACACATGTCATTTCACTCCTAGTCTGTCAAGTCCTCAAAACAAAGTATTTAAAGATTTTTGGGGCATTAGGTAAGGTACTGTTTATGGTCAGAACTGAACACTCAGTCCCATTTTGCAACCTAAGTCATTTCACATGTCATTATATTTTGATATATTAGGGGCAGTAATGTTTATGGTCAGAACTCCTGAACACTCAATTTAAAGAAAGGTGATCAATAAAATTAAAAACACAATGAGACATGGACACCAAGATATTTAAAATATTTTGAATGAATACCAGTACAAACAGCAACAAGAGTTTCTTGCAGCAACCTGTGCTCTACTGTCTTAAAACAACTTCCAAGAATTCAAGATACGATCATTTCTTCCTTTTAATACCCAAGTGCTGAAACTGTCTCTGATATTCTTCAGTGATAACAAGTTTTCAAATTATCTGCTGTGTTGGACATATAGGATAACTGATTAGCAGAATAATCATTTTACACCAAGAAGCCATCACAAGAAGTCTTGTATTCATGCTGATATGACTGTTTGCAACAATAACTAGGTTTGTAAGATGGCTGCCATTATCGCCATATTAGGTAACAGATTGGTGAAAGCACAGTGTTAATATGACCTGGCATATAGAAGGAGCAGCAATAACAAGGTTTCCAAGGTCTCCACAACAACGATGACTATAGTGGTCATACCAGCATCGTTTTCATTTAGGACCAACTATACATTACAATACTTTCTGTTAAAACCCCATGCTGATACGACAATTTGTTCAGGAGAACTAGTGATATCAACAAGACCTGCAATATGTCCACTGTGGCTGCAATACTGAATGTCTGAGCAACATCAACTTTAATGAGGACCAACTTGATATCATAAGCAGTAATTTAGCAAGAAACCCATACTAAAATGACCCCTCATTCAGGAGATGTAACAATAAGACTTTAAAGATGCTGCTGTGGTTTTATATTGGAAGGGAAAGTGGCACCATTTTCATTTAGGACCAACTAAACATCACAAGAAGTCTTTTGGTGAAAACCCTATATCAGTATGACCTTCTGTTCAGGAATGGTAGCAATAAAATAAATGTCAAGATGGCTGCTGTAGTGGCCATATTGGAGACCAGATCAGCACCATTTTCATTTAGACCCAACTAGATATCATAAGAAGTTTTTCAGTGAAAACCCTATGTTGATATGACCATCCATTGTGTTATGAACTGTCAGGAGAAATCATCTGTCGTGGGTGACCATGATTTTAATGCCGATGTTTGTCTTTCAAGATATGTTCTATGAAAACACCATTTATAAGAAGCAATAACAAGCTTTTTTCGATGGCTATTGTGCTGTGTAACCGTTATAAGTACACCATTTTCATTCAGAACCAGCTACATAGTGCTATATAAATGTTTTTGTGAAAACCACATGCTGATAATACCATCAATTAAGAAATGATCATCAAAATTACCATCAATGCAGTCATTTTGTAGGTTACATCATAGTTCATACATATACAGGAATAACAACATACTGCAGGAAACAAGTGGATTTTTCCCCTCAAAATGTCAGCATGTCATCCATGTAGATGATGCTACATGATTTAACAAATTCTGCATTGTCATATTAGTATAATTTTCATTTAGAACCAAGTACATAAGGTGACTAGTATTCTCATGAAAACCCCATGTCAATATGACCATCTTCATTTAGAACCAAGTACATAAGGTGACTAGTATTCTCATGAAAACCCCATGTCAATATGACCATCTCTTCAACAGCAGGGATTCTATCACTAATAACAACTATAATATATGACAAATTTCTGTGAAAATCCAATGTGACAAAAAAATCTGATTAAGAGAAGCATCATTAAGCAATTTTCTATATGGTTACCATGATGGACATATTGTACAGAAGGTCTGATCGGCAACAGTTCCATTTAGAATCAACTACACATCATAAGAAGTCTGAACAAGAATCTCTAAAAGGGACTCAGTTTATATTGGCCAAAAGAATTTCTAGGGATTCAAGATAAAACCATTTCTTCCTTTTTAACTACATGTAAATTTCAATGTGTTGAAACCACTTCTGATACTTTTCAGCAAAATCAAGATTTACACATTAGATGCTGTATAGGATATAGGAAGTCAGACTGGCACCATTTTCATTTAGAACCAACAAGACATCAGATGGGTACCATTTTCATTTAGAACCAACAAGACATCATAAGAAGTCTTCTAGTGAAAACTCCATTGGACATCACATGGGTACCATTTTCATTTAGAACCAACAAAACATCATAAGAAGTCTTCTAGTGAAAACTCCATCGGACATCAGATGGGTACCATTTTCATTTTGAACCAACTAAACTTCATAAAATCTCTTATTGTGAAAATCCTATCACAGTCTGACTTTCTGTTCAGAAGAAATAGAGATAAGATTTGTAAGACTGCTGCAATTGGATGTCACATCAGCACCATTCTGTTTAGGTCCAACTAAACCATGGGATGAATGTCTGAAGTGCCATGACAATCTTCTAAGTAGAGATGCTAAGAGATGGACACATAACAGAAAGGACAACAGACCATCTGATAAGCTCTTCTGGTCTATGACCAATATAGCTATAAATCCTTGGGACTATAAATTCTGGATACAGCCAGTCAAAAGAGCAGTAAAGGTCACAATGACCTTCTTTTGTTGTAAGAGCATGTTAGTAACAGATATCATCATTAATTTCATGATTACAGCATGAACAGTCTTGAAAAAGCAGTGATCAAATTTTGTGATGAGGGTGAAGTATTCATCAAAATACTTTACATCCCCCTCACCATATGTCATGAATCTTAGAAACAGTACTGTGCAAAAAAAAACAGCACCCAGTTTTGAGCTAAAGCCCAGAAACTTAACCTATGCCAGTAAAATATAACATCTTGATCAGTGACATTTCTTTTGCGGCTAGGATGTGGTATGAAGATGCAGATTCATCCAGTCTGATAATTCTAGCATAAACTGGGCTCGAGAAATAAATTTGAACAATTTTACCAAAGTCAGTTCAGAATGAAATTTAGGTCAGTGACCTACTGCTGTGAATGATAAGGGTGTAATACTCATGAAGACGCATCTCATCACCAACTTTCACATATCTAGGCATAACAATACTAAAACCTATTTCGTCATGAGGTAAATACAAAAACAAAACCCCAAGTCACTAAAATGTGAAATGTAGACAGTGATATTCCTTTTATGGTAAGGGTATGGTGCAAATAGAGATGAATATATTCATTTATACTAATGATTCTTGCATCAACAAACCTTGAGAAAAACAATTAAACACAACATCTAAGAAGCAAGTTGAGCATGAAATAGCGGTCAGTGAGCTACTTTTGTGTTGAGTGTATAGTACTCATCAAGATGCATTCCCTCACCAAGTATTAAGAAACTAGATATAACAGTAGCTACAACAAGTGCTAGGTCCTTTTTTTGATCATGTCAGCTACATGCAAAAACTTAACATAAGCTAGTAAACTGTTAAATGTAGTTCACAGTGGTGGTAAAGCTGTGGTGCTATAAAAGATACATACAATGTTATAGTTCATTATTCTATTATGAACAGAGCTTGAGAAATAAATGTACACTACAAAATTAAATCAAAGTCAATTAAGTATGAAATGTAGTTCACCTAAATGCACCAACTTAACAAAAAATGTACAATCAATGTACATGTTTGCACCAATTTAGCCCCCATTGATCCCTTTTCTAGGGTAAGGTACAATGAAACCCATTCAAAATTACTGCCTAGTACCTAGGAAGATAGTGTCACGTTATAAGTACAGAACAATAGCCAGATTGCAACATGTATATACTAGACCCTGAGGCTAATTATTCGCTTCATAAATGTTGCGAGTGTGCCAACATAAAAAAGACGGGAGGAAGCCAGTTGCATATAACATGGCCATAGGAACTTGTTACTGGCGCCTTATTCGGCGGTGTGCAATTCACAGGTAAGTGGCATAAATTGCCAGTGTTGGTTCAAAGGAAATCAAGTGGGGCTCGTAAATCCACCCTTGACAGACTGCTAGGGACAGGGCAATGTCTGCTAATTATGTAGACCATGGGTGAATCGACATCCACTCAGAATTGAGCAAGGTGTGGCCACCATTGGAATCACAAGTTTAAATCTAGTGTCTTGAAACTAAATGTCATTAGTCGCTAAACCATCTTGCAGGAATTACTTAAGGAAGTTACAAGCTACTCCGATGTCATTCGAAATTGGTGAGAAACACTGTTATTCTGGGAATTACAAAGGAGCTTCGGAAAGGTCAGTGACTTATTTGCTCGATTGTCGCAATCTATTATGGCAAGGTAATTGTACTTTAATTATGTGCATTATGTATACTTCATTACTAGAATCGTTAGTACGTAGAATTACCATTTGTAGGATTTGATTCATTTGTAGTGTTTTACATGCATATTTTGAGATATGAGCAATGTTTATGTAAAGAATTAATATTGAATTTCGCTATTTGGTTAATTCTTAGTAACCTCGTGCATTTATTCATGTGATATTCTAGATTTGCAAATGTTGAGTTGAATTATAACTTTGTATAATGGTTGCAGTGTGCAACATTAGTTACTATGAGTATTTGACTATTTGTGTATACTTTGTAGGAGTATAATGTGTAAGGATATATCAGCTCATGGATATGTGGATATCTGTGTACACTTTGTAGAAGTGTAATGTACAGAAATGCGTCTGATTATGTGATATTGTTCTGTATAATAAGATTGAGAATCTATATATACCGATGTGATGAAATCTATTGATATATGCATGATAAGCAGTTGATACCGTGTATACCATACCAGAAAGTATGGGTATTTTGATGTGCATGAATGCGTGACCAAAGAAGGTAATGGCTTATCTGATGATAGATTGTTGCTTAGTGTGAGGCTAGATAGCTAGAGGAAAGTACTAATGTCTTTGTGTGTGTTCGGACAGGAAGCTTTAAGGGACCGGAGGAACTGTAGGAGACAGAGAAGGGAAATACCCTGGTACAGTTGGTCCCGAGTCTCTGGGAGACAAGAAAAGGAGAGAACGGAAGTGGAGGAAGTGAAGGGTGAAGGACATGGTTGTTGGACTGAAGGTGTACTGGATACCAGTCAAGAAATACTACAGATCAAGAGATGAGTAGAAACACAGGACAGGAGGAAAATCTATCACACTAAGTCAGATGATGAAATAGGCCATCACTTGGTTGAGTGAAAGATGAGGGATAGGGCTTTGAATATTGAATTTCATTTGAGGAAGGATTATCTGTAATTGAATGGCATTAAATTTGTTGTTTATTTAAATTTCACCATTTGTGTATTCAGTAATTTAAATGTCGGCATCACTGACTGGGGGCTCAGAGAGAGCTTTGCATCTCTATCAATACTTCAATTTCTAACAAAAATGAGCCAGGGTGGGTCTTCTGTAATAATTAAAGATAATACTGGGAGCACCCCACCCTAACCTAAGGTAGTCAACGAAAGCCCCTTAACAGAAAAAATGGTAGATATTCAGGACTCATGGTACTAATTCAATTCCCATAGTAAACCTATGCAAACACCATGATATTAAAAATTCAATAACTTACAATTTTTGAGTGCTCATGATCAAACCTGGATGTCAGCTTCTGTGTAGAGGAACGGATATAAGCCGCGGCATTTTCTGGACCTGCATGTGTTTGAAACATGTACTTTCAATTCCGCACCAAAGAGTCAATTGCTAATTTTAGTAATGAGTATTCCAAACACAAGACTGTTAAAGGACTGAAATTCCATCAATAAAACAGTGTCTCTTATTTTATTTCACTTTTAACTAGGATAAGCTCTCAAAAGATTCTTTTTCCTGCAACATAACTTAAATTATTAACCAATCCTGGTCAGCCTAACCCATATATACTCTATTTTATCTTCACCCATTTCCAGGCTGGTTCCCATTTTTCCATACCATTAGTACCGTGTGTCCTATAACAAATGTATACAAGTGCATTTTTTTATCTGTGCAGACACCAACACTGGGGCTAGTGTAACAGCTTACCTCTATCACTAGAGGTGAGCAAAAAAGCATTGTCAGCCTCTACAGTTCTCTCATTATTTAATTAACAGGTGCTTAACTGATCACCTGTACATCATCTTGTAATTATGTGACTTTCCACATGGACATTTAGTCTGAAAGTGCACACATATACATCATCAAAACAATTATAATACTGCTTAGGTGCACAATGAGTTAATACAAACAACAAATGCACAATAGCATCATACACTGGCCATTACTGTAACAGAATGATTTTAAGTTTGCCAAGAGCTGATTTTTCATTTCTTCAACTCTAAAGTAGCAATAACCAGTAGCATATCATTTTAATTAATTCTCTACATGTACATTGTATATGTCTTGCAATTAAATATATTCTTTATCAAAATTTAAGTCCTGAATGAAAGAAAAAGAAAGTAAATTTCACATCATTTTATGATTCAACATGTACTTTAAACAATGAATACGGCTAACTTATGGACTGATGGATGCACTGACACAAGTACAGATAGATGTACAAGTCACAACGTTTTAAGTCTTATTTTATAAAGTGTTCAGTACAAATTCTGTAATTTAAAATAATAATTGTTCTAAAATAATTAGGTATATATTTTAACACATCTTTGCTAGCCAAGGTTCCAATGTGTTAACCCTATCTAAACCTTGGCTGATCAATCAGATAGTTGAGTGCTTTGTCCTAGCGACATCTACTGGATTTCATGACTTGACTTCCCTAGTATGTAATGCCAACTAACAGTGTAACCGGTACATTGATACTTTGTACATCAGCTGAAAATGGTAGAGGCAATTGACTACAAAACTATACTTTGTATGTTGAACATTGAAAGTATGACTATGTACCAGAGAGAAGCAATTACATGTGCATTTGAAGGGAGAGCATGTATTTGCACAAACACTGACTGGCAGTGGAAAATTGCTTATTTATCAGTCCATTACTGTTGTGTTCTCCCCAGGGTAACAGTTATGTAGAATTATTGTTCAAATTTAATGAAGCTGATTTTGATTGGATGGTGTGGGTTGCCACCACATCCAATGACATTCGCAAACCCTGATAGATCCGCAAAGGTGTAGATAGGGTTAACATACTGGAACCTTGGCTAGCAAAGATGATTTTAACAATAGTCTTATTCATATGTAATCCATATGCTCTAGATAGAGCACTGGTAATTTACATGGTGTGTGGTATAAAAATCTGAACACAAAATTCCATAGTGGGTTTTTCTGGTTGTCCTATCAATGACTTGAGCAACATTATTTTGCTGCTGAATTAAAATGAATAGCACCCGAATATTAAGAGATCACTCAATTTGCTGACATTCTAACACAGCTGGCCTGGAAATCTAGATAAATATGTTTTCTAGAAGTTCTAGATACAAATTGATAAACTGGGTATTTACCCTGGCTTAGAACTAATACTTTTCTTTAAAATTTGGTAGGGTATTTTGTAATTATCACAAAACAAAGTTATGATACCAGCCCATGACTAAATCATCAAGACAATAATCATGCCTTTAGAATGTGTTGCACAGTTTGGTGACCAAGTCAGGGTGTGCTTGGAATTTTATCACTCAGTTTGAGCATCTTCAATGTTGTCAAGTACTTTACTAGCATTTCAAATAGGCACAGAACATTCAGAATTTATCAGAAAAGCAGTTTATGGTGACTGAAAGCACAATCATTCAAAATGGACTATACAGCAACTTTGGACTAAATCCTTAGCACATTTTATCTTGCATAATTTGAATACAATGAAAACTGTATGCATTTCAAGTAAAATTGAGTAACATCGAAGCATTACTAACACATCATACCTATGGACCATCAATCAATACTAACCCTGGCAAATTTTTTATTATCACATAATTACAGGTGTACTGGCAACTTGTCAGTCATTCAGGACTAATGTCAGTCACCTTTATGACTGCAACCATACATCTTGTACAAATTCAAATTGTCATAATTTAAATATATTTCAATGGTTTAAAAAAATTCATCATGCCCTAAAAAACTAACACTAATTCAAAAGGGATAACTACTGATATACTTCAAACTTGTACTATGTCAAGTGCTGTGCTAATGAATAAATGAATAGGGCTGGAGCAATGCTGCATGGTTATATTTGTCCAATGCTAATGATTACATATCTTACGAAAACAATTGTTTAAGGTTTAATTTGTACATCTCCATCCATATTCGTTGGCACATCAGAATCAGTTATCCTATATAAAAAGCCCTCAATGCAAGGAAACTTTGTGTTGTTCAGATTCTGTAAAGTGACTTGCTGAGACAATGTTCAGTGTATATTTTTATATTTTTAATAATGCTGGCCATTCATGATAATGGACTGACATTGTTCAACAAATATAAAAAGTCTTTACACAAGGAACATACTTGTCAAATTGTGTTCAATTGCGTTTATAAGTTATTAAAAAAAAAATTCCATTCTATGTTGCACCAGTTATATTCAATGGCCAGCATGCATCAATGTAAAAGGAAATTTTCAAGCCATTCATGTCAAGATGCTTTTGTCAAAACTGATCAAATTCTGTTGTGAGATTTTTATAAGACATCAATTTCTTATTTTTAGCAAAAAAATGACCATATCTGAAAACATATCGGCACCATCTGTATAAATCTGAGAGGTAAATGCAAGAATACTGTGGTTCATTAGACCAAAATTCTGCTCATTAGTTTTTAGTAAGTTATTTAAAGGTTGTTTTTTTTTGTAACAGACGTTATTGTCATAATTAGTAAATAAATTTCAAAGGCAGGATTCTAACTGCCATATTTGAGTGGTGTTTGAAAAGCTGCTGCTTAAAGAATTTTCTATTTGTAATAATGGCAGCCAATATTTATTGCAGACTGGCCCAATTTCTATAAAATTTAAAGCCCTCTATGCTTTCTTGTGAATCTGATCAAATAAAAAGTTCATAAAAATTTACCAATTTAATGGATTTACTGTAAAATTACCTGTGAATACATCTATATGGGACATATTTCATATTGGTAAACTAAATAAAGGCAGTTTCAAGACAACTAAGATAATAATTTTTTTTGTCCAAAAGATATATCTATCAATCCATCCATCTATCTGTACATACAGTATTTTACAGTTTCAACATTTAACTCATTAACCCCTGGTGCTGCATTTACATGGCAGGAGGTAGTAGCCTACTGCTGAGCTCTGTAGCGTTAAGGTCATATATGATACACTAAAGTGGTTGGTATTATGTAGAAAGGTAGACAGATGTAGCTCTACAATGATACCAAATAATCTAGTTGCACTACAAGATACAGAGGGGAAAACATAATTTTTTGGACCCGATTTTTTTCCACCCAAAATTGGCCTGTGGTCAGAATCCAATTTTTTGTCCTATTTTTAGACTTTTTGGCCTCAGATCTAAGGCAGACCAGTCTGAAGTGCACACAGACCAGATGAACCTTTGCAAAAAGTAGGATAAGATGGGCATTTGGAACAAAGATTGGTCTCAATATGAAAATGATGGGTCCGTTGGGCAAAAAAAAAAAAAAAAAAACTTTTACCCTTCTGCACATGCATGAGCAAAATAGCCAATGAAAACAATGTTTTTATCACAACTAGGCATTACGTTAATGGGAAATCACTTGGAAGTCGATGTATTAGGATGTATTCATAAATAGCCCACAACATGTTTTTCCTACTTGCATTTCAGGCAAAAACGACAAAAACCTCCAGGGGTTTATGAGTTATGGGTACATTACTTTTAGAGACACCAAAGAATATCCCACTAGTAACCAACTACAATGTACAGTACATCCCCTAAAGGGATGTAAAAAATTTGAAAACTGATGGTTACCCATGAGAAGCTTTTAACTCATTAACCCCTGGTGCCCCATTTACATGGCAGGAGGTAGTAGCCTACTGCCGAGCTCTGTAGCGTCAAGGTCATGTATGATACACTTAAATGGGTGGTATTATAATAGAAAGGTAGACAGATGTAGCTCTATAATGATACCAAATAATCTGGATGTTTTTGTTGCACAACAAAATACAGTAAATACAGTGGGAAAAACCTAATATTTTGGACCTGGGTTTTTTTCCCCACCTATATTCGCCCATAGTTGGAATCCAATTTTATATCAGGATTTTGGACTTTCTGGCTTCAGATCTAAGGCAGACGGGTCTGAACTGCACATAGATGAACCTTTGCAAAAAGCAGGATAAGGTGGATATTTGGAATAAAGAGTGGTCTCCATACAAATAGCCAAAAAAAACCCCAAAACAAACAAAAGAACTCCAACTTTTACCCTTCTGCTCATGCACGAGCAAAAGAAAAATTGGAAAATGATGTTTCTAACACAATTAGGCATTAGGCTAACGGAAAATCTCTTGGAAGTCGATGTATTAGGATGTATTCAGAAATAGCCCACAAAATGTGTTTCCTACTCGCATTTCAGGCAAAAACGACAAAAACCTCCAGGGGTTAACGAGTTAAAATTTGGTTCCCAAGCAGATTTCACTGGTTGTCCAGTAAATTACTGTAGTTCATTCAAGATAGCTGTAATCAAAACTATTCAACAACTATTGTACAGGAGCATGTAGAACTGCTCAAGTCTTTGTCAGAAGAGAAAACCTCAAGTAGAAATCTCCACACAAAAACTGTGTTTGAAATTTGACTGGAACAGAAGGAGTAATACATCCATAACCTGGCCTCTGGTCCTGGTATTTAAAATCATTTAACACCTATAAAACAAAATGTCTACAGGAACAATGAAATTAATGTATTACTCATAAAAAGATCATTAGTCCTGATAATGGCAAATGTGTTACAAAAATACACAGCAAGTCATTTGAGCTCTTTAGTGCAATGGTAATAACAGGAATAATGCAAGGTAGTTGGGATACATGTACTACATAATGGTTGTAACTCATCATCAGGCATGCTACATGCTTTTTTCCCAACAGACAGACCGCTACAATGCATACATATTTTATGTTTGTATGAATAAACCCCATTTGTGATCGTATTTTTTCTCAGTGTAATAAATTTATCCAGTGTCTAAAGCTGGGGTCTCAAACACAAGGCCCATGGGCCGCATGCGGCCTGCCAAACAGTATCCTGTGGCATGCAAAATGATTGGCGTCACAAGGTGTCATGAGAGATAACAAAAGCGGAGTGCCCTTGGGGCATCAAAATTGCCATCATGTGGCCCTCATGGTGGTTTAAGTTTAAGACCCCTGGTCTGAAAGGGCCTGGTACCGTATACAATCACTTATAAGTTGAATCGAATTAAAGCAATAAAAAGTCCCGATCTGCTGTAGTATAATGCATCTGCAGACCAGGATCTAATCTGTTTGTTCTAATGATTACTCCATACAAACTGCACAGACCCAGATCTGCTGGTGCATTATGTAATGGCAGATCTGGGCCTGTGCAATTTGTAGTTGGACTAATCTTATAAGCGAGTATAGACGGTACCTAAGCTTTCTGGATGTGAATTCAATTCTTTAAACTTGCCATATTCCTTTACATAGTCAGCCAACTGAGACAAATGTCACATGTAGCCTGAGATTTAGAAGAAAAAAAGGTTTTATTTTGCTCTGTTCTACAGTGAAAAGCATATTCTTCAACAGAACAAAGAGAAAGTGTAATACTAGAACACAGCATACAATGTGTCATGTAATGATGAAAGAGAAATGTTATGATGTTGGTGTGTTGACTATAGACTTGAATCTTGCTTCTCCTGGGATTCAACCGTTCAGATTTGTGGTACGGAACATGATCACATGATCAGATAATGAGTAACCGACACCCATGTATTAGTGTAGCTTCTTACCGATAACAATCACCCCAAACTCAATTATGGGCATTATACTTGGAATGGACATAATTCAGGCAACATCCCTTGATTAACCCAATGAACAATTGAACAATCAAATGTTTGTCAATGAAAAATATAAATTTAATTATAATGCTTAAGAAGTTGGTTGCCTGACCATTGGAAAATCATATTTAGTTGTCCTGGGCACAGGATTTTCTACTCTTGTACATTTAGAATTACCTAAAGTTATAATAATAATAATAATAATAATAATAATAATAATAATGACCTTATTTAAAGAGGGTGACACAATTAGCTAAGAACTAATCTGCCTTGAGGCCCTCATACAAAGGAACTTATTTATTTTAGCTGCATCTCTGAAGCCACTGGGTATATTGGGTTAGTAAGAAGGAAACAGAGTGGGCATTTCTGATCTCAACTGAAATACTATTCCAGAGCAGAGTTCCAGAGTACTGGAAACTTTTTAAAAATAATTCCTTATTTGGTTTGGGAATTTTATACTGTTTGGTAGACATGGATCGCAGGTAGCCTATACCAGGTAGCCTATATTGGAATAGTGATTGTAAATATTCAGGCGCACTATTATGGGATATCCTGTACATTAATTTGACTTTTCTCAAACAGATTCGGTCTTTAATAGGTAATATTTTAAACTTATCAGCTAAATTCTCCTTGCTTTCTTTCTGGATTGATATTAGCCCTAATCCTCTTTTCTGAAGATGTGCCAGCTTTGCCATGTTTTTATCATTTGAATTACCTCATACTGTATTACAGTAGTCTAAATAAGATTGTATAAGATAGTTTTCTGTGCCTTTCAGGGAGAAAATGTCTTATCCTACTGAGAAGCCATAAACTTGAATTGACTTTTGTTTACTGACATGCTTGATATGTTCAGTTCATGATAGGTTATTTTCTACCAAAACACCAAGTAGTCTATCATGACAGACCATTTGCAAATTTTTATCCTTCCATGTCAGACATAGTTCATCACAGTCAAGATTTGTCCTTTTTTGCCATCTTGAGATAAGTAATAATTCAGTTTACCAGTATTTTACCACCATGCCATTGCATGTGCACCAGTTTTCCAGTTCGTTTAGGGCATCCTGTAAAGAAATTTCAAGTTCATGCTTTGTGTTTTGGTTGTCTGATAACGTTGTCATCTGCATAGAGATCCGCAGATGATACTGAGTCGCTTAGTAAAAGTGGTAGATCATTAATAAATAAAATAAATAGTAATGGACCTAGAATTGAGCCTTGTGGTACTCCATATCTAATTGTTCCAGGTTCAGACAGAACATTATTTATGTAAACATGTTGTGTTTTCTCACTTAAGTATGAATTAAAATGCTTGAAAATTTGAGAGACCACTTGCAGTTTTTATTCTTGTGGAGGGAAGGATTAGCATCATTCCAAAGGATATGATGGTTAGGGAAAATTATGTCTCATGCTTACAATTTACAATGAAAGCTTCACCATGAAATAGACCAAGTCTCATCAATGAACCAGTGCTCTACAGCCTGAAAAGAATTTCCAGGAATTCATGCTCAGACAATTTCTTCTTAATTACTGAGTGCTGAAACCTCTGATACTCTTGCCAAGATTTTTTAAAATAGCCACCATGGCAGCCACATTGGCACTATTTTCATTTAGGACAATCTAAACATCATTAGAAGACTTTTGGTGACAACTCCATGTTCATAATGACAATCAATTTAGGAGAATCACAGATTAGAGTTTCAATATGTACCTCTGATATGAGATCTGCACATTTTTCTTTCAGGTCCAATTAGTCATTTGGTGAAAACCCCATGTCGATAAGACTTTCTTTTTAAAAGGAGTGGCAATAACAAGATTTTCAACATGGCACCCATTGTGGCCATACTGGATGTCAGACTGACACCATTTTTATTTAGTACCAACTATCCATCAAAAGAAGTCTTCAGGTGAAATCCACTGCTGTTATCATATTCCATCTACAGTAAATTTGGGCAATTTTTTGATTCTCCATGCATCTTGGTGAGGGTGGAGCATGGATAGGACTAAAAAAAGTCCCTCCATCAAACATACCACCACCGCCACACATCCTAACAGACATGCATTGGCTACTCATGGTAAATAGCCATGTACAGCATGCTTTCTCAGAGTCCCACCTGACCAGAATCATAGAGTGGACATGATCTCAATGAAATGGTCATGCTTTACTATTTATGAACACAGCAAGCATGCAATAAGGAGTTTCAGAGAGACAAACAGGTGGCACTGAATTATGTCACATACCATATTTTAAAAAAAAGACAATTGTGTTTTTTTTATTCTGACAAATCAAATTGTGCAACACATCTGCATTATTAACTAAAAATCAAATGAAAATACAATGTATCAATTCATCCCATTCTTTTGTGTGTGTGTGAGAGAGAGAGCATGCAAAATTGTTTCAAAAAAGTGAAAAAATGTAATATAAATAAAAGAATAATGATACATATTTTTACACAGCAATCTTTATTTAAAAAAGTTATAACAACATGATTTAATGTCAATCTCATTTTTCTTTAAATTTAAATATTCTTTGTTTCTTCACTTCCCCATATATTTAGATTGCCACATTAAAATGTAAGTATTTTTCGCGAAGTATGTTATTACTAATTGTCGTAAGATAATACAGCATCTTCTGAGTCAGACTGTTCCTAAACATACTCCTGATCATGTTCATTGCAGTGAACAACTTTTCACAGCCTGAAAAAAAATGTATAAATAAATGCACATAAAAATATAAAAACTTTCAAGGTTCTGACTGAAACTATCCAAGACATAATTATTCCAAATGTCAAAGACATAATGTGTTTAAATGTTCATCTGTGGCAATTATGAAGCTTGCAGATAATAGCTTGAGGTTATTTTATTAGCAGAACTGACAAATAAATAGATGTGTTTTAATGTAGCAATGAACTGGTTAGATAATACCACATCATTTATCATGTAATACATTCCGACTGCAAGCTAGCTGTTTACTGTTGGAGAAATATTTTAAATACAAACTTAAGGAATTTTCCAATAATTTGTATTGACATGTTTTCAAAACTGCATGATAAAAACTACTCAATTTCTTATTGGATAGAAAGAAAAGAGAAATGAGATATTAATAGGACAGCCCCACTTAAGTTTAAAGATCAAACTATTTTCTCTTGCTCCAAGAATACTATCTTTAAAAAAAAGAGCATCTCATTGATAAAATGCAACTTTCAACTTGAACACACACAAGTCTAAGCAGTTGGTAACTAAACAGATCTAAACAAAAAAATTAGTAATTTGGAAAACTTACCATCCAATCCAGCAATGTCCACCAAAGGATATGAAATCTTCCATTCAGTGCTGACTCCCATCCATCCTTCATTACTTAGCTCAAAATCATCTCGTAACACCAATATCTGGTCTTCATAGCCCGACCAACATGGAGCTGGCCAGGTGCTGGCTAATTTTATGTTTTTTTTAAAGGTTGTGTGCCCTTTTCTCATAAGAATCTTTTTAATGTAAAATGCGAACTGTTTAACTTTTCAGTTGGTAGTGGAAATGAAATGATGCTAACTCTTCCCTACAAATGCACATCAAATGTTGCACACCAGCAGCCAGGCAATCCAGGTACAAAAGATATGGGTTATGTTGTTAATTGTACTGTCTCTTAATTAAATCTCCAAGAAGAGGTAAGAACATGGTCACTTTGTTTTTAATTAGGTGAAAGGATGTTTATTTAAAAGATTAATTTATATGGATAGCACAATACATAAAAGCATAGACACCCAAGCACATAGCGTATCTGGGGGTTCTAAAGCATCACAGTCTGAAATAATCGTGTAGCAGAATGGATACACTGGAGAGAAGTGATGCAATCATGACTGCTTAACAAAGGGTTTTGGTAATTTCTTACAAATTGTCATGGAATGGCTAATTTTGAAATTTATATGCATTGTTGACGCACAAATGATTAAATATGCAAGGAATATTCAAATTTAGTGGCATCATCAAACTTCACCCATTAAGATATGCAAATCCATATTCATATTTTCACAATACACATATCATTTCCCAAATAACGATATAAGTAATGCCATATATCTGATGATGAAGTTTTATAAACAGCCACTTTTTAATATAAAAAAGTGATCAAACAGGTAAAACATGGTTCTCTTCAAAAGCAAGTCTCAAAAGCAGATGCACTGACATTAAAGTGTCATTGTTGGTTAGATTGTTCTTAGCTACATGTGAATTAATATATTTACATGGTTATCATTTTCTTTAATGAAGAAAATAAATTCCAAGCTCAATTCACAAATGGATGGGAGGGGGGAGATGAGAGTAGGTTTTAAGTGGTCACTGATCAATGCATTGCAGGACATCGTTTTATATTAAAAACATCATTTTCAATTAGTCATGATTGGGAAAAGATTTGAAATTAAATTATGATAAAAACGAATGAAAGGATTAAAATTAAGAGGCTAATATATTGGATGTGCATTGTCTAAAATCACAAAAATAGAATATCAAAAGCACAATCTCATTATCAGCTGAAAGTCAACTGAAAATACCATTTACAGAATCAAATTTCCTGAGAGAGAGAGACCAGTATGCAGAACTCCACAAGTCAGACAACTACATGACTGGGCTCATTTTCACAAAAACTGAATCAAAGGTACAAAGCCCAACCCCAACCCCACTGATAATATAAGGGTGCTGAGGCGACTAGGCATAATTTGCCTACTATGGTATGTCCCTGCACATTACACATTTCAAATTAAAATACTGACACGGATCTACAATTCAGTATCTTGTACAGATACTCTATAAAAAATTCAAGTCTCACTAAAGAGAGAGATTTGTATCTTGAATTCTAAGATCTGATAGTTTCAAACACTGTATAATTTATGCCCAGACAAGAAAATACAAGCAATCAACCTATAGTGGATGGTGTGATGTTTCTCCTTTGAAGGAATTTTTGTTTGTAGAAAATTGTTAATTGCAGAAAAAAAAGTGAGGTATTAAATGTGTAATCATGACAACTTTCCCCATTGTTCCTTTCTGCAATAAATTTATTAAATTTAATTGTGGACAAGTAACAAATGTCTGCTGTTATTTGCTAGGTTATGTTTGGGGTTGATAACACTGATGGTCCAAGTTAGACAGCTTCATGTTAACAGGAATGAAATCTTCTTGTGCAAAACTTGACAATATTTGTTTCACTAATGATGTCCCATTCTTTCCATACGTCAATTTCATGCACTGACTCAAATGTTAATCACTAACCTTGACCACTGCAGTGTAGCACAAGATGTGCATGCCCAGTCACAATGGTGTTTGTACCTATTTACCCTGCTCTGTAGAGTTTCATCATGGAGGGGTTTATTTGCACCACTGCAACACTTATAGAAACAAAAAATTTTGAGCTGTACTGTATAAGTAGAAATAAGATTTTCAAAATGGCTGCCATGTTGGTCACAATGGATATCAGATATGCACAGCTTTTATTTGACCGATTCGGCCCCAAACCCTATTTCCAAGCTCTGAAGCATTAAGGTCATACACCAACGTGGGCGGTGTTACAAAAAAGCAGACAAATATAGATCTAAAATGTTACCAAATAATCTGGAAGTTCTAGTTGCACTACAAAATACAGAGGGAAACCTCATTTCTTGGACCGTTTTTTTCTCTCACCCAAAATTCGCTCGTGGTCGGAATCTGATTCCGTGTCCAGATTTGAGACCTTTTGGACTCAAATCTAAGGCAGACTGGTCTGAATTGCACACAGACAGGTGATCCTTTGCAAAAACTAGGATAAGGTGGGCATTTGGAATAAAGAGCGGTCTCCATACGAAAATGATGGGTCCATTAAGCAAAAAGAAAAAGAACTCCAACTTTTACCCTTCTGCTCATGCGCATGCAAAATACCCAATAGAAAATGATGTTTCTGATACAACTAGGCATTAGTCTCATGGAAAATCTGTTGAAAGCAGATGTATTACGATGTATTCAAAAACAGCCCCCCAAATGTCTTTCCTACGCACATTTCAGGCGAAAATGACAAAAACCTCTGGGGCCGAATGAGTTAAAACCAACTAGATACCATAAGGAGTCTTCTGCTGAAAAACACATGCTGACAGGATTTTCTGTTTAGCAGGAAAAACAATAAAAATATTTTCAAGATGACTGCTCTGTTGGCAAAGCCAGCACCATTTAGGACCAACAAGGCATTGTAAGAAGTCTTTTAGTGAAAACCAGACTACTAGCACAATTTTCTAGAGGGTCAGTTTCAGGACAATCAATATGGTGGCCATACTGGATGTCCAGACAGACCATTTCCATTTTATCAACTAGACTTCATCAGTCCTCTCCTATAAACCCACAGCTGCCAACCCTCCAGGCTCACAATTAGTGAAAATAGGGATAACAATTTGTGAATTTTGACATGAATTCATGAAGTGATCTTCAAGTCCTGGAATATTTGTTGGAACAAATGTTTAATGGTCTCCAACTGATAAGGGTAGATTGTGTTCAACAAGAAAACTCACAAACAATGCTTCGGCGTTGGTAGCTTGCAGGTCTTTCATCGATGGCTTAAAATATTCCAGAAATGAAATCTTCTGCGAGTTCTTAATCTATATGCTTTTTGCTACCAATGTGCTTCCTCACATATCTCTGCCACCATGCCAAATGCTAAAACTTGTGGCACACTGAGTGCAAAAAGCATGATGTATATCAGTGTTTAATGGCTGAATGCACGGCCAATGTTTGGTATATTCCAAACTAAACATTCACTTTTTGTGCAATACATTTATTTCTCCTTGTTCGTGGAGACATTTTCAAGATGTGATGCCAAATGGTAATTCAAATCAGTGTTTGCGGCGCATGCACTGAGAAAAATTCCAGTTGGGCTCCAGTTTCTCTCAAAAGCATTTGTAAAACTACTCTTATACATATAGATTAAAATACGCTAAAATGCCTGCTACCAAGCCAACTGTACCAATCAGCTATAGTACCACTAATATCGCGACCAGCAGTACTGGACTGTTTTGGCAACTGCTGACATCACAACTAGCGCTTAACAGGAAATCGGTTATTTTATAAAAGATTAAAAATAATTGAGACCTGGGAGATCGCACAATTTTTTTTGCATGTGGCACAAATCCATGAATTGCTGAAAAAGTCATGAAATTCATGCCAAAATTGTGAGGGTTGGCAGCTATGAAAACCCAATGTCAAAATTACTTTCCCTTCAGGAATAGCTAGAAGATTTTAAAGATGGCTGTCATAATAGTTATACTGGTCACATGCTGGGCTTTCCTTATCAGCTGGGAGCTGGATGATTTACCTGGCCACTTTGACTTTACACCTGGCTACTTTAAAACAAAAGCTGTGTCAAAGTTGAAGGAGATCCAGGAAACCCCATGCCTACTCTGGCATCTCAGCAACCAACTTTAAATCTAATGGAAAGCCCTGGGCACCATTTTCATTTAGGACCTGGGTCACCAACTACACAAAACAAAAACTCCTTTAATGAAGCCCTATGTTTACAATACCATCCATTCAGGAGCAGAAATAACAAAATCTTCAAGTTGATCATTGTGATAGCCATATATGATGACCTCCTAGTAAAACCATTTTCATTTAAAACCATCTAGCCATAATAAAAAGTCTTCTGGTGAAAACTACATGTTGATATGACTGTTCAGGAGCGGCAATGACAACAACATTTTCAAGATGGCTGCCATGGTGGTCATATTAGACATCAGACTGGCACCAGTACATTTCGGACCAAAAAGACATTATAAAAAGTCTTTCAGTGAAAACCCCATAGGACTGTCTGTCATGATGAGTAGCAACAAGATTTTCAAGATGGCCACTGTGGTAGTCATACTGACTATTTGAGAAGCACCATTTTCAACTTGACCTTGGGATAAATGTGTATGCAAAATTTCTTGGTAATCATCGAAGTATTTTAGGAACAATAATAAAAAACAAATGGATGGACATATGTCATGAATCATAAGAAAGGTCTGTCTTTCTGTATTTCTTTTCCACCTAACAATTTGAAAAACAAAATTTGTTCTGAAAAAAGGTTTTCATAAAGTAATGAAACTTCTTTCAACAGATTCATTGAAAACTGAAATTAATGTTCAGGCCAAATAAAACAGAGTGTGGTTCTGGTTACCCAACCAATCCTGATTTTAACTGCTGACCTTACATGAAAAAAAGAACTTTAAAAATTTTGGGGGCAAAAAAAAAAGTAACTAAGGGATGTAACTAAATCAAAGTTAATTTCAAGATGCAAACAATGTTTTTTTTTTCTTCAAGTTTATGCTTCATTTCAATCCATCTGGACCAAAAAGAAAAAATGTTTGTACTGATCTGCCCTACATTTTTTCAATTGTAAACAGAACTGTGCATATTGTTATAATTAGCCTCATCAACAATGGTTACTAACAATGTTACATCTTCTTGACACATCAGGCAATTGCTTTAATTTTCCCAATTCCTTTGAAAAAAAAAATTAATTCATCTTTGATGGCCATCTAGGAACAATGTTCTTATTGATTATCTACCCATGAAATTCGTTCAATACTAACCACCTGTATAATATTTGAAGCCTTGAATAGATAATATGGATTTCCTAACAATAGTATATTCTTTTCAAGTTTTCTCAAAAACAAATGGGTGAAATAAGGTTTTAAGATTTGCTTTTATGGATGTTCAACAAATCAATCAAGCATCCTGACACTAAAGTCTGTATAAGAGACATTTAAAACGATGTCATATTATTTACATAGTTCTCTCTAAGGGCGAAATGATACACCTGTGCGGCAGTGCCGCATATTGATACAAATTACAATACACAGAGACATTTAAAACGATGTCATATTATTTACATAGTTCTCTCTAGGGTTGAAATGATACACCTGTGCCGCATATTGATACGAATCACAATACACAACCTGTGGTAAGATACACACTGATACACATATGAAATTGGTGGTCTTTCCATCTTTGGAAAGTAGGTGATGCCCTTTTATGTATGCTGACATTCTTGGTTGTATTTCCAATATGCATATTACAGATAGATATAGTTATTATATATGTATATGCTACTCTCATTGATGACAAGATATATGTTCGGACAGACTACCTGTTGATTGTCAACAAGTTTTATTCAACATTTTAGTCCATTTAATGGTGGCTCCACTTAACTAACTTTAGCCACCAGGCCCTATGTTTTGCACTGTGTGAATGTTTTGAAAACATCTTATTACCAGTTTCATGTCTCACTTTAACTTAAGACATTATGATATTATCTTCAAAACAAAAGTAATTTCCTCATGCAAAGAAAATCTCATTTAGAACAAGGCATGGGAATGAGGATGAATACCAACAAATTTTATCACACTGTACCTCCTGCAGACGCAAAAGGCTGCTGCGGCCACAGGTACTTGTATTTGTTAGTTAAGAAGTAAAATATTGACAACACCCAGTCCTATAATGTTTTATAATTATACAAGGTGATAAACTGAAGTGCTTTGAAACCTGACCTGTCACTATTATGTGATAATTTTATTTAATCCATCGATACCTTCATTCACTGGTTAAATATATCTGCATAAACAGAGAAATTCAAAACAATTTCCCCATGTAAGGAGAGATACTGCCAGGACTTATCTTAAGGGAGACCTCACACTGTGTCAAAGAAATAATGGGGAGTGGAAGAAACAGCCACAGTTCAATATGTACCTAACACTTCAATATCTGTATCTTTCTTCCTGCTCCCCTTTCTCAGAGTTTCTAATGAAATAATGTTTAAAAGATGTCACCTCTATTTTTAAAAGCATTAACAGGGGTCAACCTAGACTAAGTCGCATAACAATGTAAATTTCACCTTCTGTTAGGAAAGCAGAAACGACTTCCCCTGTGATTTTTTTTAGAGGTACAGTGTCTGAAAACATTATATATATATATATATATATATATCGCATTTGTTGCTTCGCGTACACTTCTCCCTGTTGAGCTCACTTCTTCCTTTCTGTCCAAAGGTAAAGTCACTTCTCCCTAAAATTCAAGTCTAGTTTGACCAATATTTAAATATCTTTAAAATATGCTGAACATGAAAAAATTATGATAAGACTTGGTAAATTAAACCTTGATACATTGCTCGTTTTATCATTGAATATGGTTATTAATGCCAGTAAAGACAGAATCCATATTGTGAAATTTGCAAGTTCTAAATAAGATATATATATTAAATAAGTTTTTTTTAAAATGATAAATAGTTGTTAATACACTGTAAATAAACAGTCGTGTGAAATATCGATCAATGAAAACTTCTGGCAAATGGTAACAGGTAGCAACAGAGAATGAAATAAACACCAAGTAAATGTCCTGCTATGTGAAACTCACGTTCTAATCCTTTAATTCCATTTCAGTGTAAAACATTATAATCGCAACATATTCTATTCTATGAAAACATGTGAGAGTCAATCGACCATCACATTGAAACCAGTCAGTATTACTTCTGTGAGAACCTAATTACATGCCGGCTTTGTTTTGATCAACAACTTAGGAAAGTGTTTGTTGCATTAAAAAATCAATCAAATGAGACATGTGTTGTTTTATCACTTTGAATATGTCTTTTGTATCAAATCAAGCAATGGAGGTACAAAGAAAAAGGCATGCAAATCTGAGCATAAATTCTTGTGGTCACTACCATTGTCAAAATTCATTTTATTTGACCACTCGAAAATGGTTTCACATTTTTATGTACTTAGCATCATTAAAGTATATATTACCAATCAGTAATGTGTCTTAATCATTTGTAAATATGACCATGGAGTAAAGGAATTAAGCGAAAGGCGTACTCAGTGACTGAAAAGCGGTGCATCATAGATCAGGTTCATAATGGTGAAGCGAGAGCCAAAGTTTGCAATGAGCTAAAAATTGCTGAGCCGACACTTCAAGGTTGGTTTAATGACGAGCAGAAACTTCAGGATTACTTATATGATGTTGATTCATATGATGGGATCAAACGAAAACAAGCACGGACTGCACAAGATACCAAATTAGATGATGCTGTACACATGGTTCACAAAGCAACGTGAACAAGGTTTTATCATCTCTGGAACAAATCTCAAGGCCAAAGTGGAGAAAATTATAAACAATGAATCTCATTTTAGGGCAAGCCAAGGATGGATTTGGAGATTCCAGCGCCGACATGGAATTTAACAAAATTCGTTGTCGGGAGAAATACGCTCAGCGAATCAGGAAACCGCATGTAATTATCCTAACAAGCTCAGAGAGATAATCATCTGTGAACAATACACAGAAGACCAAATTTACAACTGTGATGAGGCTGGTCTTTGATACAGAATGATGCCAGGCAAAACTCTTGCTACCAGACATGACCCACACAAAAAGGATGGCTTCAAGCTGAACAAAGAGAGATCAACACTTTTGTTTTGTGTGAACAAAACTGGTACACAGAAACAGTGGAAACGCGTGGATGACTGCGACCATATTTACAGAGTGGTTTTTCAAGTTGTTTGTCCCAGACATCAGAAACCACCAGCGATCCAAGGGCTTAGAGGAGAAAGCTCTACTTTTATTGGATAACTGCCCAGCCCACCCCCTTGCTAATTCACTCGTAACAAGCAATGGAAAGATCCGTGTGAAATATCTCCCTAAAAATACAACATCTATAATCCAGCCACTGGATCAAGGAATTATCAGCACTTTTAAACAGAATTACCATCGAGTGTTATTACAGTCAATGCTGGACAGTGGACAAGGTGTTACGACCTTTCTCAAGAGTGTGAATTTAAGAGGCTGTATTCATGGGTGGTCAGGATTGGAAAGCAATCACTCCTATGATCACAGAGGGGTGCTGGATTAAGGGTCTTGGAGCTGCCTTTAACGTAAATCAAAACAGTGATAGAGACAGTGACGATGATAGTGACTTTGAAGGTTTCAGTGAAACTGATGTCATTAATGCAGAGGCTTTTTGGGAGAAATTTGTACAGACTCATGGTCCTGAGATGGGTGTTTCGATTGATCATACGGAGGAGTGGATTTGTGCTGACAATGATTGCCCCACAACCAAATACATGTCTGATGAAAAAATCATTAATTCTGTAACGAACAAATTTGCAGTAGAAGATGATTCCAACATGAGTACCAACAGTGTTGAATGTGATGCAGACGCAGATGTGGCACCACCTCCCCCTTCTGCACAGGAAGCAATCAAATCTTTTAATATTGCCTTACGGTGGCTGGCGACCCAAAATGTTGACTATGTAAAGATCATATAGTCGAGAAATCTGCGGAATTTTGCTCGACAGCATAGAACTTCTACCACAATCAAATCTATCATTCGTTCGACAATGTTTCTCAAAAAGAGTGTCAATCTTTTGTATTAAAAAAACCTAAGTTGGATTGAACAATAAAACTAGAATGTATCCAATTCAACACACAAATCAGCGACATAGTACAGAACGTCTGAAGTGGTAAGCAAACGGAAACCACGTGGAATGTTTTTGATGATATCCTCATTATACCATAATTAATCCTGAAATTAATGTTGCTCTATGAGGAAAAAATAAATAAAGTACACTGTTATGAAGAGATATCTATTCACAGTTAATCTCAGCACGATTATAAATTGAGTATTTAACAATATAACCCCCCAACCCACCCTTTTGGCCATTAAGTTGATCCCTTTATTGGTTTGGGCTTTTTTTAAATATAGGTCCCTTTATAACTCGCGCCTAACGTATAGTGCAGTCAAGGGATATATATATATATATATATATATATATATATATATATATATATATATATATATATATATATGTGTGTGTGTGTGTGTGTGTGCATATTATTTTTGAATTATGCCCTTTATTTTCCAGTACAGTGAAACCTGTCTTGACAGACCACTGCTATACGAGACCACCTGTCTTGAGAGACCATATTCTCAATGCACAAATGTATTGATTATATAGCATTGTGACCCGTTATGAGACCACCTGCCTTGAGAGACCATACCTTTTTGGCAGACAGGCTGGTTTTTCAAGACAGGTTTTATTGTATTCATATTTGCATTTAACACTGGATTTAAGCAGTACTTTATTTTCAAGTTATTTTGGCCATATGACTCCAAAAGAGAATAGAAACTACACTGTAACAAATTTTAACTGAGTAACCAGATTACATTATTGTTATAGCAAGTTAGTAAAAATGCTTAATCAACTACAGTTACTCATTTTTTTATATATATTTATTTTTATACACTTTTTAAAAGTTTACAATAATGGCACTTTTAAAGTTTTCTAAATGCCTTTGAAACAACCTCTGTACCATGTACATGGGGGCAAATGCACACTGGTCTTCCTAATTTCTTTGATGCTGATAAAACATTATCGTAACTATTCATAATTAACACACTAAAATGCATAAAATTACAGACATGGCTCCTTTAGTGTCAGTAAATGAACTAAACCCTTCTTTCCAAACGAATAAACACAAACATGCGAGTGCATCTATTTTTCTAAGGAAGGGTTTTCGTATAGCAATCACTGACTCATTTCATTAAAACAATACACTCATGGGTTGTAAATTTATTGGTATTTTTATTTGTCCACATATTTGTAGTAAACTGGTTAAATAGTATCTGCTTCACTGAATTTTACAGTAATTTCACAAATACGAGTTAAGTCAGAAAACAACTTTTACCTTACAGTGCATCTCACAAATTCCACAACATAGCATTGTCCATTACATTTCTGACCTACAAAATTGCATTTTAAAGTTAAATCTTAAATAACACAATACTCAGGCTTTGCTTTCTATGAACTGAACTGTTACTTCCCAGAGAGTGATGTCCGTCATTAGGGATTTCAAATTAATTTTATGATGAAGTAGTGTATAAGAGGCAATTAAAATATCCTGATCACCAATTCTGTTCTTAAAGCACAAACTGATATTTACATAATATTGTTAAAATTTCGAAACACAAGTTTGTATGTTTTTATTGTCAAGGGATAACATGTGGAAATCAGGCAATGATTGTTGGTAACTAACTTGAGAAAGGGTTAATAATCAATCATCTATCTGTGAATGTCCAAGAGTTTGTCAGCACAACTGATATCAAAACCTGGGCTAGCTATTGATGGCTTGATGAATACATTTTGCTACAACAAAACATTAGAATTAACCTGGATAAGGCAATGGGGGGGGGGGTCCTCAAAATGTATGGTTAGTCAAACATACTTCGAAAATAAAATCACAGGGTGAAGCCGTTTTCACCTCCCTAACAGAAGAAAGCGAAGTTTACATCTTTCAGGCAACTTAGTTGCCAGCTTCACCTGGAAGCGTGACTCCTAATTAATCTGTTAATTATTTCTGGGCATACTTTGTTCCTTATCTGTGTATGAATATTGTTTTGTGCTTCCTTTTGAAGGGGCATATACACAGCTAGCTTTGTCAGCTTGAATATGTTGGGGAACTGATCTTTGTGGCTGTTATTTACAATTTTCCAGAGCTCACAGATATTATCTTTTGGATACATCTGCTCCAAAACAGGATTTTTCACTAAGATAAACTTTGATGCATCAGTGGTACATCGACTACTATGTTATTTTCTTATCTGTTCCATAATGCTGTAATAGGATTTTTTATGAAAGTCCATCAATGCCATAGTCTACATGTGCAGAGGTAGAATCATATATCTATATCTTTACTTATTATTTTCATTCATTCTTATTTATTCAGTTTATCTTAACCCTGATATGGATATATGGTTTTGTAGCATATGATCCACATGGCTAAACTGACTGATAACAAAATGAAAATTGCTTTATACTTTTAAATTGTCTGTATTTTAACTATTCTGCCCTTTCAACATTTAATTTTTAAATAACGCTGAAAGTGAGATAGACCGTCATGCACAACATGTATATCTAACTCACATTTAAAACCATTTTCAGGCTCAAAATCACCCCCTGATATCTCTGTTAACACTTTCCCAGCTCCAATAATCCAATATACTTCATAACTTTGAAAATTATTGTCATTATAACTACCATCAGCTAGTATTTGCTGAGCAAAATCATAATGAACCACGCTGGGAATCAGACATTTTGGTTTTCTTAGGTAGCCCATATTTTGAACATGCAATTGTAAAACTACCTTCATGGAAGGTTCAAACTATGCCATAATAATGCTTATTCCTGGGCACTATGCGTCAATTAAATTTAGTTAAACAACCAATCATGACATGCTTCACGGGCCCAGATGTGTAAACAGTTACCTATTCGAAAAACAGATGTCACAACAAGAACAGTTAAATAAAAAAGTTGTACTTTGCCTCGCACATTTTCATATGTGGGGCATTCAACTACTTTGTGGGAGTTCTCGTGCATCACTGTTAAAAAGTTCCCACATTTGTACAAATTTTGCATGATTCACGCAATCGCACACTCCGACAGCAGCTCTATTTATTTGTGGACACACCTTGATCTCTGTTTAAGTACTTTACATATCAATTAATAACATCTGTGCTAAGTTTCTCTGATGCTTTGCCAATACTTCCTGTTAGCCACACAGGGAACAGGCTACGTTAGTTTCAACTTGGTGGTCATTGTTTAACCTGGACCAGAACAAGCAATAACCACTAATGAGAATACAGTGCAACATTTCACAGTGCGAGGCACCAGTAGTGTAGCTATCAAACTGACACAAGCAGACATGATACAATTCAAGGTAGAAACTGCACGTAAAAGTAGCAATTAAATGACTTCTTTTATAAACACATGGAACACGTTTGAAATATATAACATACGCTGAATATGCTGCTGGGTTAACATAATTAGGATGGAATGGGTGGGGTGGGATGGCAAATTACGAACCATGTGTTAATTTATCAATGGTGAGTTAGTACTCTCAATAGTCTTTTTCGTTTGTTTTCTAATAAAAATGAGTTCCTATTTCAAATGAATTCTAATTGTAAAGAATAATAAGGCAAACTGATAATTATTCAAGAATGTTGAAGACTAAAATAATTAGCATACGGTATTTGTTTTGTATCGATTCTCCGTCTCTTTATCGATATGTGTATTATTAAAGCCATTACAGCAAAAGTATTGATGCATTGCTATATAGATGAGTCATTTCACCCTTGGTTCTCTCCCCTGAAAACACTCAGCTACACTTTCAATGATTTATACAAAATCTGTTCTTTTGGGAGAAGTGGGTACTACAACTATATTTTCTCCATTAATAGAAAGTATTGTTGGGCTGAAAGGGACTTGAGGAGAAATGACTCAGGGTGAATGGTTAGGAAACCAAAAATAATTTATACTCAGAAAATATGGCAAGAAGCATAAAGGCTGAATTCAAATAATAATAATAATAATGAGGACTTTGTATAGCGCCTAATCTTTAGAAGCTCTAAGCGCTTTACAACATTAGACAACACCTATAAGATAAAAAACATATAATGATATGATTACAAAAACAAACAAATATGCTGAGAATATTTAAGGTAGGAAACATTATTAGATCGTTAAGTTTGTTCTTGCAGTCAAAATAAGTGAGTTTTGAGAGCACTCTTGACTGGGATCACTGTGTCTTTGTGTCTAAGTTCAGTGGGCAATTCATTCCACGCTGCTGGGCCCTGGCATGCAAAAGAAATAATATATCAATAATGCTTACTCCTTAAACAGTTAAGATGCAACAAAAAATAAAATCTCTGAATCAGGTAAAACTAGAGGCAATTTGACATATGAATAAAACAGTTTTCAATATCCCCCGACCTTCAACCATTTCCAGACTGGTGGAAAGAAAATGTTACAGTCTTTTATTCAACAGGTGGAAATTCAACAGTAACTGACCAACTTTTGACAGCCACAAGCAGTATAATTTGCAGCTGATTGAGGGATAGGAGATAATCTAAACTTATACTATATCATTTCATCACTGGATTACTACCTGGATGAACACTGGAGTCTTTATCTTGGTCCTCGTCAACATCCTCTTCTTCACTTACTTTAAAATCTGAGTAACCACCATCTGAATCATCATAATCTTCATCCCAGTCCAACACATGGATATGTTTGTAATCTTTCACCATGTGTTTCGGTGGCTTTGAAACACGACCCGACCTGGTCTTAAGTTTTTGTTTCTTTCTGGCTTCCTTTTCTTCTTTTGATAATTCTGGGCCATCGAATTTCTCCTCTTCTTCTCTATTCCTCTTTCTGTACGTCCTTTTTGCTTGTGGTGTGAACAAAACTGTTTGCTGTCCTTGTGTTTGTTTATGAGATGTATCTTTGTGAAGCTCAGAAGGATAAATAACCCGGTATACAATGCGCGTATTGGTTGCAGAATTATACAAAATACTTGATCCCCCCTGTTCGGCAGCTTTTTGCACATGTTGCTGCTGAACAACTTGCATAATCTGTTGCAACTGTTCTGTAGTGAGCTGCTGTACAGGAGTATACTGGTTACCTTGCTGTATGATACGAATTGGATTCTGACTTGATCCAAGAGGAGCAGTGCTTGCTGTGTTCACAGGTACCAAACTAACACTCAAACTGCCTGATACATTTCTAATATTTTCTACATTTGACATGTCCATATTTTCATCTGTTTGCATAGACTCATTTTGATTCTTTGAACCGTCATTGCTGTGTATATGATTAGCGGTATCCATTTGATCAGAATGAATTTGTTCGTCCTGAGATGGATCATTGACAAAATCTTTGTCGGTTTCCTGATCAATAGTAATGTTAATTGTTTCACAAGCTTGCAGGGTTCCACCAACAACTCCAGTCCCATTAGTGTCATACTCGCTTACCAACATACCGTCTGTCTGTGATACTAAATTTTCTGAAGAAACGAATGTCATAACCCCTGCATGTACATTGTTGACATTATGTGTAAGTGAGACATCGGAATCATTTTGTGTATATTCTACACCATCTACAGAGGAAAATGTCTCTGATGCTTCATCTAAAGCCTGCTGTAAAATATCCTCCTCACAAACGCCATCCTCGCCAAGCTCACCCTCAGCCACAATTATTGTGTCTCCACCTGGGTTTAACGCATGGGATGCCACTGCTGCGAGTATCCCATTCTGTTCACCGTCCGCCATGTTTATTTTGACACAGTGCAAGTTGGTAGAAAATTTTGTATCATTATTTTTTTGTTGAAAAGGTCTCAAATTTCAAATACTACCTGGTGAATGAAAGCATATTCATTTAACGATAAAAAGAATAAAATCTACATTTTGCTTCAAATTGTGAACGTATATTATTCTTAGTTCCCGTTGGCGCGAATACTTCTCAGTCACTAGCGAAGTAGATTATCTCCAGATGGCGTTACTTAACAAACTAAAGCCTGGTTCTAATCGGAGTTGTCGTACTTTTTCGTGATAGCCCAATCTCTTTTCCAGTCAACCATATTGATAATTACACCTTTATAACAGACTGGACTTTAAGTACAGCCTGTCATTACATGAAAGCATCAGTAACTTTATTACCATTTGTCAATATGTTATTGTCTATCCTTTACATCAAGTTTCCTACTGGGTTAGTTCCTTTCTTGTTAAGCAAGGCATAACTTCTTCTAGCCATCGGATTATCCGAAGTTCTGTTGTTTTTTTTTTAGTTACCTAGATACTAAATTCACTTTAAATTACTACCTTTTAAAAATGATTTGATTGCCTGTATTTAAGTTATGTTCTATGTCGTTTGTCCATTTGTTATTACGTATTATGCAGTGGTTGCATGTCTCATGTTTGTTTTTGTCTTTATTGTTTTTTTTTTTATGTCGTGTCGGTAAAGGCTCAGTAGACCTTGATATTGAATTGTTGTTTTAAATCATACCGACTACAGTTAAATGGAACGACTCTGGTATTAAACTAAGTAACAGAAAAGTGCAAAAACCGACAAGTTTTGTAAAATTCAACAAATAACTAATTTCCCTTGAATACAAGGTAAATTTAAACAGATCTTAGAGTATTGTAAAATTAATCCCAAATAATCCTTGAAGTTACACCACTGTCCAAATAAACAAAGTTCTAATTAAACTCCAGTGTTTCTCGAAAAAGATGAAAATCTACAAAAAAATAATGTGCCTATCTTGGCCTGTGACATGTAGATGTGCAAACAGTCTTTTGATGAATCACAACAATATAATCTAAGATGTCCTTGTCTAAATTCACTACAATTCCAAGTTAATGTATCTGTCCAAGAATATTATTTAGCACTTTGTAATTCCAGTAAATAATAATTTGAATTAATTATTTAAAAAAATGAACACAACAATGCAAATGATTCTGCTTCAGATGTTATCGTAAGAATTAATAATTTTTCAAGTAGACAAATTATATACCATAAAAACTAAGATACAAAAGCAGAACCAGAATGAGGGTCAAAAGTTCATATCTAGAAAATTCTAAGTTGTCAGCAAGATACAATCTGTTACTAAAATTATAGTAAAGAAGGTGGTGAACATCAGTTAGACCAAGTTTTTATGGGGGAATTCTATTGTCCTATAGTCGAACACAAATAAACATGTTTACTACTATTGATAATGATCTGAATATTTAACACACACTCACAGAAAAATATTAACTATGTATTATGTTATTGACAAAATAAATGAATTTAATTTTGTAAAAGGTCAAGTAAAAATTACAATTAAACATAACACATAATTGTAAAACCTGATAAACAATACAAATTAAATATACGTAAAAATAAACTTTGGAAGGAGGCAAATTTCTTTCGATCCATAATGACCACATTAGTTTGGGCCAGAGAACAATTAATTAGATTTATGGGGACATGTGCTTGTTAAATCGCTATACTGCAATGATTTCTAATGCCGTTGTCGGGAGTGGAAGTGATTCATAATTAAGCCCTCCTTTACATAACCGTTAGATGACTAGACACGGGAAGGTTAGCTTCGATTTTATATCGGAACTGTCAGATTTGAAATTTTCCAGATCTATTGTTTGGAATTCTGTAAGTCAGGCTGACCACAGTTTTGGCGCCTAGTTATAAAAGATGGTAAATATATTTAAGCCTGATTGATTACGCTAAATAAGGGGCGTGGTTCCCACGTGAAAATCATTGGAGTTAAATTGCCCTCATCGAAAAAGTCTTGTCAGTCTGCAATTTAACTGCGAGAGTTAAAATATATGGGACTCCGAGACTGAATTTGGAAGAAATTCTCTCGTAAAACATTGATCAAATGTACCGAATGTCTAGAAAGTCAACGGACACAATTTTGGCGGTAGAAGCGAACAAAGTTTGAAAGCACAAGGTATTTGCGTCGATTTCATGTAATTCGTTGATACCAAGATAATGATTTGCCTGAATTTAATTGTTTATATTTGCATGAATTTATTTGTTTAAACCCGTAGACCAATACTCTCGATATGAGTGTAACTGTGAGTTCACCTATCTGAATCCGTACTCTGATCTTCTTTATATGAGTTTGACGAATTGTTTGAATTTGTAGTTTTGATTCTTATAGGAATCTAAGAATTTCATGCATTACTATTAGTTGATATGAGTTACGAGAATCCGTGTTAATTCTCCGATCTTAGATGATTTCACATATGATAAAGACTTGAATGTGCGTATTCGCTGAAAACAACGTGGTTAAGACATAATTTATTTCACTCATTCATTTGTGTAATTGAGACGAGAACGGAGCTGTTATGTCTCGTGTGATGTTAATGTGAGTCAGGAAGGAATAGCCATTAGGAAGTACATTAATCTTGTGAGACTATGTTTGTGTATGGTCTGCCATGTTGAGCTTGACCAGACAGCCTTTGGTCTGTAGGAATTCCGATAGAACGATATCTGACATAACGAGAGGGGAGTAATGATCTGTTCCCAGTAGGACAACTGACAGAATATTTAGGTTGCTTTTCTGTTTATTTGAAAGGGGAAATAGCTCCAGGACGTGTCCACGGACGTAGCCACTGAAGCGTCTACTTAGGTATCCACCTACCTACACAAAAATTGAGGGCCGAAAAAAGGCGAGACAGCAGGGAGGTCGGAAAAGGGGAAAAAGCGAAAGGACCTAGAGGAACCACCACAGTGAAGTTATAGTGGACCGGAATAACCAGGTTATGAAGTTATACAAGGCAATGTCTTCGATCGTTCACTCGATTATACGATGAACTAATTATATCATTTAAAACAGATCGGCTATTTAAATAAATATATTTGCTTTTGAAATTCGGTGAAAGATTTATTCCAAAAAGAAGTATCTTTCTAATGTGATTTATTATCACAGTTGTTTACTTAATTCATTAAATTTTTGTTTTTCCATGTACGGGGGCTCGTGTCATTCTGTTCTATATATCTGCTCAGATCTCTATTTATTCCATTTATAATTTCTCACTTTATTTTAATATTTTATCGATCCTGGCAACAATACCGAGGGCGATCACCCTCTAGATAACGATAGCCAAATAAAGCGAACACCTTGTAAGAAGGTACAACCTCATAATACCACACCACCAGTAGCAACTGCTACAAACTAATATGAATTATCTTCTATCTCTGAATGGACAAACAATGCACTGTTCATGTAAATCGAGATCATGTAACTCAGTTATGACATGCAGCCTTGTGGGCCACAATGCGGATTTACAACTAAACAGCGAAATAGAAAACATTTATGACAATGCGACTAGTGCAATCATCGTCAATGGCAATACAGGAAATTGGTTCAGAATGACAGTCGGAGTCAGACAAGGGTGCCTCCTCTCACCCACTCTTTTCAACATCAACTTGGAAAGGATCATGTTAGATGCCTAGGAAGATATGACGGCACTGTCAGTGTTGGAGGCAGAGCAATCGCCAATCAGGGCTTCGATGATGATATCGATGGCTTAGATGGCTTAGGAGGAAATGAACAAGAACTAGAAACCTATGTGAACCGTCTCAACCAAGCATAATTAAAATATGGAATGGAGATCAGCGCTGAAAAGACCAAGATAATGACAAACAACCCGAGTCTCATCAGAAAGGAAATAAGAGTGAATGGACAGAAGCTTGGCACAGCTACAAGCTTCAGGGACATCCGTGCTATCGCCTCTGATGAAGGTTCCAAACCTGATGCTCTTTCCAAGAATGCGCAGACAACAGCTGCACTGGCAAGGAAGCCTATTTGGAAGGACAGCAAAATCATCCACTGGTCCAAGATCACGTTTATGCGCTCCCTCGTTATGTCCATATTCCTGTATGCATGTGAGACATAGACCCTGTCAGCAGTACTAGAAGGATGAATCCATGCATTAGAGATGAGATGTTATCGAAGGATTTTGAATATCTCATATTTAGACCATGTTTCTAATAAGGAAGTGCGCATTAGAATCCAAATTGCAATTGGGTCATATGAAGATCTGCTCACCGTGTAAAAAAAACAAAACAACGCAAAATAAGATGGTATGATCACGTGTCACGCTCGTCTGTCCTTTCAAAGACTATCCTACAGGGCACAGTGAGAAGCAAATGAAAACTAAACAGACAGAAGAAGAGATCGGAAGATAACAGCAAAGAGTGGACAGGCATGGCCTTCGCAAAGTCCCAAAGAACAGTGGAGAAGAGGGCAAAATGGAGAGAGATTGTCGCAAAGTCATACGTGGCGCACCTGCGACCAGCCAGCTTACGTGAGAAATGAAGAATGATGATGATGAAAGAAAAAAATATCCCAGTTCAAACGAATATCGAAGACTCACCCACTCCCGTCAAAATTAAATGTGTGATCGACCATCAATTTCTTTTGGGGGTGGGGGAGTAACTATAGTGGGTTCTGAGAAAAGATTTAGGGTACATTACGTGGTAGCTCGAGATTAAGTGATATTGTGACCCTGCCACAGAAACACGCGTCTTCAAATTTCATCTTGTTATTCTATGATATCTTTTTGATAAATTATCTATATTTAAGACGTAAATTAAAATAGTACATGCATTATCATTTGTATTGTATCGGATATCAGCACAGATAGACATAACGACATTTGCTAGAGTGATGTCCTTTGTGAAGTGGCAAATTTCTGTCGATCTAACAAGAATACATTAGTTGAGACCAGAGAACCATTAATTAGATTTATGGAGACAAGCGCTTATCGTATCGCCATACTACCGTGTACGGTAATGTCCTTTAGAGGGAGAATTTTGTTCCTAATTAAACATTTGTTTATACAGCAGCCAGGTGGACTATTAGGGACACGGAAAACTTCACTTTCATGGTAAAGTGGCACAAATGAGAAATCGCAGAAACTCTGTTACTCAAACTACCAGGTCAAGCTGACCCTGATTTGGCGCCTCTGGAAAAAGGCGGCAGAGATATTTGATTCTGATTGGTTACGTTAAATAAGAGGCGTGTTTCCCACACAAAATTTTCTAGGTTTAAAAATTGCCACATCGGAAATTCTAATCTGTCTAAGCTTTTCCTATAAGAGGAAACCCAAAAAGTAGGACTCCTTGGGATTTGCAAGAAATTCCTCGTAAAAGAACTGTTGTCCGAAAGGGGACTATTGTCGAAAGGAACCGACGAAATAATTTGCCGATTAGAGGGAGGAACGTTGAAAGCAAAGGTAGTGTGACAATTCCATGTAATTTGTTGATGCCATATATAATGCTTTGCTGAGGTTATTTACTTGTAGCTGCATGAATCTTTTTTCTGCATTCGTGTAATAATTTGCTTTATGAAGTATAACTGTGTTGAGTTTATGCATAGGAAGTCGTACATTAATCTTCTTTAGATAAGTTTGACGAATTGTTTGAATTTGTCGTCTTGTTTACAGAAGAATTATGTTCTAAGAATTTAATACATTACATTAGTTAATTTGGTTACGAGAATCCGTGTGAATTCGCCGAATTTAGAAGATTCCACGTATGATTAAGAATAAGTGTGTATTGACTGAAAGGATCTAGTAATTGATTGATGCGATGTATCCTATTTATTCGCTGTGTAAATTGAGGCTGGCTCAGAACCCCAGGCCTCGTGTATGTGTTAATGTGTAAGGTCAAGGCATAACGAATTAGCCATCTGACTAACTAGGGTCATTATAGAACATGTGGAGTCGATTGATAGCCTTAGCATCTGTCGAACACTGATAATAAAATCTGATAACGAGGGAAAATAATGAAGAATTAACTGTTTCATAAATAACGGGAAATTTAGGTTGTCTCTATTTATATTTATTTAAAAGGGAGAAAATAGTCCTGAGACGTATAATCCTGAGACGTATAATTCTGAGACGTATGATGTGATGTTATTCTTAGACGTATACTGAGAAGTATAGAGAGAAGTGCAGCGATACGTATAATCCTGTGACGCAATCCTGCGACGTATTCATTTCTGAAACGTATTCTGAGAGTATCCTGAGATGGAGGGTGGAAAGCATCATCCTGAGATCCAAGCGTCTGAACAGCTACAGACGTATAATCCTGTGACGCAATCCTGCGACGTATTCATTTTTGAAACGTATTCTGAGAGTATCCTGAGATGGAGGGTGGAAAGCATCATCCTGAGATCCAAGCGTCTGAACAGCTACAGTGGCAGCAGAACAACTGAGGACGAACAGGCTATGCAATCGTACAAGACGTTGACTTCGATTGTTCACTCGATCCTATGATGAACTAAATCTATCAGTAAACAGATCGGCTATTTTATTTAAATCTATTTGCGTTTTCTTTGTATTTCGGTGAAAGTTTAAATTTCTAAAAGCAGAGTATATTCCTGATGTAAGGAATTTTCACAGTGTTTTTTATGCAATTGATTAAATTGTTTGTTTACATGTACGGGGGCTCGTGTTGCTTTGTTCTGTATACCTGCTCAGATCTCTATCTATTTCACATATAAGCTTCACCACTTATATTTATATTTACAAGAACTGGGCAATAACATCGAGGGCGGTCAACCCCTAGATAACGAAAACCAAATTTGGCGGGACACCCACTAGGGACATTCTCCCCCCCCCCTTACATCTATACTGATGTCCATGACGGAAATCGATAATACGGAACACTTCTTTGTACACACGCGACATGATCATGTTAAGAAGTGGACATTCCAGCTGAAAACTGGGCTGTCCGGTATAGAAACCAAAGGAATGGCCACCAGACTTGTCCAGTAAATTCAGTGATTGGCAGGAAGGGTTGTACTCCACCCTGATGTTTCTACTATTGTACTCAAATAAGGGTGTTAGGGGTTAAAAAAGATATGAAAAGAACCAAACTTAGCTCAGTTGATACGTATGAGGTGTTAAGTGCTTAGTATTTAAATTGCTCTCCTCTAACATTTAAAATTTCGCCAGTTATTTACCTATGTTACGTCACGATTTTGAGCATGTGTCTGTCTGGCTGCACGTGCAGTTGCATATTATTTTACAAAACGCTATTTTGTCTATCGTACCTCGTGAAATTCATTAACATGTTCAAAGACACAAACAAAATTTATAATAAAACATTTAGAACTTTTCAAATACACCTCTTATACTGAAGTGATGAGTGTACCTTACGCATGGTCCAGTATACAGAATTAATCAAATCAGGTCTTTTGGGGCATACTTCTTTGGGGGGGGGGGGGGGGGCGGAGGGGGGTGGCACCAGACGTGGCCTCCCCCCCCCCCCCCATTTCCAAAAAGAAAAGTAAAAAGTGTTTTATGTGTATGTGTATCCCCCAGGTATGTTGTTTGTTTTATTTTTAAACAAATACTTTTCAATCAAAAATGTATTTATTCTAAATTTTTGATGCGGTATTTATATTTCCTAGTGTTATCTGTAGGGGTGTTCATCCGAGCCAGATTTCCTTCACCTATCTCGAATTCGCTCCCCTAGTTCATGTTTGCGACCTTTGCTAGAAGTCTCCTAAGTCTCGTGTTTGCTGTACGTGTATTGCTATTTGTGTGAGTGCTAAAAGTTTTCATGTTGAGACAGCACATCAGTCAAATTTCCCCCGTTTTCCTTGGTACCAGTTCATTCATTTTATTACTTAATATACTTTATTAGTAATTTTTTGAAATTGCGACTGAGCAGTGTACTATATTCAAAAAAGAAAAGAAAAGAAAAATCCTGGTTTTTATGTGCATCCTTATATGTGTCGCTCATCGCATAATTACTTTCTTGAAATGAGGCGGGCTGTACTCTAGTGAGGGTCCATACTTTATTTATTTGTTGTATTTCACCCGACTCGAGTTTTGGCCCCCTCTATTATTTTTTAATCGCCAAAGTTCACATATTATTAGTTAACTGTACAGTACGGGAGCTGCATAGTTTGGAGAAAGAGAGTTAGAAGTAAGTGTACGTGTTGTGTTTGTTTTTTGTTTTGTATGCTAGTGTTCCATATGGGGTGTTTTTCTTGAGGCGTACTTCTGGCAGATCGCGCGCTCTGCGCCACGCCAGGAGCACAAATGAGCTGCGACAACTCACGGCATGATGAATCGTACGGTACCTAGTACACTTGAGCTGCTGCGCCAGATTGCAAGCTCGGCAACATTTATAACAGGCAATAGCGACGTAATAATGGTAAATGGAGCCAGGGGCGACGATGATAGCTCCGCCAACGATTTTCTTGCAATTTAATTTGTAACAGATGTCCTCCCCGCCCCACCCATCTCTTATTACGAAACTTCAGGCCACACCAAAAAATAGCACCCCTTACCTTATCTCGGCGCAATTTCGCGCTAGCAGTATAACATTCGCACAAGCTGGATCATTTATTTTTAACGAAACGTGGGAGTGGAGCGTTTCGTCGTTTCCATATTTGCTGACTTAAAAAGAAAAAGTACTATACTGTGGGGATTCAGCTTAAAGTTATGGTGGAGGGAAAGAAAAATAAACATATTTTCACGAAAATTTACAGGTTGTATTTCTATGCAATTTTATTTAATGAGTTTAAAAAGGTATAAGTTACTTCGTACAAAAAATTTTCGACAATTCTTAGAAAGAAAAGTATGAAACAAATATTAAATTAAAATATACTATTTAAATGGTGAGTAAAAGAAATACGACCACATAAATCAGCAAAATCTACGACGGAAGGAAGAAGACGTTTTAAACTTATAGATTATATAAGAGGTCAAAGATTTTCTACATTATTTGCTAAGTAAATACTTATAGTTTGGATTGATCTAATGTTCATTGATTCATGTGTAAACGTTTCCGCCTGAAATAATTGGTTATATATATGTATATAATACTATCATACAAGTCTGAGGATTTTTAATTCGTTCTCCAACCGGAATTATAGTGTTATTTGTATTAAATATTTGTCAGGACTAGTATGATGTCATATGTTGCTTTGGTTATCGTTATCTAGAAGATGATCGACAACGGTGTTAATGCCCAGATCGAGTAAACAATAACACGAAATATGAAATTAATGGATGTTATAATGGATGGAATATCATAGATCTGAGTAGATATGTAGAACAGAACAACACGAGCATGTAAAATATAAAAATTTATTAAATTACAAAAAAAAAACAAAATGAAATTGAATAGGACATTTCAACGGTTCACTCTCTCTCCGAAATAAAGTTTCAAAATTTATGCGAAATACAATTAGCCGTTCAGTTAAACCGAGAAAACAAATTTCATCATATCTTCGAATGACTGATCGAACTCAAATTGCCAACATATCATCATCACCTGTTAGTAGTGAAGTGGGGCACCCTAGGGACAATGGGACTTACCATTAAAAACAGGGTCCCGGCACTCTGGGGACTATGTAAATTTAACATGGGGAAAACTTGCCCGGCGCTCTGGGGATAATGGGAATTTAACATGGGAATATATTTTGGGCCTGTCTAGGGACAATGGGAATTTAACATGGGAATATATTTTGGGCCTGTCTAGGGACAATGGAAATGGAACAGGGGAGAGGGATAGAACACAAACAATAGACAACAGACATTTTTTATAAAAAAAATAAAGAAAAAAGGTAGGCATGAAAAAGAATATGTTTTCGAGGCATGGGAGTGGCCCTGAAAAGGGCCTTTTGTTTCTTCTTCTTCTTCTATTTCCTCCAGTTCTTCATCCATCCCCTTATCTTTCCCAAAATTCCTTTCTTCTTCCTCTTTTCAATTTCCGGTATCCAGTCAAGGTGGCCCATAGCTCTAAACTTCTGTTGGATTTTTATCCAGTTATCGTTCAGCCTCTCATATTCTTCCTTTTTTCGTTCTATTCTCTTGTTCTTTCCTATCTTTTGCCCACCTGTCCTTGATTTTCTGCACTTCTTCATCTATTACCTTTTTCATCTGTTCCTCCGCTTTCTTTAGTTGTTCACCACCCCTTTTCACAAACTTCCACTCTGACCATTTCTCTAGCTCTTCCAAACAGCATCTCACTGCTTTTACCTTGTCCATAGACTCTTTTATTGTCCCCACTCTGACATACTCTGGTTGAATCAATCCTCTCAATCTCTTAACTTCTTCCTCTATCATCTCCTCTATCATCTTCCTGGCTAATTTTAGTTCATTGACATAGTCAAGACTTTTTCTTAACCTCCATTCTCTTTCTATCCTTTCAATAGCATATTCTCCATCCATCATCCAAAAGTAAACATTTCTTAAATCATTAAACAACGCTGACACTTCCATCTTGTATCGGTTATTCCGTAGAATGGTGCGAACGATTTGTTGTTGTTGTTGCGTTGCATTATAGATGTGCGTCTGCAATAGGCATGTACCTCTGCTTAATGATGCCACAGGCACCTTTTTGATTACCCCTGGGGGAAGGAATGGTGCCACATCCCCCAGGCATTTATGTACTCACAGAGTACTGCTTGATTGTAGCCGTTAGATTGTAGAAACTTTTTGTTCTTAACAACCTAAATGTAAGGCTCTTACATGAGTGGGAACAGTGAGAGCACGCACCCATGTTTGTATACATTCAGTTTGCGCTGCGATTGGTCAGCAGCGATGACGTCACATTAGGACACCTGGTCGTGTGGCAAGTGGAAATCGTTCCACATCTTGCCACGTGTACGAAATCCGAGCGTGGTAAAAGAGGAAAGGTGCTCGACAAGCCAGCCATGGATGTTGTGTACTTCCCGAAACGCTAGTCCGTACTTATTTCAAATCAAGTCCAGTTGTACTAATGGACAATAAATATACCAATAATGTGTAAGCCACCTCTGCAATTAATCAAATTTTAGAGTTTGCAATTTTGAATAAATTTTAACGAACAAGTTTGAATTTAGTGTACATAGTGTACTTTTAATTTTTCTAAAAAATAAACCAATCGGTTAAGTCAGAATGACTTGTAGAAGTTAAAATCACGCATAGATGTAATTAAAAGTATAAAGAATTTTGACGGCGGTACCAAATAAGGTCAAATTTGATTAAAATAGAGTATTATCAAATACGGCTTTCTGCCAAATGAAGGCCGTGTACATTAAGGCAATGGTAGCAATCTTTTGTTTCTTCCTTCTTTTCTTCATAGATTGCTATCGTTCTAGAGCTGCAGGTTAGCCGGTGTTAAGTAGCTGATGCGGTCCGAAGGTTCTCGCATAAATCTTTCTGGTATCCCCAGTGGACGGCCGGTAGATATCACCCATTTAAGATTCTGCGATTTCGTTCTGTCTTCGCTCAGCTGGTTGTATAATTCCCCATAACGCAGTCAAGGTTTCAGCGGTGCGCTTCTCACAGCATGCCCTCCGTTGGTTTACAGGGTTCAGGTGGAGTGCTTCCGTAGAGCTACTTCCTCCCCGCACTCTCTGTCAGATGGCCGCCAGTTAAGAGCTGCTACCTTCTTTCCCCTTTGCCGGTCATGTAGGTATTTAAAATCAGCAACGTTGTTTTAGTGAAGGGCAGTTATTAAGCATTAGAGTATTTTACTCTACTAATTCCAGTGCTGTGGGTACATTCTTTGTTCTGCACGTCTAACGCACGTGTTTATTGCTTTTCCCGCTCATTCACCGCTGCTGGTTTGCCGGCCTTGCTCTGTCGCTGTCCACTGCCTGAATGATGAATGATGATGATGGGTGCGAACGATGTTGTTGTTGAATTGAATTATAGAGATTTTCGTCTGCATTAGACATGTATCTCTTGTTTAAGTGCCAAAGGCACCTTATTGATTACTCCTGGAGGAAGGAATGGTGCCACATCCCCCAGGCATTTATGTTCTCACAGAGAACTTCTTGATTGAAGCCGTTAGGTTGTAGAAGCATTTTGTTCTTAACAACCTAAATGTAAGGCTCTTACATGAGTGGGAACAGTGAAAGCACGCACTCATGTTAGTATAGACTCAGTCTGCATTAAGTTCGGCCCAAGTGTCAACCCTAGCAGTATGTAACGTCCGCTGCGATTGGTCGGCAGCGATGACGTCACATTAGGACACCTGGTCGTGTGGCAAATGGAAATCGTTCCACATCTTGCCACGTGTACGAAATCCGAGCGTGGTAAAGGAGGAAATGTGCTCGACAAGCCAGCCATGGACGTTGTGTACTTCCCGAAACGCCAGCCAATACTTATTTCAAATTAAGTCCAGTTGTACTAATGGACAGTAAAAATACCAATAATGTGCAAGCCACCTCTGCAATTAATCAAATTTTAAAGTTATCAATTTTGAATAAATTTTTACGAACAAGTTTGAATTTAGTGTACATAGTGTACTTTCAATATTCTAATAAATAAACCAATCGTTTAAGTCAAAATGACTTGTAGAAGTTAAAATCACGCATAGTTATAATTAAAAGTATAGAAAATTTTGACGGCGGTACCAATTAAAGTCAAATTTGGTTTAAATAGAGTATTATGAAATACGGCTTTCTGCCAAATGAAAGCCGTGTACATTAAGGCAATGGTAGCAATCTTTTGTTTCTTCCTTCTTTTCTTCATAGATTGCTATCGTTGATATGTTGCAGGATTCCGGTATTGCAAAGCTATGCGGTCAAGCAGGTTTTCGCCTAAGTCTCTCTGGTATCCTTGTGCTATGTCCCCCTAAGGGACTGCTCCATAGACTTTCCATCAAACTCCGGCGTTTCACACTTTTCTCGCCCCTAGCTTATGTATTCTTCACGGTAACGCTGACTTGGTTCTGGTGGTTCGCTAATCACAGCTTGACCTCTATTTGTTAGACTGCACTGCGTACGGCGTGGTTCGCTAATCACAGCTTATCCTCCATTTGGTAGGCTACCCTGCGTACGGCTATTACCTCCATCACTCTTGTCGGTCTAGGTGAATTTCCAATAATGCAATATTTCTTCAGTGTCGGGCTCTGGAAAAAACAGTGTAGAGTTTTTACTCCACAATATTAATGCTATGGGCACATTTTTATTATGTACTCCTATTGCATGCTTTCTCAGCCCTGCCACCGCTCTGGTTGCCGGTCCTGCCTCGTCGCTGTCCACTGCCTGAATGATGATGGGTGCGAACGACGAACGTTGTGGGTTCTTATATAAAAAGCGCGGACGTGAAGGAAAACATCCCCTACTTTTGTCATCTCATATTATATACTATCCACACACGCAAAGCAACATAAAACAAACCCTAAATATACTATCCACACACCTAAAGCAGCAAAATCAAACCCAAATATACTATCCACACACGGTAAGCAGCAAAACCAAACTCAAATCTACTATCCACACACGTCAAGCAGCAAAAACATAACCATAATTTACTATCCTCACATACGTACTTCAGCGCTTACAATCACACACACACACATACACACACACACACACACACACACACACATACAATCACACCAGGAAACGAGTGAATGTTTATATTCCCACTACTCCACATTCACACATGGGCAAATTGATTACTTTTTCTTTTCTAGAGATTTGGTTAGCCCTGAAAAGGGCTGTTTTTTAGAACTCCAGAGGCACCTGGTTAATGGTGGCACCTCCCTGGCCTGGCACCGCACACGCATCTCCGACTCCAGTCTCCTTGCAAATTCACCCTTGTGACTGGAATCGCAGAAGGGGGATGATTGGCTTCAGAATCCCAGTCTTCACTCTCTTGGACCCTGAAGACTTCCCTCTGTTTGTGCTGAATTCATGGATGCTGTTGTGGCTGTGTCTGTGGTGGAAGAGGTTGTGCCTGTGTCTGTGGTGTAGCTACTGGCTGGGGTGATGTCCTCACCAAGGGTTTCACCTCACTTTTTTGCCTCATTATTATGTGAGGCAGGATTCCTATGTTCTTTTCCTCCTATTCCCTCTGTCTTCACTCCTCCTCTTCCTTCTTTATCCGTACCTCTTCGACTATGGCCTCGGCGGCCAGTTCATTTAGTATGCGCCTGGCTTATTCCAGGTGCATCTGGAGTTCTAAAAGTTTTTCAAGTGTGTTGCTCATTTTTACTGTTGATCAATCAACAAGGGTAGCCAGACTGCCGAGCGGTTTTCAATTTATACGAAAAGCGCGGACGTGAAGGAAAACATCCTTCTAAAACACAAAACTTATATTACCTAGATCATGACCAAACAACGCGCGGACCTAAAAGAAACACTCACTTTTTTATACTACCCATCACTATTCTAAAAAATTTGACAAGCCACTTAAATAAAATCCTTACACACACACACACACAGACACACACACACACACACACACACACACACACACACACTTTCCAAGTAAGATAAAGAATTCATGTGCTTATACACACACTTCTATTTTTTAACTTATTATAGGCAATCGATTGTTATTTCTTTTCTAGAGTATGGGGTAGCCCTGAAAAGGGCTGTTTGTGTGTGTGTGTGAACTTGAAGCTATGACAATCTTTTAGGTTCTAAGATTGCGGCCTCTTCCATTCTTCTTTCTCCCTGTTAATTTCTTCTCTGAAGAGCTCTTCTATCAGGTCTTCAGTGACTTTTAACATTCTAACATTCTCTATCTCTTCAGGCTTCGGTATCAGACTGTGTCTGACCCTATGCAAATTCACGTAGGCTTCGTTGAGCTTGGCTAATCTGGAGCATATCTTCGTAGGAGGATGAGTCGACAATGGATGGTTAGACTGGAGACTGCCCCCGGTTTTATAGTCAAAGCGCGGACGTGAAGGAAAACATCCCTACACGGTTTTCGAGTCGGAACGTTCAATGAGTGTCATGGGAGGGATAGTAAGAAGTCAAAGAGCATGAATCATGATACCTATAGCAAAACAAACCACAAAGACATTTTTTTCTTCAAAACATAACATTTTTATTCAAAGTCACTTAACACTAACAAACAACTATAACATTTTTAACATTAACCATTTAATATAACATTAAACATTTTTTCAAATAACAAACATTTTTTTCAACTAACACTTTATTTTATACAGGGCTGACAACGTTGTGAATGAAAATGTGATTTCCACTGTTGGAAGTCATTAGGCCATTGATGGACACTACGTTTCCTAGCTTGAGACAAAAGATAAGCATAATGGTCACAAAACCATAGATCTACTTTCACATCGTTTCTAGAAGGAGAACGAGGATCAAAATGAGTCACTAAATGTTCTAAGGAATAGCCCAGGCTGCGATGATGCAGAAAATACACACATTACTGTCCACACACCAAGGAATCTGTGCCTTGTAATTTCACATTATTGAATCGTGTGGTCTGAGCATTTCTTCTCATAAAGTCAATGATATCGTCTTCCAAAGGAGGCAATCCATACGAATCGAAATATTCCACACATCCTTCTTGAGGAAAGTAGACGGCTACCCAGTGGGTTCCTGGGAGATGACTGTCGTCCGTGTTGATCACATAAGCTTGATGGTCTTGAGGTTTGCGATGAGGGAGTTCATCTTTAGTACATACGACAGGATTCCAAGAAGCAGTGTACGAACTGTGGTTCAAAAGATAATAAAGTTCCCAGGTATCCATGTTTGTGTGGGTTTTTTTCTTCACAGGTAATGATAACTGGTCAATTCGATCCTGACTTTTTCTTGGAAAATGTCTGACAAGTAAAAGACGTTTAGCTCCGACTTCGGACCCTGGTTCACGAGAGTTTCGATGCGACGGATCTCCAGAGGTGTTAATGGAGGACAAGAATGTTCACGCAAGCCTTTATACCACTGATGCAACACGACTTCTTTCGAGATGAGACCCTAAGCTTCGTCCAGATACTCGTTCAATTTTTCTTCTTGACTCAACATCAGACATTTATCGTGTTGAATTTGACTGGGATGATCGTTGTGACATCTATAGCAATCTTCCTTGATCTATTCCTTAATTTTTTTCTGCCAGGACTGTAGCAAAACAGGAGACTAAATGGGCTTCTTGTTCTGGCCATCTCGACTTCATCATGATGACTTCTTCGTCTTTGTCTTGGGGTTCTTCTTCCACAGTCTCTTCACATTCCGTTTCCAAAGTTTCTCCAGTAGGTAAAGAGGGATAACAGTCTTCCATAGCTCCTAATAATCTAGAATGACTTCTCTCAAACTGTTGATTTCTATCGTATTGTCAAATTCTGCATACAGGAAGACGTTCAGTGTGTTATCTGCAGGTATTGGATTCGCAAACTGAAGTTCCACACGAATCTGACCGAATTTTATAGGGTGGAAATGTCCCTCGTCGCTGCCTTGATCTGGAGTGAAATCAAAAGCCCACAAAACATAGCCTCCTGCATAATCCTCGTACGTAATGCCGTGACTGGTGTTGGTTCCTAACTGTCCCGTGGCTTCGTACAGGGACAAGTACGATCTCAAATAATTCCTGTCACCAAACTTAGGCTCAAAGTGTCGGGTACACAGTGTCTTGCCATCGCGACTGACTTCGATTTTGGCTACGTTGTAATGTTGAAACTGAAAAGGGTTTTCGTTGTGAAGTCCATTGAAGGCTGAATTCTTGACGATACCAATAATCAAACGCTTGGGTCATTGTCCTTGGAACAGATGATCTTCGATCATGGATCGCTGTCCAGCAGGAATGGTGAAGGTTTTCACTTCTACGCGTCGTATCGGATACTTGGCGGTCGTTCTGCTCAACGTGTGACTGATGTCGTTTCCCACTTTAGGTAACACTTCCACACGACGCACGTAGAGCCTGGCTTCTTGGATGATAGTTTTGTATTCGTTAGCATTAGCCATCAAATGGAAAGCAGCAGTGCTTCGATTCAGTCTCAGGCGGATATCCACGCCGTTCAGCAAATACTTTTCTTGCAGCCACATGTCCAAATGCAAACGATCCATCAGTTCTAAACTTCGCCCCTGCAGAATTTTCTTACGACGGTCATTAAATCCCACATTGTGAGGATCGTCATCTGCTGTCAGGGCTGTGTCTTTAAACGTGTTCTCACCCGCTGTGTCAGGTTTCCATACCAAGCAAGCATCCAGATGAGTATTCTTGGCTTCTTTTCCGTACGTCAAGAGATTTTCCAGGTACGCTTGATAAGGGTAAGTATCCATGCTGCTGCTGACCAGTTTGTTATTCAAGTACAAGTCCACTTCGCTGAACAAGGAATGCATGAAATTGTTAACAGGAGCTACTCTAGGAGTGTCTGTGGGATTGGAGTTGTCCGTTTTGATCACTTTGACTTTCAAGTACAGGTAACTGCTATTCAGATCGATGTAATCTTCGGGCTGACCTTTGATATCAAACTCGATGGGAGCTGAATCCGTCAAAGAGGAGACGGGATGAAATTCCACCCATTGGGATTCTTGCATCGTCATCATGGTGAGTGGCATGGCAAACAGATCCAGTTCCGACTGGGAAGCAGGTAACCGATGCAACTGCTTGATAAAATGGTCCACAATTGTTTGTCTCCTTGTTGCAAACTCAGATTGGCAATGGCTGCACCGATGACACAATACACCACGAAGATTTTCCAGAAAAAGACGATTTGCGTTTTAGGCACACGTTCTCCACACCACACCCACAAGGGTTGTTTTTGTAAATCTTGCAGAGAAGAACTGGATGAAGGAGTGGTCGCAGTAGCTGAGTCTGTGTGAAAGGGCATGATGGTCACTTCTTTTTATAGTCGATGACTTGCGAAGCGTCGATCCAAAAATCAAAATGGGTGGATATCCTCTCCAACGTACTTTGACTTCTTTGACACGTCGTTTGCCTACTTTACGGGTTCTGCGTTCGAGAATGCTTTCGATGTCGTACACGTCGTCTTCTTTTTTGGTGACACGTTGTAACTCGGGTAAGTAAAACGTTCCTTTGAGCACTTCTCCGTTCATGTCTTCCAATTTATAGACGGCAGGATCACGACCATGCACTCGTTCAGTGACACGAAACAATTCGGTAGTCCAGTTAGGTAAGTAACCTTTGCCAATGCGCACCCAATCTCCTACGGCAAACACTCCACTTTTCTTGGGGACAGCCCTCGTCGGGGACGTACCAAACAGGCGATCAGACACCAGCACTTCGTTGTCGTGAGTCACCTCTTGTGGGGCACGTCCAATGCTTCGATGGTAAGATTGGTTGTACGCTTGCACCAGGTGCGGTAAGATGTCGATGTACTTCAGAGTGTGGTGATGCGTAAAATATTTCCACATGCGTTCTTTCAAAGTGCGTTGTAGATGTTCCACGATGCTGGCCTTGGTTTCAGGATTCTCGGTGGTAAAAAAATGAATGTCACGTTTCTTTAATTCTTTTTGGAAAGCTTGGTTCAGAAATTCGGTACCTTTGTCCGTTTGCCATCGAAGAGGGTGACGACCACTTTGTTTCAACACCTGTTGCAGGGCTCGCACTAACTCACTGCTCGATTTGGAAGTCAATGGTACGACCCAGGCAAATTTGGAAAAGACGTCGATGACACAAAACAAATATTTGTAGCTGCGATTGTTGCTGGCCAAATGAGAGACATCGGCTAAATCGGCTTGCCATTGATGATCGATGCCTTCCACTAGGGTGCGACTTCTGGCAAACTTGCGTCGAATGGGGTTGTGTAAAGTGTAGGTAGCTTGTTCTTGTAACCATCGTTGCACTTGAGGTAAACGGAGGTAAACGGAGACTTTTCAGTCGCGTTTTGGCAGCACGATACAATTTTTGAACTCCTCCGTAACCTGCAGGATGGGATGGATCGTAGTAAATGCTGGCTTACACCTTTTCCACTTTGTTTGTTAATAAGGCACCCACTCTTGGAGGATGCTACTCTTTATCTCGTGGGGTATTTTCTTGGTTTGTAATGCTTTACGTGTGCGACCAGCGATAGGTGTCGAAGAGGAGGATGTCTGAACAGGGGATATCGGTTCTTGTTTCACTTCTGTCTTCACCTTCTTTTTCTCTTCTGATGAAGAAGGGGTGGTCATCATCTTTTTAATCCATCCTATTCTGGAGGTAGGTGGTGTTGTTAACTTGCGTACTTTTTCTGGTGGAGTTTGTAACCCTTCTTCTTCTTCTCCTTTTTATGTCTTGGTCACTGGTAGTGGTGGTGGTAGTGGTGATGGTGCTCGACTTTTCATCAAGGTCTTAAAATCTTTCAGAGTGGGAAAAGCTGTTTCGTCTAAAGCTTTTGGTGAAAGAGTTGCAGTTGTTGCAAGAGTTGACCGTACTTTGGCGATCCATCAAGGACTGCAATTAGTGTTGTAACTGGGACATCTCGCTCAAATTGGGATTGGGAGGTAAATGCGGGGTCCGTTGTTCTTGCCAACGATGGTATTCCATCCATCGTTTATAAGGTACTAAAGCTAGTTTTCGTCCTTCCATTGAATGTCAAGGGTTACGTTTGAGATCTTAGGACCTCAGAGGTCCTTTTTATCTTGCTCCCACCAGTCCTCCCAACATTGTTCCCAAGACTCCTTTCAGCAGTGGACCTAACAAAAGGGGTAAAATTCCTCCACGTTGGACAAACATCTTCTTTTGGCGAAGGGGGATTTTCTTTTGAACCATTTGACGAAGAACGTGACGATGTTTGCCTAAGCATTGTTTCTGGTGTTTGGACAAAGGGATTGTGCCTTTCAAAACGTTCAAACAACATTCGCACACGGTATCGATGACGTCTTTGGAGGCTGTTTTATCGTAGGGGTGGAGAAGCTTTGGACAGGACAGATAACATGTCCCAATGTTTGACTAAACGAGGAGGCAGTCCTTTCCTTTTCTTTCCTTAGGGTTTAGAAGAGGGATGTTTTCTGGAGGGTGACATCTTTGAGTCTTCAGTAGCACCAAAACACTGATACCCCTACTTTGTCACAGACCTTTTTTATACTGGAACGCGTCGCCACTGATTGTCTTTGCGTCGTATCAACTTGAGGACAGGCATAACACGTCGTACAGGGGTACGTAACGGACTAAATCGAGCCAGTTCATGCTTGGACAAATCCAGTAAACTCTGTAACATGCCCGATCTCTCTTGAACTTTGATTTTGGGAGAAGGTACTTTGTGAGCAGCGGCCACTGCCGCTAAAGAGGAGGGTCCTGCCACTGGAGAAGTTCTTGGTGTCATCAACGGAGAAGTTCTTGGTGTTATCAACGTCTCCAAGTACTTCTCAGTTCTTGGTGTCATCAACGGAGAAGTGAATGAACCTGAGGCTACCGGGGACGCAGTCACCGTCCTTGCAGGTCGTGGTTTGCGAGTGTAAGGTTGTGTCCTGGCCGAAGTGCCTCTCTTGCGACTAGTTTTCAGTGGGCTTTTCTTTTTCTGGGGACTTCTTTGTTTCTTTTTCTGTGGGCTTTTCTTTTTCCGGGGTGGTGACCGGAAAGAGGAGGGTCCCGCCACTGGAGAAGTTCTTGGAGACACGGGTCTCCTTGGGGACCTGGACTTGACACCGTGGCTCTTTTTCTTCTTGGAGCTTCGTTTGGCTTTTTTCTTGGGGAGAACTTTGGGAGCATTAGGATCCCATCTTAAGAGAGAGCGAATGATGACAACTCGTAGAGTACCGCTCCCTCCAGGTTTCAAAATGATTTGTTTTTTGGTTTGAGTGTCGATGCGGGGTCAAAGCGACTTTGTTTCGATCAAAAAAGCGTTTGGTTTGATGAGGAATCTGAATGATCCCTTGCAGTAATTGACGTGCTATCACCGTGAACCATCGTAAGACTTCTTTGAGACTGGCTTCTAAGACACGAGCCCGTATTTGTGGATTTATTTCGCGACTGATACCATACAAGGCACGAATCAATTTGACGGGAAGATGCGACTGAAGGGTCGTCATGTTGAGACTGAGTGAGACAGACGAAAAGTGTCTAAGGTTTTATTTTTGGGGTTAAGTCGAGGACGGAGACGTGTACAGGACAGGCCCTCCGTCTTGGCACCAGTGGTGAAACAATTGGGTACGAAATCGCAAATCATCAGAGGTAGTGGGTTTCAAATCGACGAGTAAATATGCGTGTGGAGTTTGAGTGACATCGTCGTACTTCTGAGTGAGCCAAGGTGTTCCTAACTGTTTTTGTCTAAGACTTGCACTTGCGATTTATCTCGAGGGCTTTTAAACAAGACCACGTAATGAGCATTGAGACTGATGGTGCGATGGACTTTACTTTGTTGAAACAAGTTTTGAGTGATGTAAACCACACTGGCATTAAGATGATGCCCTTTGCGTGTAAACCAAAGTTTAATTTCTTCTTCGTCTTCTCCTAACATGTCGTCGAAAATGACCAAAGGGTTTGACGGGAGTCAGACACGATTCCATCGTCTTTTTTAGGAGTGCCTTCCACAAACACGACTGGAATCGCCTTGACCTTCTCGCAAGAGGCTGTACATCGATTGCCACTCTTTGTAACACCACATGATGCGTTGAGGTGGACGATCGATCAAATGATGTTTATGTTCGATCAAACGTTTGACAAATTCGGTTTTGCCTGAACCGCTAGGTGCAGCAATGAGCATGTTAAAGGGATGGCGAAGATACAAAGCCTCCCAACTGGCACGATCTAAGTGTTCGTCGATGACTTTGACAGTGGAGAAAGAGGGAGCAGAGACAGCAGAGGTAGCCATAGTGTTAGGAATGTCACTTGTGACACGAAAACAGACAAGACAAGAGTTTTATACTTTTTTCAGGACACGTTTATTGAATGTTTTAAACATGAACACGAAAGACTAAAATACATAAAAGCCAAAGGTTTAAGTACAACGATAAAAGGCACATGAAAACGATCAACGTGGAATAGAAACAAGTTTCTGTACAACATGTTTTGGGTAATGTTCTGACCAGTTCAACAGTGGGTAAGGTCACACAAGTGTCCTCCCGAAAGGGTCTTTCAGGAATGTCCACGACAGTTCTGTCCTGAGTGACGAGTTCTTCTTCTGGTACTGTCACTAACACAGGTTGAAAAGTGACTTTTTTCTTTGGGCGTTGAAAGGAAGGAAGGATCGCAACTCTTGAGCATACTGGGCCATTTCTTGGGTCCAAGCCTCAAAACCCCATTTTTTTCCAGGCACGTACATCTGTCCAATGGGGGTGTAAGTCACAAGCTACACACACATCGTCATACACGTCTTGGGTAGCTAAAAGTTGACGAATCTTTTTTTTCTGTAGAGGTCGAGAAGTATCCAGATGAAAACGCAAGGCTTTGAGCAAAATGAGTCTTTCGTGACCATTTAAGGCCATTTGGGTGGTAAGTACTGTTCGTAAAGAGTCCACAAGGAATCGGTTGGTAAACGAAATCCCAGAAAAAAGTTACTAAGTCACACACCACTTGTCGATCCAAATTGAACAGATACAGTTCTTGTAATAATTGATGGTAATGATCCACGGTTTGAATATGGTCATTGAGTTCCTTCCACGGAATCTGTTCAATCACATGTGATAAATTTCGTGGCAGGGCAGCCTGTTTTTATATTCTCTTTTTTTCGGAAGCAATACACGTACTTTCTAGCCAGAGATCTTCGTTCTTCAGTTGAAAATTTAAATGCTCCAAACTGTAACCTACACTTCAGAGTTCGATTAGAAGTTTCCTCTTCCACTAAGTAGATTCCACGTAAAATATGTTGGTAATCCTTTAACTCTTCTTCCTCAATTCGTTGCTCTAGATGAATCTCGAAGTAACCAAAATTATGAACATGTCGATCATTGGCGACCTGGAAGTATTGAACAAGGTCTGACCACTGGAATAATTTCTGACGAATCAGTTCTCTTACAGCATTCAGGTACCAGTGGTTCAAACACCGGTGACGTAACGGATGCAATTGTTCTTTACGTTTGACTTGTATTTTGACCAGTTCTCGGTAAATGCGTTCTCTCAACTCCACAGGCAAGCCACGAATGTTCTCTTGTATCCATGAATAGGTCAGTCCGTACAATTGAATTTACAATCTTCTCATAGAGCAAAGGTAATCCTCATAGTAAGTAATTTCTGACCACTGCCACTCAGGGTAACGTCCAAGAATGTCACTGAAATCTTGTGATGTAAACGGTATAAAGCGGTATAATAGGATGAAGGCACCCTTGATCCAGAAAAATCTAACACATTGGTTGACTTTTTCACTTTCCTTTTGTGAATTTCTCGGCACAAAAGTTCTACAGTTACCCACTGAGATTTCACTCTGGCAAGTCCCTGCCAAACTTCCTTGTAAATCTTCTTTTGCAGTTCTTTAGGTAATGATTCAATATCATTTTTGAAATGAAGTTTAAATACTGGTCTCGGTGATGTCCAACATTTGACTCCTAGCCAATCTGGTTTCTTCAACGACATGGTAAGTTACTTCAATGTCTCGGTCCCACTAAGGGTAAGTAATGACAATTCGGTGACCATCGAGAATGTTCCAGGTAGGCCGAATCTTGTGGTTCCCAGTGGTGAAGTGACACACCACAACTGAAGCACTTGACTTTATCCCCTTCGCCCAAGTAGAAAAATCCGGCTCTGGCTAATTCTTCGGGGGTCGGTCCTCCCAGATACTTAGGCCATTTTCCTTTGAATGATTGAAGACGATTGTCAAAGTCGCAGGATTCCGACAAACGCACAGGGAACGAATATTCGTCTTTCACAGGTTCGTTTCGATGAGGGCAGGGTGACATGGACAGGAGTTTGCTCAGGGCTGGATGACATCCTTAGGGTGGTAGACGTGAAGGTTGACATCCACATTTAAAATGAAACCCAGTAAAGTGTCCAAGAGGACGAGTAGCATCGCTTTCGCATCCATCAGGTTTGACACGCACAGCATCATTTTCCATGATAGGGGTAGTGAGAACAAAGTTCCCATGATGCTTTACGGCATCGCTCAGGTCACAACGTACAGCATCGCTCCCATCGCAAGGCTCACAAACGCACTCGTCTGCAAACTCCGTTACGCAATTACAATGGTAACCGCATGGACACTTGCAGTTTCCTTCCGGACATTTTCCGTCGCAATGCATGGGTCTTATCCATCCAATATTAGTCACACTAGGGGAAGGTAAAATGTTTTTACAATCCCCAAACTGGAATGTCTCTTTCAAAGGATTCATCTTGTTCGCTTGGCCTTAGTAGTCACAATGAACTATCGATCTTGGACATTGTCCTTTTTTATACTAGTCGCAATGAAGTCTCAAGCTTATACATCGTTCCTTTTTTATGCCTAGTTTTGGAAGCCTTCCTTTTTTTCTTCTTGGACAACGGTACTACCTTCTCTAAGGTACCGTCATAATTGTACCGTAGTGTAATGGATGGAAAGGCCATAGAAAGGTAAGGACAGTGCGGAGACCATCGAGTATGTTCCAGAATAGCTGAATCATTATAGATACATAGATCCATTCGTAACTTCAGGCCACAACTGAAACACTGTACTTCGTATCCCAATCCAGACTCAGGTCCCAAGTAGACAAATCCTGTTCTAGCGAAAACATTCGAAGTAGGTAATCCTTCCCTATCCGTAGGCCATTTTTGAAACGTTTCCAATCGACGGGCACAATCACAATAGTGAGTCAAGAAGACCGGAAAATGGTGGGGTTTGAACTTGGAGTTCTCATTGGGTTTCTCACTCGATTCTTGCTGTGGCGAAGTCATCCTTCTGGTGAGTGACTATCCTCTTACAACCAATGTTTTATACCAACATGTCCATACGGCAAAGTGAAGTGGTTTGGAAGTCGCACTCGCTTCTGGTACACGATTTGATAGACTTTTTCCAAGGGTCGACTGACGATGTGGTGAGTGGGTAAACGGACAATCTTGTTTGGCTGATAGGTGGTCACTTTAAAGTTGTCATCTTCTCCAGACTGCAAGGCTTCTTTCAATACGCCAAAGTTCACCACTCGACTGGTACGATAATTCAGAGTCAGTTCTTTCACTTTACACTCCGTGTGCACTTCTCCTTGTATGTCCCGGTATTGGTAGCCGTAATTATTAGGACCACCACTCGCGAAACTTAGAATCTTGTCGTCGGGGTGTTCGTCTGTCCAGGCTCCTAAACGGTCTCCTTCGATGTTAGGGTGCTGTTGACTCGGGTGATGGATGTAGATGCAACTGTCCGTGTCAAAGTACAAGACACGTTCTCCTAACAGTTCTAAAGCTTCGTACAATTTTAAGCGAGCATGAGCTGTCACGTAAGCCGCAATGATGATATTTCCAAAGTCGTCGGCTTCTACAAAGTCCAGATCTTCTTCGTAACTGACTAAGATCAAATCCTCGCGAACGACGTCCACGTGTTTCATGTATTTGGTTTTGTCGTGAATCATCTGGAAGTAGCGGGAAGGTTCTGTCAAATATTCCGTCTTGGGTAAACACGGTCGTTGTGCCATTTTACCCCACAAGCAATTTAACATCACTTTGGCAAACGATCTCCTGCCTTCGTTTTTCTCGATGTGATCTAAAGTAATGCCTTCTTGTGCCCAGTTTTTCTCTTTGAATGTCTTTTCGTTTTCGGGAGTGTGACACCAGGAAGGATAGCCACTGGCTTCTTGTTTCAGTTTCAAAAAGGCGTCCACGTGGTCTGCGAAAATGCCTTTCTGAGTTGGGTCACCCTTGTGGTATTGTTGTGTTTTGGGAAAGTGACAAATTTCGTACACTTCTAACAGTTGGTATCCAATGTCCAGATCTTTGAACAATTCCACGCTGACCCACGTCCCCGTCAAGGCACGTTCTTCCTGGGTGTGCTGACAAGGCTGGTCTTGGTTGCACGTTTCGGCATAAGTACGGCACAAGGGAAACATCAGTTTGCCTTGACAATGGTGAGGTAACACGGGATGGTACAAGTCCGTGGGAGGCAAAACTTTGCACTTGATCAAACCTTCGTATTGTCGAATGTGGTCCAGGTCGATGTGTTCCGTTAACAATTGCGGGTGCCCTGCATGAAAACGACAATATTTGCACACGTAGGGATACAGCGAACACACGTCCAAGTATTTCATTTCTTCTCCTTTCTCTTCGTCGGTTGGTACAGCAAACACGTGGCATTGGTTCTTCCTCTGTACAAACTATCCCTTGGATTCAGGGGGTCCATGAACTGGTAACTTTCCACGATACGTTTAAACTCGGATCGGTTTTCAAACGGTGATCGTATTCGTGTTCCCACATTTCCACCACTTGGTATCCTTGCTGTTCTAACTTTAGGCGTCGCTGACAAGTATCCTGGTACAAGTCTTCCATGGTTCGTTGTAAAAACTGATTTTTAGTGCCACGGTCAGGGTAACAGACGGGACATCCGTGAAATAAGCAACCGTTAATCTCGTACACGATCTTGGGGTTTTCTAAGTCACAACCATCGACCGAATACGTTCCGATGGTCTTTTCACCCCCTCCGTTGCGGGCATGCTGAATCCATTTGTCTTCCTTGTCGCACAAGTAATGTAACCAGCGTAGGGCTTTGACCGAATATTGACGTTTGACATAGTTGGTCGTTTGAGGACTGATGACAGCCACGGTGTTTTCAGGCATGAATCGTTGGCGGTACACTAAGGAACATGCTTTGGCAATGGTGCAAGCTTATTTCAAAGGATCGACCCCTCCGTGTTCCATGAACAGTTCTCGAAATTTTCCACAGCAACGCCGTAAAATGTCCACTTCGGAACGACAATACTTTAGCATTTCTTCCTGAAAGTCAAAAGGGTATGAGGCGTGAGCCTGGTACCAAGCGTAGAAAGCTTCTCGTTTTTCGGTACGTTTGTTGTCGGGGTCGTAATAGTGAGTGGGGTAGAACGGCATATTGATTAGCTTCGGTATTGAAAAAGTGGAAAATACCCTTTAGCCATTTCTGTCATTCCAAACGTTTTAGGCATTCGACTCAAAGGCATGGCCAAGTAACTCATCGAATCTTTAAACTGTACTTGTCCCACTTGCATGAAAATGATTTTGGCTCCGTTCAAAGTGACTTTAGGACGCTCGGTACCATGTTCCGTATAGTATCTGAGAAGAAACTGTCCATCTTATCCGGAGAAATTGTGAGCCATCACTGTAGCATGACGATGACATTCTCCATAACGTTCGATGTCCTCTTGGCTCCACGTCTTGTCGATGGGGTCTAAAATTCATCGAGCGAAATCGGCTAGCGTGTTCGGTCCCCGAAAGATTTTTTCACGTCCTCCAGGAATCTTACTGCGGTGAGGGCAATGACTGAAGATAGGTTCTTGAATGCACTTCTCGCACGATCGATGAGCCACGCAGAAATTAGGAATGTGAATGCCAGTCTCTTGCATGCATTCAAAATCGAAAAAGATGAAATTGCCTTTCTTTTTTTGGTTGGGGTTGGTATGTTTGCATGTAGCATTGGTGTTCCAAGTCCACGATTCGGTGACAAATGTAACATTTTTTCTTTCCTCGACAGACGTGTATCTTGGCATTATTGGTAAGTATGCCTTGTCCACACGTGGGGCACAATCTCAGCAGTTGACAAGCACATTTCTTCTGTGAACCTTGCATCTTCAAATGTTGTTGGTAACAGGTAGGACTGACAAAAGTGCGCAGAAAAGCAGGACAATGCACTCGTTCTTGTCCTTCGTCCAGACAGGGTTGAGAAGCCAAACATCCTGAGCATTTCGATCCACAATGCTTGTGTTGCTCTCGATTGTTATAGTCATAGTCACATTTCTCACAGTAATAACTCTATCCCAGGAATGCGGTGATACTGGTAATGGTATCGAAATGTTCATCGTGATGATAGACATGGATGTATTTTCCATCCTTAAAGTCTTTCCCTCGAAACAACAGAGGCCCGCGCACTTCTTGAGGGTACACTTTCAAGGTGTAGCGTGGAGCTAGGACATCTTGCAATTTTTGCATTTCAGGAATGCCACAGGGTGTGTCTTTGGACAGGCCGGATTGTTGTAACAGGAGTTCTGCTTCACTTCCTTGTTTGGCTCGGTCCGATTTTCGAACGTTCTCCCAGGCTCTTTTCCATTCTACCGTGTCGTTCTTGTCGGCATAGGTTCGTCCCACCACGATAGCCCTGGCTAAACACATATGGTCTTGAGAATTGTGAATTTGGACGAGGCTTGTTTTGGTGTTGCGAAGGCCGTTCACCTTTTTGCGGCCAGTCCCTTGAGGAGGAGAGACGTGGGTCATGTCCAGTGTGGCTTTTCCATCAGTGATGTCAAACTGGTTATTGGATTGTTGCACGTGTTGAATCTTGTCCATGGCTTTGGAAGCGGTCAATTCTGCAGGGTTGCTAAACTCGATCCAAACAGGGGATTTCAAGCCGTCGTATTGTATGGAAAGTCTCAAGCGATCGTATTCTTTGGGTTGACATTGGTGTTTGAGTGTGGTGAGCAAAGAATCCCACATCTCGGTGATGAACCCTTCTGCTTTCTCTAACGGTACTTCGGACTTGAAATCTTTGAACTTCACCGTGTATTTGTAAGCCATGGTTCTAAATTTTCTAGAGGGATACTTTTCCGTCTCTCGAATGGAATAGTACTTTTCAGGGTTGACTGGTGAACTTGGGCTAGATGCAGACTCTCTGGGTTTGGATTCTGGTTCACTTATGTCCTCTTCAAAATCACTGGCATGAATTTGTGCCAAGACTTCAGCCATGGTACGAGGCGACAGATCACGTTTCTGCCTCTTACTTTCTTCTTCTTTCTTCTCGATTGGATTGGATCGTTTCATCTTGAGTGCAAAAAGTCAAATGACTAAAGTTTAAACACCATGGGTTACTTTATAGCCGTGACAGACCAGCATATATAAAGGGTGTGTGTCTTGTCCTTCCACTATTCATTTCACTCTCAAACTGAGCAGAACGATAGAAGAGACTACACATATCGAACTTTTCATCAGAGCTTTGCGAGGGGTCATCAGAAAATTTTCTTCAGACCAGCCGACGGACTACTCACCCTCCTTTCGAGATAAAAGTCAAGATACTTGCTATATCTGTCAGAAGAAAGGGCATTGGTCTTCAGAGTGTCCAGACCGTCAAAAAAGCAAAACAGGGACTAAAAGAGACAAAAGTCAAGATACCTGTTATCATTGTCAAGAAAAAGGACATTGGTCTCCAGATTGCCCTAAGAAACAACAGGAGCAAGAAGAAGAGGGGAGTGATGGAGAGGAAGAAGAGGAAGAAAGAAGACAGGTGAAGAAACAGAAACAGGAGAAAAAAAGAAGGGAAGAAAGTGAGGAGAAAGAGGAGGAAAAAGCTGTGAAAGTGAAGACATTGAAAAAAAGAGAGAGTGAAGAGAGAAAAAAAATGAGCCTATGAACTTTTTAAAATGTTATGTGGTGTTGTGATTTGGATTGTAAAATTTGTGCCAGAATAAACAGTCTATAAAAAGCAAGTGTCTTTTGGTTTTGATTTTTAGAATAAGAATCTACACTCACGCACTCACACATTAACACGTACACTAGGGTAAAAAATGGGTTTTTGAGTTTTAATTGATGTTGGCTATTGAAATACTATCTCTTTTCGAGAGACATGGATGGCTCTGAAAAGGGCCTTTGAGTCTTGGTGGGTTTTAAATAACAAAACTTACGAAGCAATCAACTTTAACTGCCTTAAACCTTTGCCACGGCCAAGGCCTACTTCTGGACTGCGTACTGTCGATGATTTGGTAGAAATCACTAAGGGTGGTATGGTAGGTGTTGTCACAGGGTTGGGTTGTTTAGCTCGGGAAGGTCTTTTTCTCTTCGGTCGTAATAAAGAAGTCTGATACATTTGTTTCAGACTTCTTAACTCCGCTAAAATGTCTAACAGTAGCGTCACGATTTGACTTTCACCCTCTTGTTTCTTGGCTGCTTCTTGTTGTTGTTGTTTTTTTTTTCTTACCTCTTCTTCTTGCTGCTGTTGCTGTAGGAGAAAAGCTTGTTCCACTTACTTTTGCTGTTGTATAAATTTCTCCAATTCTTCTTTCTGTCTCTGTTTAAAATTCTTTACGTGTGTTAAAGAAAGAGAAGGTGGCAAAGGTACTGGTTCCGGAACAAATTCTTGCGAAAGAAAATCCACAGAATCCCAATTTACCTCTTCTGGAAGTAAGTCCGGGTTCCCTTGGGTAGTCTCCACGGTCGGTGCACCCCAATTCATGGTCTTCTGAGTTTGTGCCATGTTTGTGCTCACTGTGTCGCTTGGATTGACTGCGCACAAACGCTAGTGCCTCTATATAAGGAATGTGACGTCACGGACTGCTCTCTTCCGATTGGACAAAGGGTGACTGAATTTTGTAACGCGTGTTTGGATTGGTTGATGAACTCAATTCGTTTCAATCCTCCCTCTCCCTATAAATAACCGCCGTTCACTTCATTCCTTCACCTGTTCTCGTCACCAAGATGTGGACCGACGTAGAATCGTGTACTCTCGTCTCTTCCATGATGTTTAGAACTGACTTACCCATGTACGTCCGATCGTCGTGGGTCATTGTCAAGAGGACGCATACCTGTGTGTGGAAAAGAAGAATATACGTCGAAAGACAAGGTCGCTTAAATAGGGTCTTGATTTACGGCCCAGAAGTAAGACAGAGTTTAAGGACAAGAAGAAGACCAATGCGGTGCCCTCTGTATTAACAGTATGGTATGTTAACATAAAACCAAAGGCCCTTTTCAGGGCCACTCCCATGCCTCGAAAAGATATTCTTTTCATGCCTACCTTTTTTTCTTTATTTATTTTTATAAAAATGTCTGTTGTCTATTGTTTGTGTTCTATCCCTCTCCCCTGTTCCATTTCCATTGTCCCTAGACAGGCCCAAAATATATTCCCATGTTAAATTCCCATTGTCCCTAGACAGGCACAAAATATATTCCCATGTTTAATTCCCATTGTCCCCAGAGTGCCGGGACCCTGTTTTTAATGGTAAGTCCCATTGTCCCTAGGGTGCCCCACTTCACTACTCCTGTTTGCTTCCGGTCTTGAACAAATCCCTGTTGGTGATATCTCTCTCTCTCTCTCGCCTCTTCAGGTCATCAGCTGTCTTGGTTTTAGACTGTGCTCTTTTCCACAATGCAGGACGGGTATGGAGATAATTTTCCTTGTGCTCAATTGAGACTTGCTCTTATTATGTAGCTGAATCTGTCTCTTTTCGAGCCCTCAGCTTTCTGACACACGTCTCGTATACTCCAATATAACAGAGTATAGATATTCTTATGTAAAGGAGAAATGTTCATATTTTGCATATAAGACGGCAGAAAAAAAAGACAACACAAAAACTATTTAAGCTAGTAAATATATTATATATATACGTCAATCTAAATTATAGAAGTATACTTTTGCAGCAAATTTCAACTATTGAAGTTAAATATGCAAATCTAGACAGAAAATATAAGAAATTAAGGGAATAACATGAAATTGAGATGTTGTATGTACACATTGGAGAAATCAGCAGAGAAGAGGTGTTCAATGCGATGCTGATGAATACTAAATTACCAGGGCATGGATAGGTCAGTGCAGAGATGCTGAAAACTGATAATGAGACACCAGAGCAAAATTGTGAGGACTGTCTCAACAAAAGATCTCGGGTGATTGGAAGAAAGGGATTATCATCAACATGCGGAAGAACGGCGATCGGCTGACGTGCTATAATTTCCAAGGAATCCTTCTCTTTTCAGTTTCTAGTTTGAAAATAATACCCTACTAAAAAAGACCAACGGTTTGACATAATTTACACATGGTCCCATGACTAAGACAACTACGACCCTCTTAGATCATATTCACACACACACACACACACACACACACACACACACACACACACACACAGCATGAGAGAGTTTTAAATTTTAAATAAATGTTATAATATGTTTAATTAGGATATCTACAAAACAATTAATGCATTTGTCAGAACTTTGTAATCAGTATACATTATTTTAACAAAACTCCAGTTAATACCCAAATCACAATCATCACTAAAAATGCAATCTTCAACAGATGTATGTAGAAGAGCAAAACCTGATATTAAACTTTTCATAATGTCACGTGCCTCCTATGGATTTATTGCTAACCCCGGAGAAGGGTGCACAATTAAAAGGTTAAAAAGCTCCAAGCCCCCAGTCAGCAAAGCCGACGGTCTAGGTTTATAAAATATAACAATAATAAGAAGAAAGGTATAACAATTCAATAAACTATAACACGTTCTTCAAAAATTTTACAGGACAATTTTTCAATGCAATTGCTTCCAGTCCATACAAGACCTATTCAATTTGCCTGCTGTTTCATCACGTGAAATTAAAGGTGAGAGTGTTTCCTTCCCGTGTCCATTCTATGTTTCTCATCTTTAACTTCCGCCTTGTATTCCTTTGTCGGTACTTGCGGTACCCTTGTTTCCGTTCTCCCGGCCCTGCTTGTCGGTACTTCCGGTAACCTTGTTTCCGTCTCCGGCCCTGCGCCTGCGCCTTCGCACTACTGCATATTTTCCCGGCCCTCCACGTCTCCTCTTCTCTCTAATCTTCGGGTGGCGTCCTATCTCACACGGAAAGCTTCCTCAGAAGCCTTTCTTCCAAATCTCGTCCGAAGTTTCTATAACTATGTAAGGATGCAAATTTCTGTCGATCTATGAAGGGCATATTAATTTGGGTCAGAGAACAATTAATTAGATATACATAAAACTGTTCCCCTCGAGTGCTGATGTCTACCATGGTTTTCTTTGCATCTTTATATTTTTTATGAATTTCTTTTCCTAGTGATCCATCGTAGTAGATTTCTTGGTGGGCCTCTATTATTGTCCGGAGTGAATCAGTAAAGTATGTAGCTGCGTTGGCATTTTGTAGCAGATATGTAAGACCCCATTTATCATATTTGTCGGCCACATAGTCGATCATGTCTGTTTGCTGGGTTGTGACTTGATCTGTCTTGGTTTGGCCACGTCTTGTTTTGGGTTTTGTGTCTTTTGCTTCTTTGGTGTATTTTTTGGATAGCTGGAGATGATTTAATAGTTATTAACGCCATTCCGTGGGTGGGAGCCATTGTAGTGCCAACACTGGGAGTCACTTGTAAAGTAGTTGTGGTTCACAGGTGCAACCTTTGCTCGCTCTGCGGCGCCTCACTTTGTTTTCTTTGTGTCGGTCTTCTTGGGGGCGCATTTCTCCAATTGCTTCGATTGTCACCATTCCAGTTATTTCTGCTATCTTCTTCCCATATTATCAACAGCGTAATACGCTTTGCTTGAGCGCGAAGGCTCCATCCTGTGGCGATTTGGAAAGTTTAACCTCCTTATCGCATTCAACGCTTGTTGTGCAAAAAATCCTTCCATGCCTTTCTACTGCTTGTGCTTCTCACTGCTGTGCTTGTCGACGACTATCAAATCTAATATCCTCACACGGGAAGGAGAAAGAAAACCAAATCTACTATCCACACAACGTACGTTGTACGCAACGTACAACAAACCCCAAAATATACTCTCCATACAACGTACACGAACGCATACAAACACATATACAAAAACACAAATATACGAGTAAGCACACACACACACACACACCAGTAAAGGAGTCGGTGTTTATAGTCACACTACTCCACATTCACACAAATTAGCAGTTTGAATAGTCTCTTTTCTAGAGATCTGGTTAGCCCTGAGAAGGGTGTTTTTCTAACTCCAAATGTACCTGTCAGTGATGACACCTTCCAGTCCTATCTCCCCCCCCCCATCTCTTACTCCAATTTGTAGCTGCTGAAAGTGCGGAGGCAGCATCAGTATCCTCATCATCCCGAGCTTCAGTTTGCGGGACCCTGAAGAGTTCCCTCTGTCGTCTTCTACGGTAGACCCAGGTATGATGTTGTTGATGTGGTTGTTCTCGCAACTCCTCCCAGTTTTCAATCTGGGGCATCACGACTCTTGCTACTGGTGGTAGTGGCTGTGGTTGTGGCAGTGGCTATAGATGACGTGGTTGTGGTGTTGCCTGTGCAATCTTTTTTTTATCAATTCCGTTATTTGTTCTGCCAGGTGTTTGGCAAAACAGGAGACTAAGTGTTGCTCTTGTTCTGGCCATCTGGACCCCATCACTATGTCCTCCACGGATCTTTGTCTTCTACGGCTTTCACGATATCCTCCCATTCTATTTTCAAAGAGTCCCCATCATTCAAAGATGGATACCTGTCTTCCATAGCTTCTAATTGTCTAGAATGACTTCCCTTAAACTGTTGATTTCTATCGGATTGTCGAATCGGCATACAAGATGACGTTCACCGTGTGGGGTAGAGCTTCCGCAAACTGAATTTCCACACACAGTTGACTAGATTTTAAAGGGTGGAAATGTCCCTCGTCGCTGCTTTGGTCTGGAGCGAAATCAAAGGTCTACAAAGTGTAACCTCCTGCATAATCTTCGTACGAAATGCTGTGACTGGTGTTGCTCTCTAACTGTCCCGGTGCTTCGTACAGGGACAAGTACGACCTCAAGTAATTCTACTGGGCAAAGGTAGTTTGAAAGGTCTGGTACACAAGGTCTTGCAATCGCGACTGACTTCGATTTTGGACACTCTGTGATCGTGGACTTCGATTTTGGACACTCTGTGATCGTGGGCTCCGTTGATGGCTGCACTGATTAAACGTTTGGGTAACTGTCCTTGGAACAGATGATCTCAGATCTTGGATCGGAATCAAGAGGCAATGGTGAAAGTTTTCACTTCGACGCGTCGCATCGGATACTTGGCAGTCGTTCTGCTCAAAGTGTGACTCATGTCGTTTCCCGCTTTAGGTAACACTTCCACACGACGCACGTAAATTCGGGCTTCTTGGATAATGGTTTTGTACTCGTTGGCATGAGCCATCAAATGAAAAACGGTACTGCTGCGATTCAATCTCGGGCCGATATCCATCCCATTCAGCAAATACTTGTCTTGCAACCACACGTCCAAATATAAACGATCCATCAGTTCAAAACTACGTCTTTGCAGGATTTTCTTTCGACAGTCGTTAAAGCCTACATTGTGAGAATAGTCATCTGCTGTCACGACTGTGTCGTTAAACTTGTCTTCGCCTGTTGTGTCATGCTAGTGTTTTCCGTATATAAAGCCCCCTCCCCCCATTTCATTTCACTCTCAAACCGACCAGAACGATGGAAGAGCCAACACAGATCAAACTTCCGATTAGAGCTTTGCGATGTGCGATACAAAATTTTCTTCATACAAGCCAACGGACCACTCCCCATCCTTTCGAGATAAAAGAAATGATACTTGCTATATCTGTCAGAAGAAAGGGCATTGAACTACATAATGTCAAGATCGTCAAAAAAGCAAGACAGGTGTCAGAAGAGACAAAAGTCCAAGATACCTGTTATCATTATCAAAAGAAAGGACATTGGTCTTCAGAATGCCCTAACAAACAACAGGAGAAAGAGGAAGAGAGGGATTCCGAACAGGAAGAAGAGGTGCTGTCCCATAAAGGAAGACCCCAGGCACATCCAGAAAGAGAAGAAAAGAAGACGAGACGAAAGTAAGGAAGAAGAGGAAAAACCTGTGAAAGTGAAGAAATTCAAAAAAAAGGAGAGAGTGAACAAAGACACAGAAGTCTATGAACTTTTTAAAGTGTAGTGTTTTGTGAAATGGATTGTAAAATTTGTACCAGAATAGACCAGACAGAAAAACATAAGTGTCTCTTAATTTTGATTTTTTAGAATTAGGACCTACACTCACGCACTCACACACGTAAATCATGGGGCAAAAAAGGGATTTTGAGTTTTAATTGAGTTTTTGGCAAAATTAATACTATCATGTTTCGAGAGAAGTGGATGGCCCTGAAAAGGACCGATGGAACGAGAAGCAATCAGCTTTAATTGCCTTAAGCCTTTGCCACGGCCAAAGCCTACCTCTGGTTGCTCCTGTCGATGATTTGGTAGAAATCACTTGGGCTGGTATCTCGGGTGTAGTAACATGTTTGGGCTGCTTGGCTCGGGAACGTCTTTTTGTCTTGGGTCTGATACATTTGTTTCAGACTCCTTAACTTTGCCAAAATGTCTAAGTGTACCGTCACCGTTTGACTTTCACTGTTCTCCTTCTCTCCACGACCTTGTTTCATCTCTGCTGATTCTTCTTCCTCTCATTTCCTTCTTGCCTCTTCATCTTCTCGCTGTTGCTGTTGAAGAAGAAAAGCCTGTTCTGCTTCTTTCTGCTGTTGCAGAAATTCCTCCAATTCTTCTTCCTGTCTCTGTTTAAAACCCTTGACGTGTGGTAAGGAAGGAGAAGGTGATGGAGACGCTGGTACCGGAACCAATTCTTGCGAAGAAGATAGAAAAATCCACTAAATCCCAATTAAAATCGATCTCTTCTGGAAGTAGGACTGTGCTGACTTTGGTAGGTGCTGCTAAGGCATCAATTTCGTCGCCACAGCCGGTGCACCCCAATTCATCGTCTTCTTAATTTCCGTCGTGCTTAAAAATTCTCTCGCATTGATTCACTGCGCACAGATGCTAGCGCACCTATATAGGGAATGTGACGTTGTAGGCAGCTCTCTTCGGATTGGAAGACAGACTTCACACTGAATTTTGTAACGTGTATTGGGATTGGCGAAAAAAAAAAAATCCGTTTCGATCCGATCCACTATAAATAACCGCCGTAACATATTGTTACGTGTCTAGGCTCTCAAAAACAGTAACGAGGAAAAAGTGAATACAAGCGTTAGTGATTTAACAAATAAGTAATTTCCCTAGAAAAACAAGATTCAAATGGAAAAAAGAAGTTACGGTTTTAAGAAGCAAATCCAAACATAATCCAAAAATTAAAACTTTGAAGTCCTAGTAATAAAATGTTCTAATGAATCTGAGTTCGAGTTGTTGTTGTTGTAGGGTTTAACGCCATTTTCAGCACACGATAGGCTATACATGACGGCCAGTATTAATGGTGGAGGAAGAACCCGGAAAAACCCCGGAAAGAACCACCGACCCATGAGAACCTACTGGCAAGCTTTCTCACATACCCACATTGGCCGAATCTGAGACTCGAACCCACATAGACAGAGGTGAGATGGCAGTGATCCGGAACGGAGAGCGCTTTAGACCACTCGCGGCCCCTACTGTAGCCAGTATACTATTGTCAATAGCACATAAATATTTCCAGGGAAAAGAATTAATCTCATAGAGTCCAAATAATGTGAAGAAAAATTAAAATTTAACTCCAACTGTTCACAACAGAAAAAACACCACATTGACGTCGAAGTCTTTCAAAGCCCAACTGACTAAATTCTCTATAGAAAAAAGTTATACTATAATTTTAGATGCAATACAGATTCCCGTATGAGGATCAAATGATCACTTTCTAGAAAGAGATAGAAGCGTTACATCACGTACTCCCAGTACAGCCTTGATTTCACTTATAAATCGCACACTAACAATGAATTAAAAAATGTTGTTTACTTCAACTTTTACTAATTCTGTATCAAGGTCAGGAACTAAGTCAGCTTTTAGATAGTAAGTTCAATTATTTGGTGTTTAAGAAAAAGCAGTCAAGTCAATCTAATTTCTGGAAAATGTCAAATTCCAGTAAACAAAATGACATTACTAAGACATGTAATGGAATAAAAAAAAAATAAAACAAACAATTAAATTAAATCAAATATGTCTTCTGTATTTGTCTCTACTACATAGGACTCCTATTGTCCCTATACACAACTCAACCTATCTTGAACTTTCCTTTGAGGCTATAGTGGCCCAAGGTCAATTTTGACGTCAAAGGGTTGGGACACTTTTTTGACTGGATTTCCCATTGACGCTATAAATTTTGATGCCAAAGGGTCGGAACACATTTTTCACTGGATTTTTCCTTGACACTATATCGCCTCACTACACTACTGAGGTAGTAGCACTGATATGTTATAATGTTGGGTTTCCAGCCTCTAAGCCTAAGCCAATCGATGACATCAATGGTTGATGGCAAAACAAACATTGTTTCTTACCCCGCAGCAAAGTTCTCTTTGAATTACAAATTCTATCAGAAGACATACAACATGAGGCAGGTTTTGTTAGCAAATTTTCTCACACAACGTGACAAATAATCTCACAAAAAGTACGGTCAAAATATACAGAAGTTGAACAAGATGCCTTTGTTTTTTGTGGAATTATAGTTTTCAAATAATACTTTACATAATTTGTAGTTAAGAAGTTTTAGAATTTGTCCTCCTAGTTTTAATAAAAATACATGTAAATCATTATTACATTATCATTGTGTTCATTTACAATAGCTCTGTAATAAAGTCTTTTAGTAATGATTTGTGAGTTTGACCTTAATTTTATAAGTTCTTAGTATGTCAATGTTATTTTCTTTCTCATTAAAATTGTAGTGTATATTTTTTCTTGTCACCTATTAGTTTATCCATCTTTTTTATAACTTAATTATGTTTGTTATGAATCTCCTCATCTATGCTGTTTTTCTGTATTTTGCTTATCTTAAACTGCATCTTGGTTGTCCACTTGTTTGTATCTCAATTTTCTTTTGATTTAACTGCATCTCGTCTACTTGTTCAACTGTATCCTGGTTGTCTACTTGTTTGTCTACTTTTGACTGTATCTTGGTTGTCTTTTGATTTAATTACAGGTTTAATTATAATCTGGTTGTCAGCTGGTTTAAATAAATGGCAGTTTTCTATTTGTTTTACTATCTTGGTTGTCTACTGGTTTAACTATATTGTGGTTATATTTTGGTTTAAGTGCAGCTAGGTTGTCTTCTGATTTAACAGTATTTTGGTTATCTTTTGGTTCAAGTGCATAATGGTTGATGACTGGTTTAATTATATTGTAGTTATATTTTGGTTTAAGTAGCTAAGTTGTGTTCTGATTTAACTATCTTGGTTATCATTTGGTTCAAGTGTATAATGGTTGATGACTGGTTTAATTATATTGTGGTTATATTTTGGTTTAAGTAGCCAAGTTGTCTTCTGATTTAACTATCTTGGTTATCGTTTGGTTCAAGTGCATAATGGTTGTTTACATGTTTAACTATCTTGGTTGTCTAATAGTTTAACTCTATCTTGGATGTTTACTGGTTTAACTGTATTTTAGTTCTTTTCTGGGGTTTTTTCCCCATGCATATTAATGCACTTACTTGAAAGATAGAAGGCCAATCAAATTGCAACTCGTACACAAAATTTGTAATTATCTCAATAGTTTCCATCTTCTTCCACAGGTTGTCCATGCAAAAAACTAGACAGGCAAAACAATTGTTTTTCAACGTTAATCATGACATTGAAAAACACACCTAAGCCTTCAAAAAAAGAATAATGGTATGACATCAGCAGCATTGGTAGGTACTGATCCTAAATTGTTTTTGTAAATGAATGCCACCAGCATATCTTTCCAAATTTGACTGGCCCTCCCTACCATTCCATCTAACTGATCTGTCAGTTCTTGTCCCATTTTTCTTAATACCAAACAATCTGCAAACACCAGATTCAGAACTGCCACTGTAAGAAGCAGGGAACTCCTAAAACCACCATTACTCTCTAAACCAGCACACTAACAACAGTTGTGGCTCATGGTTTTGTATGGCAAAGGTATCTGTCCATCTGATAAAATAATAACCAGCAACTAGAATATACTTGTTCTCTTTTCAAGTATGAGGCAATGAGCCACTATATCAATGTAAATCCTTACTAGCGATGCTGGTATCGAATATAACCTAAGTTCTGCCTTAGGCTGCTTAATTGGTCTCTTCTGAGACAAACAAATGTCATACTGTGACCAAGTGTTCAACTTTCCTCCATAAGCCATATCCCAAAAATGTAGCCCTTACTTTTTTAAGGGTTTTCTTGATACCTAAACATCCAGCAGTGAGGGTGTCATGCAACTGTGCCACAACCATGCTATATAGTCTCTTCCATTACTATGTGCCAGGCAACATTGTTACAAATGCGCTGGTCCACTTAAAACAGAATGCATCCTTTATCATTTCTAATGACTCCCACCTGGCCCAATACAAGTTCAATACAGCACTCTTTCTGCCTATCACAGACCACTCCAGACAAGTTATTTGTTTTTCTTCATTTGACACAATCTTGTAATGCTTGTATCTTTTTGTTTGCCATCTCTCAGGCAAATGTGACTGTAATACCTCTCTTCTGGAGTCATCTTCCTTTCAGGGATAAGGGGATTAGAACCATCATGTAGATACTCAGTCTCTTCTTTGCTTTTGATCTAATGTCCACAGACATAAATTCCATGTTACAGCTCTGTGGTCATAAACTAAGTAACAGAAAGAAGCAAAACCACCAAGTTATGGAAAACTTTACAAATAATTTAATTACCAAAGTTGTAAGTGAAAATGTGAGGAACTTGCAGTATTATGAAGTGAATCCAAAGTAATTCTGAAAAAGTTCTATTAAAGTCCAAAGGAATAAAAAGTTCCGTATAAATTTCAGAACTGGAAATGTACTGGTCTGCCAAGAATCATTACATCAACAAAATGGCATTGCCCAGAATTCCTTTGAACAATTCACAAAGTTCCAGAAAAATATTATAGTCACCCCAAAAAGAGCACTTTCAATTCCAATGAACAGTCCAAGCAAATGTTTTTCCTCTCAGAGAATATCTAAGTGCAACATAAAACAAGTCTGCAGCTTTGACGTTACAACAGAAACACAAGAAATCAGAATGACTTCAAAACAGGAATGAAATCTGATTGATCAGTTCTCTTCTTATATACACCTTCAAGAGTCTATTACAACTATATCTTGCAATATACCTCATGTAACAGATCTTACTACTCAAATATATCAAAATACCTATTCATGTGACCTAACTCGTCCAATAGGAATTAATTTAATTCTTCTAAGATACCACCTGACCCATCTGTCCAATGAGAAAAGGGCCAAATCTCAAACATATTTACCAATAATTTTATTATTAGTAACTGTCAACACATATGTAAGAATCAGCTTATAGATTCTATGCAATACTGTGTACTTTAACATCTTAAAATAGACCCTATGCACATAGAGAATATGAAAACATCTTTTCGAACTTCAAGTGAAAATGAAAATGAAAATGTTCATGACCCATGAAGTGCTATCGAACTTGTTTTCCATGATGCATGTAATATTTTAAAAAGAACTAAGACTAATTAACAATATATATATACACATACAATAATTATGAGTAGTTTTTTCCACCTTCAACTCACTTGAATATCAACCTTCAAAAACTGGACCTCATGCACATACTTGTTTTGAAAGAAAATGTCTTGACAGACCTTTTCTTTGGCAGAAGATATTGTCTCCAAGACTGTCATGACAATGGCAGCCTATTGCTTTCACTGAAAACATGCACTAAGGCCATCAAGCACACAGCTGAGTCAATGATTTCCATAGAAAACATGCACAAGGCCATGAAGCAGACAGCTGAGTCCATGAATTCCATAGAAATAATACAGTAAAGCCCTCAAGGAGACAGCCAAGACATTGAAAGTCATGGAACATGTGACTTGCCATTCCCAGTATTGAAGAGAAAGAGCATAAAAAATATGGTATGACGGCTGCATGCTAAAGAAATTACAACAAAACAAATGGGTGGATCGTTTTTATTTATTACTGGTTAAGTCATAATTTATTTCATTCATTATTGTACGAGGTCTGTTAAGGATTAGTCTACTCAAGCTTTTTCTGCAAATGAATAATATTGTCAGCAGTATTTGTATTTCAAATATTTTTTTTAAAAATTATGCTCAGTCACCACATACAAGTAAAAGAACATATACAGATTATATGAAAAAGCATGTCAATGTCAGTCAATTTGTCAACAAAAGCTTAAAAACTGAAATGCTTATGAAACATAAACAGTCGATGTTGGTCTTCATAAAACATTGATTCTCAGCTACTGCTCTTTTGGACTTAGAAGCATAAATCACTATTATTTTAGCATTGGTAATTTTCAGGAATTTAATGAACTCTGCGATATGTTTCACAATTTGTTTTTTGACACTTCACAAATTTGTCCGTTACCATTAGGGTTCATCATTTAGCACATATGCAAAAATCTGGCAAAGCTTGACCCCTCCCCCCCCCCCACTTTTACATACATACTTTTTTACACACCCCACCTGTGTACATATGCTTGGCGCACCCCCCACCCCAATTCTATAAAACGGCCTATATTTAATCCATGCAAAAACCATAAAGGATTAATAATATTAACGTGTTTAATAAAACAGACAGTCCACCGACGTTGAATGTCTGGCTGCATCAAAGAAATAAGCTCGGTAACTTTAAACAGTCTGTCTAGTGTTTGCTGAAATTCAAATGCTGACTGAACCCAGTCGAACAGGTTATGTATTAGACAAATTATTATTGAGGTTTCACCCCACCCCCCTGCCCATTTCCTATGCATATGTACATTATCAGCAGACACACACCCCCATAATGCAAGTATATGCATTTGGGTTATCCCCCTCCCCCCCTCCATGTGTATGTACTAAATGGATGGCCCCTTATTGTGAATAACATTTCCGCAGATTTAGTTTCTCTGTCAAATTCATGAACATATTTTTATGCTTTTGAAATTTCAATGATTCATACTAAACCTGCCATTATTTTACAACATTTGGCAAAACAATGAACTTGTATCTCTAGACAAATAATTTATTTTAAAAATCTATAACCTAGAGATTTCTTTTGATTTTCAATTCAAATCTTAAACCAAACTTTCCAACACAATCCATGTTTCTCAAGGAGCCTACATAACTAATATGAATATCAGTGTTGGATAGTATCAAATGAATTATTAAATGGGAAAATGTAGTTTCAACAGTGGCTAACAATGGAAAATTTAATGACCTCACAACAACTAATTTTGCACCTCCTTCACTAAAGACTGAGCTGCTATGTAGCTGGGGTTATGCTCTTATCAAAGGTTTCACAGCAGCCAAATTAAATTAAGTCTATCTAAACTACATACAGCACAAATATCTTACATCAACAAAACAAACATCCCCAATGAGTTTGGAACAGCAGGTACAAAAAAATCCAGTTTAGATGGAAAAATGCAATGTCTATGCTGCAGACTGAATCAGTGAAGTAACATGATTTAAATTTACTGTGAAACATGTAATCCAATATCATCCATCAAACAATTAGTCATGACAGTTGTATATGCTACTGGTTGTCATAGAAAAACCTAAAGTCAAGCCTTATAAATAACATTTTTATTTAAGCATACACAAATTTGATACTAGCTAGAAATAAACTCTCTTTCCTTGTATACCTAAACCAGGCATTTTAAAAGGTATATATTCTCTACTTGGGCAAAAATAGACTATAACTTGCAAATGTTTTGAAAAATTCATATCTGGTATACAAAATTCTCTTCATTTTTATATTCCTAAAGTAATTAAATCACATTTCATATGTTATAATCAGAATATCTGTAAGGCAATGTCTTAAGAAACAAGTGAGAGGAAAACAAATCTACCTACAACTATTTCACCTTTTGATAAAATATATTCCTTTTCCTAGATGTTGAACATTTTCTAAAACTGCTTTTTCTTACAGAAAGTCTGTAACCTGCTTATGAATCATTGTTACTGTCAGACTGGCACCACAGTTAAACACATACCTCTAAGGAAATTAATATAGCACATTTGGAATAATTTAGAACAATTTCTGTTTTCATGGTTGGTTGTCAAAAATGAATGTATTCAGTAAAATAAACTGTAAATATCCACCAAAGCAGACTTGCTTTATGTCTGTCTTAACCTAAGATGGTAAGAATAAGTTGTGAAAACAAGTCACTTGTCTGAAATCTGTAGAAATCAGACATGACCTGGCAGTGTACTTGCACAGAGATGTTATTTACAGAAAGGCAAATTCTTTACATAATTAAAGTGTATATACATCAAATATATCCTTTACAATTTTTTCAATTTCAACCTAAAATATCCGGTCAAATGAAAGGAACGGGTCTAACCATTCTCAACTATGCATAACTGATACCTAATTCTTAAGCTTATTCATGGTAGTAAATAAGCCAATTGTAAGAAATGTCTTTTGTTCATTCGAACTGCCAAGAATAAATTGTTCTGATAAAATCAAACAACTCAAAAGTGCACCGAAATGTCGAAAATAAAGAAAATGTCAATTTTTCCACAGTTCTTAAATTTAATGCAGACATTTTTGAAAACCTGTTTTCTTTTCTAAGCTTAAAAGTTTATGTAAAAATGACTTATATGTATCAGTTTTAAAAGCATGTACAATTAAAATGTTTTGAATCATGATAAAAACCTCACATCATATTCCTCATCTTGCCAGATGTCAAATTAAAAAATGTTTGCTACTGCAACTATTTCACTACAAAAACCCTATTATTTGATATGTTTAGGTGTTCCATCAGTATTTAGGTAAAGCATGAACCATGACTGACATAATAAATGCAAAATGATACATGTCTATAAGCTTATTCAATCTTCTCAGTTAACAAGCAAAATAGAATACTTGACAATTTAATACCCACCAGTTATATGTCAATATGTTATTATTACAGAATCTATAATATCAGTATACACTAAAGTATAGCAATTGTAAAAAGTCCTATCATGGAAAAAAAAACCCATATATATAAGGAAAGTCCTGCGACAGATTGATTCTGTCATAGAAAATATCATATGAAATGACTAAATTTCAATAAAAAGGCTAAAACAAATGAAGGTAGAGTCATCTGTATAACAGTTGTATTGCTCTCACGCTATGCAGGGGAGACAATCAGGGTGTGCCTAGGCTGCACAGACATACTTCTCAAACCACAATGGCACACAGCAGACATCTCACAAGTCACTTTCACCATACAGAGCTGTAGAGAAGCTCATGTAATCAAGAGCCCCAGGGACTGTATCACGGCCTGTGTATGGTGCCATTCTCTGAATACAGTACTCCGCCTGATCTGGAGGCAGCTCCTGACGCAGAATCTGAGCAGTAATGAAAGGCTGGAAAAGAACAGACATAACATCAAAATAAAACACTTATCTGGGGAAAGAAAAGAATACAAAAGCGAGTATTAACTATTTAAAAATATGCAAAATCTTTGTAGTAAACAAAATTTGAAGATTTGAATAAATATATTTGACTTCTTTCTGTCTTTGCTACAAAGGTACACATGTTGAGAAACAAATTCACGTTTTACAAAAACACATTTTTTAAAACTTCTTTATGATTCATAATCAATGAAGTCATTTTTTAAAACAAGAGTCACTCATTGGGACTGACACTCTACTGGCCAAAAAGAATTTCCAGGGTTCCTAGATACTATTGTTTCTCCTATTATACTGTCAAGTATTGAAACCATCTGGTAGCCATGATAGATTTAATACTGGCAGCATTTCCATTTACAACTAACATGACAACATAGTGTTTTGTCAATATGACCATCCATTCAGGAGAGGTAGCATTAACATGATTTTCAAGAATGCCATCATTCTGGTAGGACCAACTTAACATCATAAGCCTTCATATGAAAACTTCATCTTGATAAGGCTTTTAGGAAGTAGCTATAACAAGATTTTCTAGATACTAGATGTCAGGTCAGGAATATTTTCATTTAGGACTAACTAGACATCACAGTTAATTTTTGGTCAAAAACCCCATGTTGGTAGCAGGAGTAACAATAAGATTATCAAGATGGGTGTAATTGTGGGAAATACTGTATGTCAACACTTTCATTTAAAACCAACTAGATATCATATGAAGGCTTTCAAAGAAAGTCCCATGTCAATGAAACAATCTATTCAGGAGTCCACAGCAACTTCAACCATAATGAATGTCAGATCAACACCATTTTCAATTAGAACCAACAAGACATATGAAATCTTCTAGTAAAAACTGGATACTGACAAAACCAGAGCCACCAACCCTCCAGACTCACAATTAGTGAAAAGAGGGATAAAAATTAGTGAATTCTGAACACAATTAGTGAAAAATTATACCGGGACACTAGCTCCATCCACTTCGATGGTCAGTACTGCATTATATGAAAATCCCAAAATAAAACTAAAACATATTATTTACAATAATTACATGAACAAATTTATTTCCTGCCAAATTTACGGGGCCTCGAGTGGTCTATAGCACTCACTGTTACGGATCACTGCCATCTCACCTCTGTCTGCATCAGTTCAAGTCTGACAGGAAAATTTGTATGTTATGATATGTAGGCAAAAAAAGCATAATGTACAGCAATATTTGATGGCTGAATGCATGGCCAATTTTGGTGTATTCCTTTCTATACTTCACTTTTTGTGGAATACATTTCTTTTCCTTGGAGATGAAAAGTTTTTACTTCAAATGGTTAATGATTAGTGGTGTCAGTACAGGCACAGAAAAAATTAACTCCAGCAAATTACGATATATGCTAATCTTTTAAGATCTCAAAAATTCCTACGCTTGAAAAAGCTGTCTTCATTTAGTGTTTATTTAAAACAAAATTACAGTTGCTATGAGTATGTACATATGCCATTTTAACAAAATTCAAGTTGGGCCCCACTTTTCTTCACAAGTATTTGTAAAATGTTCTAAATATAGATTATATACTTTAAAATGCTGGCTACAGGGCAAACTAATAATTTGACCACCATTATGGCTATACATGTACTATATGTCACATCAGCACCATTTTCATTTAGGACCAACTATCAGCATATGGATTATTTCTAATAATACCTCATATCATTATGGCCGCCATAGCAGCCAACATGGCTGTCTGATCATTTTACATTTCCAACCAACTGGACATCATACAATGTCTTTCAGCGAAACTTCCATGCTGATATGACCATCTGGTTAGTAGTAGGTAAAACAAAATTCAAAATGGTGGCCATACTTTTTGTCTGCGGGGTAACAATGGGACCTTTGGATGAAAGCGTGGTTTGGTGGCAATCCTATTAGCAGTTTATGTAGAGAAGCAATAATAAACTTGTGCTAAAGGATGCTGGATGAAAGAACATCACACGAACTCTTTCTGATCTATGAGCTGTAGTGCTAGAAATACACCTTTCAGAATTAAAATTTCCCAGTAGTTCTGCATATCAAACAACTATAATGAATGTATGAAATTCAACCAAAAGTACAATACTAGTCAAAGCATTGTGCAAATTTTGTAGTCTTATGTCATAAAATCTGCATAGGATGATGAAATATAAAATACATATACACGATATACACTTCAATACATTTTAATATCTGAAAGGCATTTATGAAATATCTTTATTAAAACTAATAACTGATATTAGCACAGGAGAGGGATCTCTCAATTTTCATGCCTGACAATGCACCCATCTTTGCAGGGATAACAGAACTGGGATAAACAGCAAGAACTGTCAACCAACCTTATCTCCAGCCAGGATCTTAAAGGACTGCATGACCTGCTCAGCTGTGTCTGTGTCTGCGGTCTCGCGTGTCATAAAGTCAAGGAAGGCATCAAACGTGACATAACCACTGTGGTTAGGATCAACAATAGACATAATCCTCTGGAAATCAGCATCGCCCTGAAAAAGAATACAAACAATCAGGTCTGGTGTCAATGAAACTCATACACCCATCCTCAAATTCATGTTTTTAAATTTACTAATCACTAAAACTTGAATTCTCAATCGCATTTTTGAAATAATGATTTAATTTAAACAATGAGAACAACAACTTTTAAGATGATCCCACCATCTTGTTATAAGTTCTGTGATGAATTTTTTTAATATAAATATACAGTTGGATAAAAGTTTCTGTTTGATAACTACTTGTGCATACCATTTAGCAAATAAACTTTATTATTAAATCTGCTGATAATTAGATATTAGGCCTTGCTGCAACAAAAATTGGCCAAGTGGAAAATAAAGAGCAATGATGCCCCATCAATCAAAACCTTTTTACACAGATATCAGAAAAATGATTGCTATGGCTCTGCATTCACATTAATATGGGTTTGACAAAAGGAACAATTTTTTTTTATCAAAGTAGAGTTAATAAAACATAAAGATCAATTATATTTTATTTTTTCATCTTTGTTAAAAATCTTTTGTTTAATAAAATTAACATTAGAATGTAATGTCATTGTCCACCCCTTAAAATGAGAGTTAAATTCTAAAGATGTCAAAATTTGAGGAAAAGTCAACTGGGTACCTGTCAATCCTAATAATTGGTTACCCGGGTACCCAAACAAAGGGTAATTATATTAAATGTGAACCTGAACTGCTTTGTTGTAAGTTCATCCATACCAAAGCCCAGAGAGGTATAGGCATAATTATTATTAATACGAGTGGCAAAAAAACACAATCTGAGCATAAATATATAAGCAGTACATTTATTTTTGCTACCTACTTGGATCTGCAGTTTGTTAAAATTCTTGTCACAAATTGTCTAAATCCATGTAGATTAATATGAGAATACAGAAACAAAACAAAATGAGAAACCACATAGACACAACATTCACTTTAACTAGTCTACATCTAGTTTAAATTTCACTGAAAGGTCATAAAGTCCACAAATTCTGAATGCTGTATTATATCACTGTCAAATATCACTTTCAAAATTTGTAAAGTACTACTGACTTGTACTTTTCATGATACATGTTCTTTGGTTTAACAAAATCCCTATCCTCTAACATTATTTAGCCATATAACAGCCATGCGCCACAACAATAAAGCCTGTTTCACTTAATATTTGTTGCCAAGTTTTACAATGTATACTGGTTTGCTACTTAAATGTATCGAATTATAATTTATCTGTGACATATGGTTTCAAATTCAAGAAACCCATGTTTTCTTGGAAGTGTCATGTATGGTTACAATAAATAGAAAATAAAAGGAAACTGTTCGAGATACATAGCCGAATGGTCACAAACATTTAAAATATAAGATCAGTAGATGGAGGTCTACGATGAATAAATATCACGTGACACGAGTCTCAAACTGCACTCTTTATTATGTGTCTTGTTAACTCCCGACATTGACAGATATAATCTTTGATGTGAACTTGAAAACATGTTTTGATGTTTGATTTTTTACATGAATTAAATGCATACCCTACAGCTAATTTTATTACCCAGGTAATTGTAAATATGCAGGTACCCAAGTACCTGTTGACACCTTTATTAAAATGACAGTAACCTTGGAGTGACAGCCAGTATGACTATCTGAAGCATACTTTGATTAGCCACTACAAAGTTAACAATAGACATAACAACCTATAACATTTACAATGAATAGTCATTAGTATGTAAAATATACTGGTCAAGAGCTGAATGCTAATACTTAATCTAAGGTTAAAACATAAAATATAGATAATGGTGACCTTTGGTTGTAAGGGTGAAGTACCAACAGATGCATCCAATTCTCAAAGTTCCATGGTTTGAACATAATCAGCACTCAATAAATGAGTGTTAAAAGAATTTCAAGAAAGTTACTGAAACGTGAAATACATGTCACACAGACCTCTTTTTGCAATAAGGGTGATGTAATTGTCAAAATGCAACCCCTCATCAATTTCATGATATTTGGTAGAATAGTATGCATACAGCATGCCAAAAAACGTATGTGGTTAGCAGCTTAAAAAAAAGGTAAATGCTGAAAGACTAATCACAATGAGCATTTTGTAGCAAAGGTGTGGTACAGAGATGTATATCATCATTAATTTCACGACTCAGGCATGAATAGTGCCTAAAATATAAACACAAAAACTTAACCCAAGTCTGTGATGTGTAAAATATGGGTCATAATGACCTACTTCTGAAATGAGGTAGTGCTCATCAAGATATATCCCTGCAAGAAATTTCGTGATTCTAGACAGGTTAATGTGTAAATAGCATGCAAGCCCCACCCTAACACAAAAATATATGTAGAATGCAGAAATTTAACCTAAGCCAATAAAATGTTAAATGTGGGTCAGTGACCTTTCTGTAGTGGTGTGATACCTACAGATGTATAAACTCTAGTTTAACATTCTTGAATAATTGTTACTAAAGTCGGTGAAGCATGAAATATGTGTCATTGTGTTTACTTTGTGATGAGGGTATAGTACTTATTAAGATGCATTCCCATGCCAAATTTCATTATTTAAGGTTTAACTATGTACACAGAATGCAAAAAAAACAAAACATGTAGTCCTCGGTAAAACACTCAAACTCACCCTTAGTCAGTAAAATGCAAAATGCACATAACAGGAATCTTTTGCTACAAAAAAAACTGCATATACTCGTCTAATTTGATGATTCTAGCATTAATAGAGCTTGAAAAATAACCCAAACTTGTCAAGATGCATCCCCCAACTTAACTTTATGATTCCAAGTATAACAGTATGCTCACGGTGCAAAAACTAAATCAGGAATATACAACTATGTACACCTGCAGGGTTGTGGATGTAGAAAAGGCTCTTTCCTGCATGTCATAATGGAGGCAGAAGCCATGGTAGATCATGAACAAAGATAGTGAGCCAGACTCACAAATGAAAGAGTATCAGTTTGAATCCTACCAATGGATCAACCTAGGTCGGCTACCATGGTGTGTCTTTGGGCAAGGTGCTTTATGCCAACTGCCTTGGCACTAAATAACCAACTTGTGCTGCATTGCCATATTTACAAAATGGTCCCCTCCTCATTTAGTCACTATGAAACACATTCCAAACTGCAGCCTTGGACCAAAAAAGAAAAAACAATGGTCGAGATATAAATGTATATACAGGGTAGTACAACAAGTCTCTTCTTCTTTGCAGAGGTGAACTACAAAAGAAATGTACAGTTGGATGTACCTGTCTATCTTCTCTGATATTGTATCCCAGACTGACAAGACAAGCTTTAAATTCCTTAGGCTCCAGGCGGCGGGATCTGTTCTTATCAAAGTGATTAAATGATAGGCGAAACTCATTCATTTGATCTTCACTAATTCCCTTGGAGTCTCTTGTCAAGATCTGAAATAAAGACCATATAAAATATGCATGAAGCTATGAGCTCAGATTCCATTAGTCAATCACCTGGTTAAATCATTAATAGCACACAGTAAATTACATATTTTACACCAACTTTTAAAAGGTAGAACAGCTGTACACCACACAGTAATATCTCAACACAATTCAAAAGGCACATATAGAAAATAATTGAATCCCATTATAAACAAGTAAATAATTTACAAAATTATAGCACAAGCTGTGAATTGAATGAAGAATGTAAAGGTATGAACGTCTGAAATTTTATATTGTCAATATACAACTTGTACCACATTGACATCATTTTGTGACATTAAAATATTTTCAAAATTAACACTAATTATTATGTACCTGGTTCTCCACCTCATTGATGTTTCTGGCAATAGCAGTAAGAAGCTGTTCCCAGCCAACTCTCAAGGTCTACAAAGAGAAAGTGTGAAACAAATATGATATTGCTAGCTTTGTATGTAGTAGTGTTTTCCTGCACCTCAACACAAAATTGCCAACTCATAGTAACGTCTAAAAAAATAAATCACAAAACATTTCAGAAAGGTAAACCCTTCCAAACAAAAGTAAACGTCAAGGACAAGAAGATAAAATATGACATCAAGATGCTAAAATTCAGTAAAATATGAAAGGTAACGCATTTATAATCCTAAAAAGCTGATTCAAGGTTGCGGAATAAAATGCATGCTTTTAAAAAGTCCCATATAAATGAAAGAACATGTATACTTCCAAGATATTGCTAAAGACCATCTCAGTGAAGTCTTAAATATATGAAGTGCAGTTACTGTGTCAAAATAAAAGTAATGGCGGATGGAAGGATGGAGGACATCATAATAAGCAGCACCTTGTCACTAGTGCATGCAGAACTTAAATATTTCAAAAGTTCTATCTGTACATAGATTTCAGTTGCTTTCTTTTTTCCCATGCTGTGGCCTTGATCCTGAAGGGGTGTGGCTATGGTATCTGACACATGGTCTCATCGTAAATGATTCATCCAAAGTAAGAAGAAAATGCATCAAAGTGGTTCATGAAATACAAGCAAATGAAACAACTTTCATCAAAACCTCAACACTAAAACTTCCTGAATACAACCTTGATCCTGACACTGAAAAGGCAAGCAAACATGTCAAAGAATTGTATTAGCTACATAATAAATCAAAGATCATGAGAATATGTCAAGGGTTTTTAGATATATATGCAAAAAAAATACTTCATTCAAAACCTTAAACAACTGATGACAACAATGAAGCTGATACTGGAAAGTTACTGCCATGTCTTGCTTCCCACTCGATCTTAACAAAAATATCAGTGGTTTAGAAATTATACTCTAAACAACGCTACTAGTATTCTTACTTGATATGATTGTGACACTGAGGTAGGGGGAATGGTTACTGTAAGCAACACACAGTCAAGTCATGATATAAACTATGGCAAAGTGTCAATAAAATCTCTCCAAATGCTATGAAGTTATTCACCAAACTAGTAAATATTAATTGGATATAAGGTGGAACAGACTATGCCATAAACCAAAGTTGTATCTTGACTGACCTGTCATAAGCATGTTTTATGTACTTTTGTCTCCCTGTAATGATTAAGATGTTGGAATTTATTAAATTTAGGGGGACACAGACAGATTGTTGTGGGAAAATTGTCCCCTGAACTTCCTCAAGGTGCAACACTGGTCATATCTAAATATGCCAGATGTAAGGTAGACAATACAAATTTGAATGGCTTGATTTCTGGTTTCAATTCAAAGTTGTTACTGCTGTCAATTGTTGTTATTGATCTGTACAGCAGGAAAAGAAAAACAAAATCCTAAAAGAGAACAATGAAATTATTATAAATATATTAAGACAACTGCATTTCATTTGAAGTCATATATACTTATCCAAAGGTGAATTTGTAAAATGTTACTTTGAGAGGTTTAAATATACAATATTGATAGGTATATATGAAAATATAAGTGCTTACAACTTTTCGTTGTCTAACAACAGGCACATGGACTACATATTTTCTAGTATAAACATCGCTGAAATAAGAAGACTTTCAATAAAATGAATTTGAGTCCAGAATGACCTGTTTTCACAAAATGCCACATTGTTGAGCAGCAGAGCTTGCTGTTTTTCCCACTCAACATTTCAAATCTTCCACAAACTTTATTTTAAAAATATTCCACATTACCTTGTCCTCAACGACTAAATTAAACAGTTCATTTGAATACCCTCATGAGAATTATCCTTATATTTAGAATAACTTTTAAGCCCCGATTATTCTGAGGAATGTCTGATCAATGTTTAACACCAGATCAGTGCATACAAGATTTTAAAGTGCTGATGAGATAGGAATAAAGTACTCTGCCCAATGGCTACCCATGTCAGCTGATCATGGGTAGTCTGGGTAATGCTCAATATACTAATTAAGTACAGCATGTTAACCACTGAGCCAGAAAAGCACAAAAGAAAACTTGGAAGAATTCCTCAGATTTTAAGAATTTTTTCAATTGTATTTTGGAGAAAAAATCAGTGAACCATGTAAAAAGGTCTGATTTCATGTCTGTTTTCTTCTCTTTATTTCACACAAGAAACCTCATTTTCAATCTCACCATTTGTTATCATGAACATTTGGAATACCTTTGGGCTTATCATAACAAAACACTGCTTATAGCGCAATCCGATGCAAAAATGTACCTCTAGTTAATCATATTTTTCAAGATGGAAGCATCTGATTCAAAGAAATATTTTTCCTTGTAATTTTACTATACTCTTTTTGTCAACTTTAACATTGATTTTAATATAGGGTATGAACAGACATATATGGATGGACATGCATACAAACACTAACATGACTGGTACATCAAACTTGACAAGGCAGGCTCACTCACAAATCCTAACAAACAGAAAAGGCCATAATAATTTTAAAAAAATATGTTGAAATCTCCATTTTAGGAGAAAGTAAGACAACATTTAGTCAGGAACCAACTCACCTCCATGGTGTAGTGGGTATATCTATTTTCAAATATCATGGACTCCTGAACTTCCTGAAATAAAAATAAATATGGATTACAATATTGATTTTGTTCATCGTAAAAAAAGCATATAAACATGAAAACCAGGGCCTACACAATGAGCTCATGACAAAAGCATATAAACATGAAAACCAGGGCCTACACAATGAGCTCATGACAAAAGCATATAAACATGACTACCAGGGCCTACACAATGAGCTCATGACAAAAGCATATAAACATGAAAACCAGGGCCTACACAATGAGCTCATGATAAAAGCATATAAACATGAAAACCAGGGCCTACACAATGAGCTCATGACAAAAGCATATAAACATGAAAACCAGGGCCTACACAATGAGCTCATGACAAAAGCATATAAAAAAGAAAACCAGGGCCTACACAATGAGCTCATGACAAAAGCATATAAACATGAAAACCAGGGCCTACACAATGAGCTCATGACAAAAGCATATAAAAAAGAAAACCAGGGCCTACACAATAAGCTCATGACAAAAGCATATAAACATGAAAACCAGGGCCTACACAATGAGCTCATGACAAAAGCATATAAACATGAAAACCAGGGCCTACACAATGAGCTCATGACAAAAGCATATAAACATGAAAACCAGGGCCTACACAATGAGCTCATGACAAAAGCATATAAAAAAGAAAACCAGGGCCTACATAGTTAGTTCATGAAAAAAGCATATGAACACGAAAATTAGGACCTACATAATGAGCTCATAACAAAAGCATATAAACATGAAAACCAGGGCCTACACAGTAAGTTTATGAAAAAAGCATATAAACATGAAAACCAGGGCCTACACAATGAACTCATCACAAAAGCATATCAACATGAAAATCTGGGCCTACACAATGAGCCCATGACAAAAGCAATGCTGAAAAACTGTAACCATGACTTGAATAAGCTGTTGTCTCTGCTGGTCGTGAAACATGATTGCTGTGTCTTACTTTCCACCAAGGGTTGTTCCAGTATAACGATCATTGTGGAATAATCACCCACAGATGCAATTTTGAATTCTGAATCAATTTCATATGAACTGAGTGATGCCCTGGCATATATTTTCGTATATTTAATTTCAATCCATTAAGTCCTTTAAAGGTTACTGAGCAGGAAAGAAACTGGCAAGACAGGGCATGACATATAGATATGAGTAACACTACCTGTGCCCCCAATAAATATGGTAACAGCTTATGGTTCTGTTTAATGCTCAAGTTTCAATACAGTTTGGAAAACTGCGAAATATATACTGCTAAATCTAATTTGTTCATTTAACCAAAATTTCAAACACTGTCTGATTAGATAAAACATCTGAGAAAAATGCAGAACATGGTACAGGTACTTTGTGGCATATAATATTATTAAGTTTATCACAATCGATGTCCAATTATGCAAGATTCTCCATCTCGTGTGGGATGCTCTATGACAATTACCTGGTTGTATCTCTCCAGTTCATCCATATTGGGTTTGTACTGCAAGACAGCCTTGTCAAACTGGTGGAGTTTGTTGAGTTGATCCTCCAGTGAGCCCTTCATCTGGATTCCAATTGAAGCCACAGCATCCAATTGGTTCTCAATCCATGGACCTACCACGTTAGCCTTGGCAGCAAACTGTCGTCTAAGCCGCTCATTGTTCTGCTGTTTGATCATCTCATCTTGCAAGACCTTGTCTCGCATGGGCACCATCTGCTTTACGTCAGACCACTTATGAGCCAAGTCCTGTGTAAAACAGTAACATAGAATAAACTGCAGTATTTTTTTTTTAAATCACTGTTTTTAAAAATATTAGATTATATAAACATTATCCATGATCTAAATGAGCATACACACAATTCCTTAGAAATCACTTTATAAAGGCTCTATTTTGAATGGAATATTTATTTACCAGAGAAACAAGGAACCAGAAATGTGTCAACAAAACACAAACATCCTGACACTTAGCAACAGAAGATATATCAATATGTATGAAGCTGCATCCAACAATGTATGGAAAACTATCATAAATGAATAACTTAATCAAGGCATGATAAAAGAATTATGAATGGACTGGGATAGGTAATACCATATGCTCCTTCCATGCTCATAGCATGTTTAAAAACACCCAACACCTTAGAAACTACCTAGATCCAACAAAGCATATTTAACTCTCATGTAGAATTTTCTTTTCAAGCATGAGTAATGTATGACATTTATGAAATGAGCTCAATTTTCACATCAAATTTTTCTGGTCCTGTTTCTTCATGCTAATTTGAGAATAAAATTAGAACAGTAAGGAACTCATTGGTTGATTATTCAGATATAAAAAGATGTAGTACCTGTTTAACTTGTGTACTATGTCACTGCCACTATGCAATACTGCCATCGCAAGAGGGCACTTGTTCAAATAAGAGATTTTGTGCCAAATGCGAGCTACTTAATAATGTCTGGCAATGATAAATGGTAAAAAGTCTCGTTATTCTGCATAAATGAAATAAAGAACACACTGATGGACATTGACATTTGATCCGTTTCACGTATGAAAGCACTGGACAAGAATGGAAAATAGACAA